>CM073946.1:1200000-1800000 GCA_037179545.1 Sesamia inferens | reverse complement strand
CCAATTATGGGACAGTTACCTACAAATCGAACTCAATTAGACTATCTTTTTTACACTATAGTGTTGATTATGCAGGACCGGTGATGATAGCGGACAGAATAGGCAGGGGTTCCAGACTTATTAAGTCATTTTTGGCAATCTTCATTTGTAACTCTATAAAGGCCTGTCACATCGAAGTCGTTACTGCGCTATCAAATCAAATCAAATCAAAGCATTTATTTCAAATAAACCAGTTATAGGCACTTTTGATTTATCAGAAGGTCGGTCAGTCAGTAAGATGAAGCTAGTCACCTATTCCAAAGAATAGGTACCTATGGAGAAGAACGGGCAAGAAACTCCATGGACACTCTTTTAAATTATCAAGCTATTGATACAAATATTTTATTACATCATTGAAGTTGAAATCAACCGTGTGAGAACGATGCAGAAACATATTGTACGCTGAGAGCGTCCATTATGGAAAACAAAAAAAAATAATTAGAAATTAAAATAACTCAACAAATAGATACTTTATAGCAAGTATATTGTGCTCACACGTTTGCCATGCAATTATACAATACTAAGAAATTGAATCTACACAATGCAAAGATAGTTTTGTCCAAGGTTCAGCAGCTCCAACAGTGTTCTCGAATACTAAGTTTAACTCCTGTGTAGCTGCACCAGTGCTGAACACCCTTGTCAGCGATGCAATTGCGTAACGTACAATATGCTTGGCTACATAGTGTGAGTAAAAAACATAAACAATTACAAATTAAAACTACAAGAGGAAAAATCAAAGAACAATCAGTGTATAGAAATCGGACGCAGCTCAAGCACAAGCCTTTTTATCCTCAATATAATCCTTAACACTATAAAATGCTTTCTGGTACTACTTACATTTAATGAAGGATTTGAATTAATTCAGGCTCAGATCTTGAACCACCTTTGGAAGTCTATTGTAAAAATGTATACATTGGCATCTAAAAGAGCCACCTATTTTCTTGCGGCTTGTTGTAGGTACAATAAATTTGTGCTTGTTTCTAGTATTTATATTATGGACATTGTGAAGTTGTGAAGGGTTGTTTAAACTACGACAGAAAACATAATTTAAAAAATGAAAACATTTCAGAAGTACCACCGATAAGTCAAAAATATGCCATTAAATCAACTAGGAACTACATTAAATCGATTAGGATCAGCATTAATAGAACTGTATAAGACTGGCAATTTATTAACGACATAAATGACTATCTAATTTTATTAGTGGCATGTGGTCTGGCCTTTTCGCGAAGTATGCGTTACGATGTTAGATACAGCCTGTATATTTACTAATACATTTTTTAACCGTACAAAATTAAACATTTTAATTTATTGTTAATAAACACTATTATTAATACAATTAAATCACAGCACATGACAATGATGTCTGGTGAAGCCGTACGGAGGACGGGTCTGAGCAGTTGTGTTGCGATGTGTGCTGGGTACGATGCGCCTATTGTTGTTGTGTTGGGAGTTTGGTCGTGGAGGGTCTTCAGATCAATCTCCCTTTGGCGCAGCATCGTTGGTCGTGTTGTTGGTTTTAATATTGCATCTCCTCGCTCAACTGCCGTCTTCCTTCCTATTCGCTCAGTTTTTCTGAGTGAATAGGCTCTTAATAAACTAGCGCGCTTTACCATCAACGATCGCATCACTGCTTACCATCAGGCGAGATTGCGATCAAGCGCTAGTTTATAATTATTAAAAAAAAAATATTGATAACATAAAGAGTTTAACCGGATAGATACGTATGACGAGTCGACCTTCAAATAGGAATCGATATGGATACTTATGTTTCATTATCGACTTAATTTTCAAACACAATTTATATACTTTTCGCGACCGGCTTCCGCTTTGACCTTGAGATAGAGAGCAAAATTACGTATACATGACTATTACTGAATGTGATATATCTCTGAAGTTTTTTTTTATATTCTACTTTTGTTTAGGGACATTTATAATCGCAATGCGTATGTCAGTCCCATCGTACCCTGAATACACATTTATCACATTTGAGCCATAAACCTAAACAGACTCTTCGCATCGTCGCCATTTGGTTGGGCCAGGATTTTATGGAATGTGCCTATTTCAAGTCTGTTCAGCCTCAAGACCCTGAACAAGTCATTACTACCAGACTCGTACCGGACACAATCCATCAATAAGTGGTGTAAGTCTTCGACAACTCCGCACTCCACACAGTTAGGCGACATCGTTTTTTTTATTAGGAACGCAAACTTATTACATGGAATGTGTCCAGATCTAAGTCTATGAGCCGTAACAACCAATTTTCTACTTAAATTATTGTTTATAAACCAGGGCACACGAAAAGGCTGACTCTGCACAGTTTTGCACCAAATCCCTTTGTCTAAAGAACGCTTGTCAAAATATTCTTTCCAATCTTCATAACATTTTTTTTTAAATTTAGGTAACACCTCAGAATAGTCTAAAATTATGTTAGTTTGTTTTCCGTGTTTAGCTGCATATTTTGCCAGCATGTATCTCTGAAGTTAATTAAGATAAAGAAGTGAAACTACCGCAAGGTGTCAAAAAAATATATGTGTATCACATATATTTTTTATAATTTCTAGAATAAAAAATTACATTAAAAAGATAAGAAAATTATGTGTTTTTTTTTCTGGGGTCTCTGACTTACAATCACGAAATTAATATAATTGTGATGATCCTTTGTGTGCCCTATTGGCCCAAAAAAAATGTAATTCGCGCCTTGTAGTGCAAGTATAAACATGACTTTATTTGACACGCGCTGGAAAAATTGTAAACAAGCAAGTTCGAACTTGTTACTTGTAACTTGAACTTGTAAATTAAAGTCCGATGGAAACCCCACCGCAAGCAAATTGTTCCAGTCGCTCGATGTACGCGGTATAAAAGACGAGGCGAAACGCTTCGTTCAGATCGTTGTGGTGTCAGTAACATAATGGTGGAAAATCGCCGTACGATGTGTCGTCTGGTGAAGGAACGGAGATTAGATGGAGTTGACTCATGCGATTCCCTCGCAGACTCTGCAAATGCATCCGACAGGCTGGCTACTCTTCGCCTGTCCTCCAGCCTTTGGAAACTGTTTTGAGCTAAATCTGTGTCACCAATTAGTTTCTTCGCACGCCTCTCCACTGAATCTAAAGTATACTAGGCATTTTGCAGCACCAGCCCAAATGTGGCTGCATTACTCCACACACGAACAGACCTGTGCTTTGTATACCATTAGAAGCTATCTTGGTTTGAAATACTGCCGGACCTTTGCAATAACGCCAAGTTTCCTTACAGTCACCTTGGCCTTGGACCTAATGAACTGCCCAAGGTAAGTTCGAGGGAAATTCTCAAAAGCTGAAGGCGATCGGTGCAATCCAAGGATACATTCGAAAAGTAGGAGCCAATGTGAACGGGCTCCTTTTGACGGTGAATAGACACGCTTGTGTTTTGGCGGCATTAAATGGTACAAGATTGGCTTTTCACCAATCATAGACAGCCTGTAGTGCAACATTCGTACGTTCTACCGTAGCCTCTCTTTTGGACCGAATTGATTCCTTACTAGCTCGAGCATCCGGCAGGTATCTCTCCACAACTGTGCTGTCATCTGCATACGCATGGATACCGGGCATCGGCAGATGCAGCCTGTGGACCTAGGAGGCTGTTGAGTATATGTGAGGAATATGCAGCTGATAACGGACTGCTATAACTATAACGTTATGAAAAGTAAGTACATACATTGTTTTTAGGGTGGGCCTAGGAAAGTGTTAAAAATGCCACCAATAAAGTTGATTGGCTTTCCCTTGGAAAGGGTGGAGATTTTTAAATACGAGTACTTGGAGCATTTCGTGACTCCTACCTTGAGGGATGATGCAGACATTGAGCGGGAACGGAGAGCACTGTCGGTCAGAGCGCTTTATAGAACCTACCTACCTTTTTAGAAACTATACTATACACGTGCAGGTTGTGGACTGACTATACACAAAAGTCTTATAGTGCGAGTTTAGTTCAACAACTCGTTCAGAATGATGTTGGCGCTCCCCCGCTGTTGCAGCGCGTCGGCTGTTTGCGGAAGCGCGCTTGGAATGCTTCCACGACACTGTGCGGGTGAGCGCAAACAGCTTGGTGGCCGCGCTTTCGGTAAGGCATATGGTTGGATGATGTGACTCAATTGTCAACATCATAATGTTTTCTATTGTGGCAGTATGTATGACTTTTTGATTTAATTTAGTAATATTTGTATTTTTTTTTTTATGGATGTATTGAATTTTTTTTATCGAAGGTTGTATGTGTAATGTGACTATGTATGTATTATACAATATGTCAAGAAAACCCTGTCCGACCCAAAAGGATAATAAATATTAGGTATACACATGACCAAATAAAATATGAAATTTTACGTTATCATCATAGTGACAATACTAATTAATTTTGAATTAATCTATTTTTTCCGCGAATTAATTCCAACTTCCCCGAAATTTTGTAATTTTAAAAAAAGTGACAACACCGGTATTATTATGAGCGAATAGCGATGCGATCACGTGCCGCGTGCCCTGCCGCCCGCCGCCCGCGGAAGGGTGCTTAACGCACATGTATTAAGTTACCTCTTTTTGCGAAATAATATTTTTTTTTTAGGGGATTTTTTTTAAGTTTATCCCGGTTTTGTATCCATTGGTAGAATCAGTTATTGATACCTAACAATACATTTACGGATCGGAAAGGGTTTCCTTTACATATTGTATATATATATGTCGGAGATCATCGGTATAATTTTAATAGAAGTTGCTGATTTGATTTACGTAGTAGAGGGGCAAACGCTTGTGACGTTATTTAGTGATGGCGGCACATGGACAGAGTCGCTTTGGAAAGTGGGGTTCGTCGTACGGTCACTTTGCATCGAGACGTGGATCAAGGCACTCCTCCGAACCGAAACTGTCGGTTTGCCTATTCAAATTGTTATTATGAAGATTGGAGGGTATATCTACACGTCGTGCTTCAATTCAAAACTCACCTACGAAATGGAACCTGTACCACCACACCAAGATGCTGTCGACCCTACCGCTCTGTCGTCCCTGTCTCCGACATATATATGAGTCAGTATTACTTGAAATAAATGATTTGATTTGATTTAATCATTTAATACTTAATATAATTAAATAAATTATTATTGCAGTTATGGTAATAACTTTTACACATTTGGCGCATTTCACCATTACTGTTTAAAGATACAGATAAACCGCTTTATTCATAAACACTGCTTAAAGTTAACAAGTGATTAGCGATTCATTAACCATACATTTTTGACCTTTTAACGTCACTTAACTTAAATCATCCTTTATGAATAAACACCATAGTGTTTAAGGGGTTTATCTATAAGCGATGATTAAATTTAAATGACGTTAAAAGGTCAAAAATTTAAGTTTAAAGAATCGCTAATCACTTGTTAACTTTAAGCAGCTTTTATGAATAAGGAGGAAAGACATTATTATTTTGTTATTTATTTATTTATTGGGGATCTCAGATAAAGGATACACATATACAATACAAATGTACATACGACAGCACATTTAGCTACTACAATCTGTCAATTTCTGTTTCAAATTTATCTCTAATACTTTATATTAAGGCTCAAGGTTGATCGGGAATAATTGACAGTTTCGGGTAGCTTGACCTGTTGTCGTCCGACAATAAGAAAAAAAGATTCTTTAATTTGTACTCCTTTAATAAAAGAAGACCATAGCATGCCTAAATAACCAGATTACACTGTCAATGAAGAATACAAATAATAAAAGTTAAAACTAAGTAAAAATAAAATTAACAAAATCAAGATTGAGCATTCATATTACAAATAATGTAGGCAGAAAAAATTTAGTAAAAAGAAAATTGAAAACATTTTGAGGAAAACAATAAATATTTTTAATTAACAATTTCATAAAAACAAAGTTATTAACAACAAATGTGCACTATGGTTGAAATTCTTAAGTACGTAGGGTAGATGTTTAACAGTTTGAGATCGCTGCTTTTGTGACTACTCTTGACAGTCACGCCAGAGCTATTATACTAAACATTTAATATAACACGTATATAGGCATATTGTATCTATTTAAGACACACATCTCGTTATTCACAAATCCTTCCCTAGCTATAATCAATTTCATAATCTTGTCTGTGCATTTGATCACACAATATTAACAATGTAGTATAAATAGCCTTAAGTTTATACAATAAAAGAGCATTACTGAACATGCATATGTGTAGCCTTCACTACATTGGTTACCCCGACGTGATCTAACCGGCTACGGACCCGGCTTCTACCTGCCGACTGGTATAACGATCCTGTAACTGTTTACCTACTGATACACGTGATTAGCACATTCTAGTGGCCTCCCACAAGCGGCACTCACCACTGGGATTTCAAGAGGCTATATATTCATGGTTTTATTACGTCGCAGAGTCGGTTCAGGCTGGCGACCAGCAGGCAGAACGTCCCTGTATTGAGCTGCTCTCCCCGAAAAACTTCAAACGGTCAGCATATACCACAGTAGGCGATACTCTCTCACTACTGTCATAACGTCGTGACCGCAGCCAGAACTGCGTGACCATCATCGACCGGAAATGATATTACACAATGGAACATTACGTTTGTCAGCCGATTTTTTTTCTGACAACAGTAAAAGTTCGCTCAACGAAGTTGTATATGTCACGTAGCCAGCAAACTACATATGCTCCATACCGAACGACAAGGTGGAACAACAACGCACATCGAAAATATTTTGCGCTCAAGGAGCTACAGTTATGTGATTATATTTTCCTTCGAAGAGACATGATCATCGTATTTTTTCAAGTTCAGACATTAAAAATGAAAATGTTTACAATAATTTACCTTATAATTACGCATATTGCTTAATAACAATGCTTAACAGAGCGAGCAGCTCAGTCCCAAGCTATTTTGTCTTCTAAATAATAAAAATTTTTTGCAAAGTTTGGCCTTTATATAGTTTTTAAATCGTTTAATGGGTAAGTTTCGAATGTCCATGGGAAGCTTGTTGTAAAAGTGTATAGGTACATTGACCCATGAACGAGTTGCCTACTCTGTGGAGATGAGTGTGATGTACAGAAAAATTGTGTTTGTTCCTGGTATTTATATTATGAATATCGCTTATTTTCTTAAAATCCGATATATTTTTATGTACATACCTACATAAAATTTTCAAATATATACTGTGAAGCGACAGTCAGAATGTCTACATCTCTGAATTTTTCTCTAAGAGAATCTCTAGGACCAAGGTTGTAAATGGCTCGAACAGCCCTTTTCTGTAAAACAAAGATGGTATTGATGTCCGCACAAGTTCCCCAGAGAAGAATCCCATAAGTCATAAGACTAAGAAAATAACTAAAATAAACAATTCTGGCTGTATCCACTTCAGTTATCTGTCTAATAAGGTCCCTACAAAATCCTGAAACGAGATGTAAAATACTTCAAACTCCAGCTTCCGGACAGAATCATAGTGGTATCCGTGGATTGTCTGAAACCTGCATTTATTTTGGACGACAACGTGCAGAACACATCGGTTACGAGAGTGACGTCACCCGCACCGGTGCCAATGCTCGCATCTGACACGCAGCACCCGATCTGGCCGTGAAACCCGACCACTCATGCGATTTTCATTCTAAGCACTAGCTGCAACTAATAAGGTAATTGTATGTCACTTATCAGGCATTTTACATCTGTTCAGTTTGTCATTAACTATATTATCTTTTTTGCGTGTTAATTTTCTATATTCCCTATCTAATTTTATATAAATTTACTTTTCTTTATTTAAAGGGGGAGTTTTGTAGGCATATTGCATCTATGTATATCACACGTGTCGTTATTCACGAATCCTTACATAGCTATAATCAATTTCATAATCTTGTCTACTTGTAATACTTATATTATTCGAATCATCCAAATTTTCTTTGATATCCAGCTTCGCGGGCCAGGAAAACTATGCCCAGGAATCTTCTCAACTGTTGTATCGTCTTCGGTAAGGGGTAGTTGGCAATAACGTTGGCCTTTTCTTTTAGCGGGCGAATAACATCCTTATCGATATGGTATCCTGGAAACTCTAGCTTACTCTTGTTGAACTCACATTTGTTTAGATTTAGCGTAATTCCATGCAACTGCAATCTTTTCGGGACTTCTTCGAGGTCTTGTTTGTGGCTGGCTTCATTGGAATAAATGAAGTGAATTTTGTCGTCGATAAATCATTAGACGAATTCTAAACGCGCGGCGTGGGACGGAATAGCGATCGGGCACCGTGATTGCATTGAAGCGACGGTAGTCACCACATGGCCACATGTAAAGGTGAGGCAAAGGACTACAAGACGGTCGGCAGATTACTCCATCTATCATTCTCTCAAATTCCCTTTTCACAGCTTTGTAGCGTTCCGGATTCAGTGGTCGAACACGTTCGTGAATCGGAGCCAAACTTGTAATAAACTGTACGCACCTTTGTCAGCTGCGACTTTTCGGTTGCGAACTGCGAGGACAGAAACCTCTGCACCTGTATCTATCAAAAATTGCCAACCACTGTTTAAGTCGGTATCTCATAAACGGCAGTTTGGTGTAGAGTTGACGCCGCATCCTGCCACAGTCAGAGTCAAGGCTAGTTTTTCGATTGCTTGTCTGACTTTTTGAACGTACAGTTCATTTTGTCTCTGCGACCGTAGGCGTTGGCACCATACTTGCGATGGGCCCAGCACATCTTTGGCCTTGATCTTGAACACGATCTGATGCGTGGTCTTGGTCTTGGTCCCGCCTATTCATATCGCTTGCGTGTGTAATCTGCGCAATCTAGTTATGCTGCTTAACACTGTCCATGACAGTGTCTGCAACTTGCGATAACTTTTCTGGGTCAGAACAGCGCGTACTGAAGGTGGGAGTAATTTGGTACAAATAATGCGCAGTTTACCGTCGGGTTTTTGAAGTGAAACTTCTTTACGCACACTTGACTTGGGGAGTAAGCTGGCGAAAGCGTTACGGAAATTGATAGGGCAAGGCGAACGGAAGTTAAGTGGGAGATATAAGCACAGAGGCGCCCGTGGCGCGAGCTTGGTACTACAAGGTCTACAACGAGTTTCTTTTTTTTTTTCAATAAAAAGAGAAGATCTATGCAAAAATATATATTTTTTTTTAATTTTGAGACACGGATACACTTATTTATTTATTTATTTACACTTAACACTAAACATTAAATTTTGTGTTGACTGACAACCATTAAGGGGGTCAGTTAACATAAAATTTGGTACCGCCTACTTCACAGTCCCTCCTGTATCCCCCTCCCTTACTCCCCCCCTTCACCCCTTAATATCCTCACGAAACTACCCCCCCCCCCCCCCCCCCGACCCCCTCACTGATTACCTCACCCCCCCGTAGATTATCTCGGGAACCAGAGGTCGTGGACTACCCGAGTTTGGGGTCCCCTGATTCAGGAGGAAGAGCCCGACCTTTTGGCCCCGAGAGAATCCACTCGTTTTTTTTTTTCAATAAAAATAGAAGATCTATGCAAAAATATTAATTTACCAATGAAACCATGAAATAAATTTAAATATTTATAGAAAATTAATATATGTATATGTGTATACATGTATATATTGTACACACATATATATATATATATATATATATATATACATACAGATGGAGCGAAAGAAGTTTCACTTCAGTCGTGTGGTCATAAGCACACTCGTTTTTTCTGCCCAGCTACTTCCCACATTTTCCGCAACTGTGAAGCTCCTTGGTCACCGAGTTCCATCCCCTCCATCAGTTTGTGAATCTTCCGGGTCTCAGATTCCTCGTAGACGCTATAAGTCTAATGAAATGAAATGAAATGAAATCATTTATTAAGCAAGTAGAATCACAGATGACTTTTACAGGTCATATGTTTTTTTTAATTAGATGAAGACGGCATTTCCTAACTGACTACCTCTGAGAAGAAATAGCCGAAACAAACTCAGGGATCATCGTATTTTTTCAAGTCCAGACATTAAAAATGAAAATGTTTACAAAAATTTACGTTATAATGTCGCATATTGCTTAATAACAATGCTTAACAGAGCGAGCAGCTCAGTCCCAAGCTTTTTTGTCTTCTAAATAATCTGAGATTTAATAATACCCCTTTTTGCAAAGTTTGGCCTTTATGTAGTTTTTATATCGGTGAGACAGGGAGGTCTGAGCTCCCCCGTATTTTCAATCTGTACATAAATAAGCTGATAGGTGAGCTCAGCAGCACCAAAATCGGCTGTTACGTGGACGGTGTTTGCGTGAACAATATTAGTTACGCTGATGATATGGTGCTGCTGAGTCCATCTATCGGTGCTTTAACCCATTCCTCCCCACTGTCCTATTTTTAGGACACTATATTCAACATTTTTTTTTTCTATGTTAGTTTTATTATTTTTATTGGTTTTGATGAAATTCGTATTTTCACACTATTTTCCCAATAAAATATATTTTTTTCGCTCTTAAAAAAGTTATCGTATTTATAATATACATATTTTTAAATTGAGGAAATTCGTCAGCTTAAAAAGAGTATTATGATTTGATTATAAAAAACCGAAAATAAAAAGTTATCAGCTTCAAAGTCCATCAAATAGATTTTTAGATCTCTACTGAATCTATTATAATTAAAAACTAAAACAAAATATTATTTGGAAGCTTGTGATACTAATTCAAAAAAAGGCGTACTATAAATATGACACTGGGAACATGTCTTTACAAGTAGCCGTGAAAGCGTGTTCGATCCTGTTACGCTCGCTATAAGTTCAAACGTGTCTATTGTTTTGTTTCTTGCAAGTGTTTCGTAAACTTTACTTTAGTCGATAAGTCTTCGTCAAGCACAACACATCTCGTAATATAAAAAATTGTGATTTTTTTATAAGATTGAGGAAAGCAAAGGAGGTAAGCAAAAATATTAGATTTTGTTTCTTATCAAATGGTTAACGATATATTTGTTTAGTTTGGGATGGTATATGTATATATATATTTATATATATATAATATAATTTTTATACTTACTATATATGTATTATTATTGTTTATAGATCATGGATGCAGTGAGAAGAAAATATAAAAAAGCATTGATGGTGTCTGAAATCACCGAGTATCTTCAAGATATTGAAGATTGTAGTGACGAGGAGTTCAATGACTTGGAAGTTGCGATATTGCCCCCGGATGAAGTGGATGAAATGACTGATATAGAAGAAGGTAATGACGACGATATGGGAGTTCTGCCAGTGTCAGATGTGGCTGGTCAAGTGGAATTTTCATGTACAATTGATAACGTCGAGGAAGATCTTCCTACTCAAACCACATCTCGGACCAACAAGACAGTCATTTGGCGTAAGTGTGAACCTGTATATTCTGAAATTCAGCCGGAATCTAATACTGCTAAACAATGTTTAGAAAATATGATTACGGAATTGGAAGGAAAATCTGCGGTAGAAATATTCGAACACTTGTTATGTGACCAGATTCTAGAATATATAGTGCATGAAACAGTAACCTATGCCAAAAATTATAAAAATGATTTGAACTTCAATCTTACCGTGAATGAGCTAAAAGTATTCATAGGAATTTTGTTTTTCTCTTCGTATCTCCACTTGCCTCAAAGCAAACTATATTGGTGCAGAGATGATGATGTACACATTCCATTTGTTGAACGAGCGATGTCTCGGAATCGTTTTGATAAAATTAAATCATATTTACATTTCAATGACAATTCAAGAATTGATAATAGTGACAAAGCTTTCAAAATTCGCCCATTTATCGATAAAGCTAATAAATCATTCCAAAAGTTTGGTGTTTTTGAATCCAACTTAGCTGTTGATGAAATGATCGTCAAATACTTTGGTCACCATGGTATCAAACAGTTTATAAAAGGTAAACCAGTAAGATTTGGATACAAGCTTTGGGCACTGTGTGGAGTAAGCGGATATTGTTATAACTTTTCGCTTTATACAGGAAAGGATCCTCAAATATCTTGTAATACTGGTAATGGCTTGGGTTCAAGAGTGGTAAAAAAGTTGCTTACAGTATGTACTGATCCTAGTGCACATGTAGTCTACTTCGATAACTTCTTCAGCAGTATGCAATTGTTGATTGACTTGAAATCTGAAGGGTTCAGAGCTACAGGGACAGTCAGAGACAATAGGACTAAGAAATGTCCAATCATGACCAAACAAGAAATGAAGAAGCAAGAACGCGGTTATTCCGATCATCGTTTCGATAAAAATAATGAAATATTATGCGTGAAATGGCATGATAACAATGTAGTATGTCTCTTAACTAATTTTGATACTGTTGAACCTTTTGTAAAAACTAATAGGTACTCAAAGGTAGAAAAGGCCAAAGTTGCTGTGAATCAGCCAAAGCTTATTCATAATTATAATAAAAACATGGGAGGAGTGGATAAACATGATTGGCTTATTTCTAAGTATCCAATCCGCTTTAGAGGTAAAAAATGGTATTGGCCTCTAGTAATCCGTGTTTTGGACATGACTCTAGTCAATGCATGGATTATTTATAACCAGGTAAATAAAGATGAGACCATACCTCTGCTTGATTTCAGAAGAAGGGTATGTTTTTCTTGGATGAAAAAATCGGAAGGCAAAGTAAATAAGCTTACATCAGGTACTTCAGAAGTTCATTTACAACCTATAAGATTTGACAACTATGGTCACTATATGACCAAGAGGGACAAACAAAGACGTTGCCAAGGACAAGGCTGTAAAAAAAAGCCTTTAACATTTTGTTCTAAATGTGAAAAAACACTCTGCAGTGATTGTTTCATACCTTATCATACAAAATAAGCTTTTATTACATTATTTCTGATACTGTTACTGGTCCTATTTTTAAATAAAGCTGATTTCCATATAATTCTTATCTTTACTTTTTCCTGACCATATGTTCCCACTGTCCTATTTATAGGACATGCTGAGTCAGCGAAACCGTTTTTTTTTAATTTATTTTTTTGCCATATTATTTTTTCTTAACATATTAAGAGCCCTAATACAAGATTTCATCAAAAAAATCCAATATTTTCAATGCTTGGGAAGTAATGGGTTAAGAAAACTCCTTGAAATTTGTGAAAGGTATGCAGTGGCTCATGGACTCAAATACAATACCGATAAGAGGGAGTGGTTGGTGTTTAAATCAAGTAACTTGACCTATAAACAGCTGCCTGAAATCTCTCTCTCTGGGTCTACTTTAGGGCGGGTTGCAAAGTTCAAGTATTTGGGTCACTGGGTCACTGAGGACTTAAAGGATAATATAGATATTGATAGGGAGCGCAGGTCGCTGGCTGTCCGTTGCAACATGCTGGCCCGCAGGTTTGTGCGCTGTTCTAAATCTGTTGAGATAACGCTTTTTAAGGCCTTCTGCCAGTCGTTTTACACGTGCAGCCTGTGGAGCACGTATACCCAGCGGGCACACAGCGACCTGCGCGTACAGTATAATAACGCATTCAGGGTGCTCTTGGGGTTGCCGTGGCGTTGTTCGCGGAGGCGAGGGTCGACGGGTTCGCCGCGATCATGCGGAAACGTTGTGCTTCCATGATGGCGCGATTGCGCTCCTCCTCCAATGGCATCCTGAATGTGTTTTCGGATCGGTGGGACTCGCCCCTCTTACGCAGGTGGATGGGGGCCAGACCCACTTTAGTTAATTTATTACTAACATTAGGCTAAGCTCTACTTGTACTAACCCTATATGGATATTTATGTTTTATTTAATCCGAAATAAAAATTTTGAAATTGAATAGCTGCTTGATAGCGCTCGTCACCACCTTGCTTTTGTGCCGCTATCACGGCTTCAAAGTGCATAAACCAAAGTCTGGACCCGCTGTGCAAAAGTCAGATTGTAGTGAGAGCATCTCGATTTACCCTCCTTCCTGTGATACATGCTGATCGCACGGAGTATTCTGTATAGAGCAGCCCAAATCGGGGACGTTCTGCCTACTGTTCGCCATCCTGAATGGACTCTGCTGGTGAAACTAAACAATGCCATAAATATAGCCTCTTCAAATCCCAGTGTTGAGTGCCGCTTGTGGGAGGCTACTAGAATGTGCTAATCACGAGTATTAGCAGGCATGGTTGCAGGATCATTACACCATCCCGCAGGCAATAACAGTAGCTGGTTAGACTACATACGCCTTAGATCACTTCGGGGTCACCAATGTAGTGAAGAGTACGAATGAGTGTTCAATAATGTTCTTTTATTGTATAAAATTAAGGCTATTTATACTACATTACTATTATTGTGTGATCCAATGCATATTGCACACATGGAAAGAAAATTTAGATGATTCGAATAATATAAGTATTACAAGTAGAAAAGATTATGAAATTGATTATAACTATGTAAAGATTTCTGAATAACGACACGTGTGACATACATAGATGTGTCTACACGTATATCACGCCTCTAAGGTTTCTCACCAGCGTGTGTACGCATATGTTTTATTAATGAAATCTTCTGACTAAAACTACGTTGACATACATCACATTTATAAGGTTTTTCACCGGTGTGTCTACGCATATGTATTCTTAAATGACTCTTTTCAGTAAAATTATGTTGACATACTCCACACTTATATGGTTTTTCACCAGAGTGTGTACGCAAATGAATTGTTAAATTACTCTTATTACTAAAAGGACGTTGACATACGTCACATATATAAGGTTTCTCACCAGTATGTGTACGCATATGTTTTGTTAATATATTCAATACAGCAAAATTACGTTGACAAACTCTACACTTATATGGTTTTTCACCAGTGTGTGTACGCATATGTATAGTTAAATAACTCTTCGAACGAAAATTATGTCGACATATATTACACTCATAAGGTTTATCACTAGTGTGTGTACGCATATGTGTTGTTAAATTACACTTCAAACTAAAATTACGTTGACATACATTACACTTATAAGGTTTTTCACCAGTGTGTGTACGCATATGCGTTTTTAAACGAATCTTTTCACTAAAATTACGTTGACATATATCACATGTATAAGGTTTCTCACCAGTGTGTGTACGCATATGTATTCCTAATAGACTCCTTTTAGTAAAATTTCGTTGGCATACATCACACTTATATGGTTTTTCACCAGCGTGTGTACGCAAATGACTGGTTAAATTACTCTTATTACTAAAATTACCTTGACATATATCACATTTATAAGGTTTCTCACCAGTGTGTATACGCATATGTCTTGTTATTTGACTGTTTGTAGTAAAATTTCGTTGGCATACATCACACTTATAAGGTTTTTCACCAGTGTGTGTACGCATATGCACTGTTAGATGACTCTTGAAGGTAAAATCACTTTGGCATACATCACACTTATATGGTTTTTCACCAGTATGTGTACGCAAATGCATGGTTAAATTACTCTTCAGGCTAAAATTACGCTGACATACATTACACTCATATGGTTTATCACCAGTGTGTGAACGCATATGCACTGTTAAGTTACTCTTCTGGCTAAAATAACGTTGACATACATCACACTTATAAGGTTTCTCACCTGTGTGTGTACGCGTATGTTTTGTTAAATTACCCTCCGAACTAAAATTGCGTTGACACACATCACACTTATAAGGTTTTTCACCGGTGTGTGTCCGCATATGCTCTGTTAAATGACTCTTTCGACTAAAATTTCGTTCACAAACATCACACTTATAAGGTTGTTCATCAATTTGTGTACACATATGCATTGTTAAATGACTCCGTCTAAAATAACGTTCACTCACATAACACTCATAAGGTTTATCACCATCGCCATTAGGTGTGTCCGAATAGCAAATTTTAATTTACCCTTTTCCATAAAACTACCCTGATCAACGTAAAAGACTCTTTGAAATATGTACCAGGCTTAGACATCCATTTCTGAGTTTTCTAGATAACGAGACTAACATTTTGTCATTTGCTCGGCTGCAATTGCATCTCTTTCTTTGTTCTTCATGTATTCCGTTTTGATTTTCTCACAATGGTCGCCTCTGTGGTAGTAAATATAATAAGTAAATGTGGAAAGAACATAAACATTAACATCAATCAAAATAATGTATTCAAGCGCTTTGTTCATTTTACTATAGGATCGAAAATAGGAAATTGCTGCTGATATTGAAAATAAGAGAGCAATGTGTTGTAATCCAACTAAGCAATTGTTGGATATCTGTATGGCTTTTATAGTGTCAACGAGAAAGCAAATGCTCAACGATTTCTCCGTGATCCATGCGGTTAAAAGCGGGAGTGATCACCGTATTGTTAGAAGCAACTTGAACCTCAACATTAGGCCTGAACGCTTTCGACTTCTGAATTCTACGCTCCGTCTAGCGTTAACCCAGCTCAAAAACCAGAAAAGCTTTCACATCGAACTGCAAAATTGCTTTGAATGCTTCTGTAAATGCAAAGATGTGGATCAATATAGCAACCGGTTTGTGGAAACTCTCCAAACGGAAGGGTCCAAGTTGTTCAAAACCCTTCGTTCATAGGACAGAAGATCTTCGGTCCCACCCATCGGCTAATGGAAGAGAGAGGGGTGGTGGTCTTAAAATCCCTGATGACGCTCCACGTATCAGATGCCTTAATAGACAAATCTCAAAGTCAAATTTTATTAAAGACGCTATCGAGCGGAACAAAGGCTCCAGTGTTCGCAAGAAATTTGTCTGTTGGGGAGAGCCTACTTGCGAGGCTGAAGACTGGGGATGATAGGATCGTCACTTCCAGGCTCGAGCTTTTGGGTGAGATTGAGAAATTCTACGGAGAGTTATACACATAAATAAACGCACCTGTTGTATGCATGGCCAATGATCCTAGAGCCAGACTAACCCGGCACTACACCGACGATATCCCGGACGTCAGCCTGTACGAGATAGGCATGGCCCTGAAACAGCTCAAGAATGATAAGACGGCTGGAGATGATGAAATTAAGGCTGAGCTTCTGTAAGCAGGTGGCAAACCGCTTCTTAAAACGTTCCATTCTCAAGTGTGAAACACCTAAGGCATGGCAAGGACGTCTATTTGGGCGCAGATTTTGACAGGTCACGGCGGCTTCGCTGCGTACCTACATAGATTTAAATTGAAAGACAGTCCGGCCTGTGTGTGTAACACACAGGTAACTGAGACAATCCAGCACTTATTGTTCGAGTGTCCGAGACACAACTGCGACAGATACGACCTGGAAGTAAGTACAGGAAAAATTTTGACTGAAACAACTATTTCTGACCTAATGGCAGACAAGCAGTCCAGGCTGTATCTGGAGCGGTTTTGCCTCAAAGTAGCCAAAAGCAGTATCGAAAGAAATAGAACAAGGTAGCGGCACAGCCAGCAAGGCCGTCTGCAAGAATTGTTTAGAACTAATATGTAAACGAGAAGAAATGTTTAGCTGTAATAGTAGATATTAGAAGATTAGATATAAGAAATGTAAGAATAATGATAAAGATGACAAAAGAAAAGAAACAAATTAATAGACTTGGGAAAAGAGCAACCCAGAAGAAAAAGACAAGGCGTAAGCCGCAAAAAAGGCATAGCGGGACAGCTAAAAAGAATGGCAGAAAAGAATTCATGCCACGCAAGAAGCAAAAGACGGCTCTTTATAAAAAAAAAAAACAGGCGATAAAACCCTCCTGAAAAAACTACAGACCAATATCCCTCTTGGGGGTCATCGTGAATCGTCTCTCTCGCAGGTTCGACGACTTCCAGCCTCACGAAAAAGTAGGCTTCGGAAAAGCTTTAGCACCTAGACCACATACACGCTGTAGCAAGTATATACAGAAGTCCGAGGAGTATAACAAACCACTATGCTTAGCGTTTGTGGACTATGAGAATGTCTTCGATTAGATCAAGACTTGGGCGGTGCTACAGTCTTTCCAGCGGTGCCAAATTGACTATTGCTCTTGACGCGCGGCTTGGGCAAAATGCTCAATGACCTCAGCAGAGCTTCCCAACATGTGGGTCTAAAGATGAACATGGATAAGACGAAGATCATATCGCACCCATTCCAATTCTAATTGGTTTCTCTGCACTCGAAGTTGTGGACGAATATATATACCTGGGACAAACAATCAAACTAGGTAGATCCAACTTCGAGAAAGAGGTGTCTCCAGTCCAGCTCCGCTGGGCAGCGTTCGGAAAGCTACGCAACATCTTCTCGTCTTCCAAAATACCACTGTGTCTCAAGACCAAAGTCTTTGACCAGTGTGTGTTGCCAATGATGACCTACGGAATTGGAACGTGGTCGCTCACAATGATTCTCATACGAAGGCTCAGAGACACACAAAGGGCGATGGAAAGATCTTAGGTCGGAGTATCTCTGCGCGATCGAATCAGAAAAGAGGAGATCCGCAGAAGAACCAAAGTCACCGACATAGCTCTTCGAGTCGCTAAAATTAAGATGCAGTGGGTGGGGCACATTGCTCGTAGAACCGATGGCCGATGGGGCAGTAAGGTTCTGGAGTGGTGACCACGTACTGGAAGACGCAGTGTAAGGAGGCCCTCCACAAGGTGGCCTGATGACTTGAAAGTCGTGGAAGTCGATGGATACGGGAGCTTTCCACGATGACCGGTCTTCGTGGAGATCCTTGGCGGAGCCCTTTGTCCAGCAGTGGAGTTCTATAGGCTGAAGATATTTTTGTAAATTATGAACTTGACTATATAAATGTAATCGATCAAAGGTTTTATTGAATATTGCACTAAAGGTGATGTTTCTTTTTGGGCCATTACTATGTAAACTATATAGATAATAAGGAAAAAATATACCAGATTGTCATAAAAACACTACTAAATTAGTTTGAATAAAAGTAAAAGTATATAATATAATAAATTATTTGAATGACTGATGACTGATAACTGTGGTTATGACGTTTGATTGAAGACTCAGTTCAATTTTCCCGTTGTGTTTCTAGTGAGTGTTCCAAATGAACACAACACAGTGTAACAAAGTTGGTTGTATTTCGAAGCTTTTACTGATTGTTTTTGTTTTGTTACCCAGTTTACTAAAGTAACGGCCGAACTGTCGTTATACTAATCTAGCTGCACTAACAGGTAAAAAAGACATGCTGCCGTATGTTCGGAATTCATGTTGTTTTTTAATTTTTCGCAGTCATATGGTAGATAATATAGATACGGTAGCTTAAATACATGACACGTCCATCACATGTTGCTTTCAAAATATTGTTTCGCTTATTTCTAACCAACATATTTATTAGTAGTTGTGTTGCACTCCTTGACAGAGTTTAATTAAATGTACATAAAAACTAAACCAAACTATAGGTGATTATAATAAAAATAGTTAATTATACAACGTGCCGCCCCAATGGTGACATTAAATTAACACACGAGTAGGCCTAGTGCCCACTAATCATATTACTTTTGATATTTTAAGATAACTAGAAAAAGAAAAAAAAAATATTTTTCAATCTAAATAAATAATGTAAAAGTAACCAAAATTGGGATTACCCTTGCAAAAATTCATTCATACAATTACTTACCTCGGAGTTGCTCGGAGCTGGATGGCGTCGCTTCGTGTACCAAACTTAAGCATTAAGGCTCCAGATTGATTGGGAATATAATGACAGTTTCGGGTAGCTTGACCTGCTGTCGTTCGTGCCTACGTCTTCGTAATCGATCATATGATTCTTTAATAGCTTTTATCAATGAATGTGGCGGCGCGCGCGCTCTTTGCACTAATGGTACCTATAGCGGAGCTAGTTATAGTCAAACACTAATCATATCCCAATTAACTGTTATTATTACTTATAAGTAACTATCATCAGTTCATCACTAGTTACTGCTTTTATTTTAAATTTTCTTGTGTTCAATGAGTCCACCTTATTGGCGGATACAGAGAGCTAAACGACGTTTCATGTTTTCCCACACGTTTTATAGTAAATCATCGTGTAAAGCCATTTCCCTCACTTTTTCAAAGGCGTTTGTTATTCGATGGATTCGTTCCACCGAATCTACATTCTCCGCGTAAACATGGTCTTTGACGCACCCCCACAAAAAAAAATCTAGTCGCGTCAGGTCTGGCGATTTTGCTGGCCACCTACGAGGTCCGAATCTGCCGATCTATTGGGCGCCAAACGTGTTATTTAGCTACTGCCTGGCTGCTATTACGGAGTGGGCTGGCGCGCCATCTAATTGATACTACATTCGTTGGTATTGACGG
Source organism: Sesamia inferens (assembly GCA_037179545.1). Lineage (NCBI taxonomy): Eukaryota > Metazoa > Arthropoda > Insecta > Lepidoptera > Noctuidae > Sesamia > Sesamia inferens. The sequence continues at coordinate 1,779,789 of CM073946.1, read as the reverse complement.
ACGTTTAATTTGTTGGTTTATTCTGACACTGTATCATTTGATAAATTAACAAACCTTTCCCCGTTCAAAGTCCCATCAATGAACACGCGTCCGATGATGTTATCACCGTGAATAGCTGCCCAAACATTTACTGAAAATCTATACTGATGGGCTGTCTCCCGCCAAACGCGTGGGTTTTGGCTTTTGGGTGCCCAATGGTGTAGATTGTGCTGGTTCAGCATGCCGTTTCTTGTAAACGTGCTTTCGTCAGTCCAACAAATTTGGGAAAGAAAGTCACTCTCCTCTTCAACTTTACGCAGTAACCACTGACAATATTCCAGTCTAATTAATTCATCACGCGATAACAGAGAATATACTTCTCGAAACATAAACGGGTGACACTTTTCCCGCTTTAAAACCCGGTGTATGGTTCTGTGATGAACCTGAAAATGCCTAGCGCTCTGGCAGAGGCTAGTTTTCAAAATGTTGTAGCACATTTTCAGTTAGTCGAATCGGGGTGTGACGTGTAGGCGGTCGATCAGGACGTTGAGGCGCGCGGTGTACCGCGAGGGGCCGAGGGGAGGTGGTGTCGCTTGCTCGATCGCCGACAAAGAGAATACCTACCTATCTCTTTTCTGCAAGAATGTATTCATTTTAATTTCATTGATGAAATGTTATGATCCATGACCCCGGCAAATGACCGCTGTGCGACAGTTCTATAGATACAAGTTGCTTTAAATGGTAATTAAATGGTAGTTTCTAAAAATTTAAGTAATTTCGTTAATAATAACATTTTATTAAAATAAAATCTCTTCATGAAGCCAAAATGTAACAAAGTATATGTGTTTTCAGTTAATGTCACCATTATCGCGCCACGTTGTAGTGTATACTGATATTTACATTAAGAGTACATAGTGCTGGCCCAGGCTATGTCAAGGGCAAGAGCGGAGCCTTCAACTACAGTATTTTATGTCTAAATAGAGACTTTTTTAGACATAAAATACTGTAGTTGAAGGCTCCGCTCTTCCCGTTGTTTTTAAAGTCGTAAGTAACGAAGAGGGATAAGAAAAAAATACATAACGAAATGCGATTAATTGTACGAGTGCGTGTGTGAGGTGTGCGTGCGTGTGGTTGTGTGTGTGAGTACACTTGAAAAATAGACTGGACCCAAAAAACAAAAAAAGAAACATTTAATAAATTTTCTTATTTGTATTTACATTTGTTCTCCATGGTAGAACATAGCTCATAGCATCAGCCCTTTGAATTCCCACAGTTACTAAATAACTAACTTATCTGAATAAATTATTATTTTAAAATCAGCTTTATATATATGGAGACGTTAAGAGGGGGGCCGAAGTTCCGAATAGTTGAGGTGTGTTTTCATTCCGAGGAGCATCCATCGTGGGCGGTATTTCGGGAAAACGTTGAAAAATAACTATAGTGTGATGTTCGATTCTTATTATTTTAACTATACAGACTCTTAGATCAATTTAATATTATGGGATTACAATGATAATCTCAGATTAAAACAGATAAAGAGCCGATGGGTTTAAGAATGACCAACACGTTCAATCAAAGCTCGAGCAAAGAATGCCCGCGCTAACGATCGCTCGCTATGGCAAACGCAACTCCAGTCGGTATTACCCGCTCGTAATAAAAAATCATAATTTGTCCGAATACCGATAGATTAACCCACTTCAAAAAAAATAGAGTAATTTACAAAATTAATAATTGATACTACTACAAAGCAAATCACAATATTCAAAATTAACCAGTCACTCGCCATTATATAAAAAATCATTTTGATCTCAGCATCGGTTTTCGCAGCCTCAAACCATCCATGACAAAAAATATGTAATTTGTGTAGCTACAATTCCCTTTTTGACTTTACTATCGGCGTTAACACACTCGAAAACCGCAAAAACGACATACACAAGGATTCATTGCAGCGGACTTGTTAGATTTATACACCGTGGAATTTTAGTCATCTTACGAGTACAAAGACAGTACACTTTATCTATCCAATGACAAATAAATATAAAGATTTTTAATATAATATTTTTGAGCTAAGGTGAATGAACTCGGGTAATTGTGTCACCACTCAATAAGGCTTGCCCCTGGAACGAAAGATTCAGACTGCCCTTGTATAAAGGTGTTTCAAACTACTTCATGCGTCATAATAATGCAGGAAATTCATGTATACAATTTGTAAAGAAAACCCTGTCCGATCCGCGAAGGTATTGTTAGGTATCAATAACTGACTCTAACCTAACGCCCTAACTTTAAAAAAAATCCCCCTAAAAAAATAAATATTATTTTGAAAAAGCGAGGTAACTTACTCGTAATACATGCGCGGTAGGCAATACGGTACGCATACATGCGCGGGTGAAAAGGGGCAGGGCAGGCGGCACGTGGTCCCATCACTCCTAATAATACTGTCTAAAATGGTGTGGTCACTTTTTGAAAATTACCAATTTTTTCGGAAGTTGAAATTAATTCGCGAAAAAAAAAAAAGATTGTTTCAAAATTCATTAGTATTTATTCTATGATGATTATATAAAATTTCATATTTTGTTTGGTCATTTGTTTACCTAACCTTTATTATCCTTTTTGATATATGTTCTTTACATGAATTATTCAAAAGTCAATTATTTTTATTATACTGTTTTTTTTTTTTTAATTGTCTTGCCGCAGTTTGTCTGTGGCACATTATCTTTACATACCGAGACCCCTCAGTGCGTTAGTTTTAGGTGTGGGTTGTAACGCCTTTTTCAAGAATTGTAATTTAATCGGTTACTTGATCGGCGTCACCTGTTATAAAACAATTTATTTTTGTAGCTAATTATTTTAATTCAGCTACTGTGATTGTTAAATATAGCCACGCGATTTACAGTAACAATACAATAACCAGCGACGCGCGCCGCCGGTGTGATGCACGATGCAGCTACTCGCTACGGCATAACGTGTGTATGAAATAACGCATTTACAAAAATAACTACATACTTTTTAATTTGACTCGTAACCAGTTATTCAGTTACACATCGCGTCGCTGGTTATTGTAACTGGTTACGTGAAATAACAACCACGTCTATTCGTAGATCTTTCAACGTCGTTACGGTTCGTCAAGCCTGCCCACGAGCTCTAACACGGGGTATTAGGGATGTTATGGATATGAAATTTCGGATATGGATTGGATACGGATTTAGGAACGATTATTATACCGGATAAGGTTACGGATACGGATAATAAATTATTTCGCATTATCCGTTAGTTTCGGTTACGGATATTAATTTTTTAAGGAATTTCAAAAGTAAAATACAAATAGGTAATAAAGTAGTTTTACTTAGTTTTTGGCAGGTATTTCAATCAAAATCAAAAGTCATTTATTCAAATTAGGCTGAGAATCAGCACTTTTTGAACGTCAATATTACATAAGACAGTCCCCCAAAACGCCCACCCATCGACACTTCCTAGTGCTTTCGCTGGGAAGAAGAAGTGGCGGAACAAACTCCCCAGCAGCACAGCTGTCTGTTCATTTAAAAAAAAAACACATGTCTTTATATAATACTATGTATAGTGATGAACACGATAAAATACAACAACAATGAAATTATTTACCATATGCCAGCTACCACGCCAAAATACCAGCAAAGCAAAACAATATATTTATATTTAAATGAAAATGTAATTAACTAAAACTTGTTACTTAACTACAATCAGTCTGTGAGGTCGTCGTGAATCGGTAATTTCATCAAAAAATAACCAAACTGCACTCGACTTAGGACGCATTTTGTACAAGTTCAATCGATATCGTAACACAACACACTTGCCGAACTATTTGCTATTATAGAATTGGTCACAAGTCAGTTATTTACGAGAATGTTATGACGACAAAAGAAAAAAAAAAAAAAACAAACAATGCGCGTAGCTTGTGTCTGAAAACAACTTGTCATAACGTGTCTCAATTAGGCTCCGCCCCTATCCGATACTATACTACTATTTCGGATTCGGTTACGGTTACGGATGACTTTTTATATCGTATATCCGGTATGGTTACGTTTACGGAGCTCCCTAACATCCCTGCGGGGTATCGTATTACCCACTAACTGGGTTGTAGAGGTCAGATAGGTAGTCGCTCCATGTAAAATGCTGGTATTCAGTAGATCCAGTTAGACTGAAAGCCGACCCCAAAATAGTTAGCAAAAGCCTAGGTGATTGATGATGATGATGTTTATTAGTCATTAGATAGATGAAATGGACTGTCTTTGTATGTATGGGCCCGACAATATATAACGAATATACCCAATGAAATAAAAAATGAGACAATTACACTTTTTAAAAAGAGATTGTCTAATTTATTGACTAATAAATGTTACTATTCAATTGACTAATTCATAAATGATGAGAATATGTAATCCTGATGGAATATTATTTTTATTGATATTTCATTTTATTTTTACTTTTGTTATTATTATTTTTTTTTACTATTTTATTTGTAATTTTATTTAACCTGACATGATACTTTTTTATTTTTTTAATGAAATTTTCTTAATTTTAATGACTTTATTTTTGTATCTTATCGACATTCATTTAAAATCTGTTTTTGCATGCCTAATTTAAGGTAGTTAGTAAAGGATCTTGTATAACTGACCATCTTTATTGTGTACCTACTAATAATGCAAATAAAATATATTAATATTATTATAAGACAACTTAAGTTCTGCAATGTATTTTTACTAAAGAAGAAAGCCCGAGTAAGTATTAAAAGATTTTTGCATGACAATTTCTACTAGTCAAACTATACCGCAAGCCACGTCAAAGAACTTCGTTCTAATGGAACACTTCAATTTTACAAACATTTAGAGTGACAACCTGGTGACATCACCCAGCTGTGAAAGATGTTGAGTAGACAAAGATGAGTTACATGTTTAGATAGTGTGTGTGGCACAAGGCTTTGATGTTCTACTTGGCTTCTGCTAATGAACTGAATTTAAAGATGAGCCAATTAAATAAAATTTTGAGTAATACTTTTTTTATTTCATAACATAATGTGGTTAGCTTTATATTGATTAAACTTAACACTGAAACAAAAGTTTGAAATAACTTAAAATATTATCTGATCAATATAAATAGAACAGATTATATTTTTGTTAAAGGTGATATTTAAGGTAAGCTCGGGAATACCTACGCAAGAAATTGGCAGATTCATCACATATATAATTTTTTTCTTTTCTCTATCTATGATTTTTTTTTTAACTCTCTCTTCTGTTTATATTTTGTATGTATGTATTTATGTATTTATTATAATTTTATTTTTTTTTCTTCTCTCTTTTAACTTTAATTTGTTTGCACCTACCATATTTTGTCTGCATCACCTTAAGGTAGACTGGTAGAAAATGCCTAAGGCATTAAGTCCGCCATTGTACAATTTCCTTGTGCATAAAGTTTTAATAAATAAATAAATATTTATTGATAACTAGCTTTCCGCCCGCGGCTTCGCCCGCGTTAACTTCGGTTATATCGGGTTTTTTAGATTTCTCTCGGCAATATCAAATTTTTTTCGGGATAAAAAGTACCCTATTATTTAATCCGGACTTCTAACTTTACGTCTGCAAAATTTCAAAGCAATCGATTCAGGAGTTACGGCGTGAAAGTGGTACAAACAAACTCACTTTCCGATGTTAATAAGGATATATTTGGTGTACTCATACAAATATTCCAATAATCTCCCTTGGGAACTTGATGTTTTTTTAGGACCAAAAGTAGCCTATGTTACTCTCCATCTTTTCAACTAACTGTATACCAAAAATCAGGTCGATTGATTGCTTAGCTACGGCGTGAAGGAAGGACAAACAAACAAACAAACACACTTTCACATTTATAATATTAGTATGGAGTATGGATATTGTTTTTGTTTTTAAAACGTACCATCACTTAGATATTCTTCCTTTAGGTCAATAACATAGTCTGGTCCCTCACAAACTGCTGATAATTCTTCTTCAACAGCAATACGTTTAGTTTGATATTCACCTACAATATTTATCTGCTATATTGGAGATTTAAAAGACTTTTTAATATTTCAAGGAGGCCTTCATTTATTAGAGAATACACCTGTAAAAAAAAGAATATATAATTATGAAAATATACTGGTGATCACAGTCCCACAAGCACAAACTTCATGTTTATAAAATCATTTAAAAAGAGCCCCAAGTGAGTATATGTAAGCTCTGGCGCACATTTTTTTTATAATAATTATAGCGCTTGACCGCAATCCCGCCTGATGGTAAGCAGTAATGCGATCGTTGATGGTAAAGCGCGCTAGTTTATTAAGAGCCTATTCACTCAGAAAAACTGAGCGAATAGGAAGGAAGACGGCAGTTGAGTTAGATGATGCAATGTTTAACCCAACAACTCGACCAACGATGCTGCGCCAAAGGGAGATTGATCTGAAGACCCTCCACGACCAAACTCTCAACACAACAACATTAGGCGCATCGTACCCGGCACACATCGCAACACAACTGCTCAGACCCGTCCTCCGTACGCACATGCAAGTGAAAGAACCCTGTTGGGTTTTAGTCAGTAAAAGTCTGACACGCCCTTTCGCTCCCTGAGCGGGAGAGGTCATTTAATGATATCCCATCCCAAACAAAAAATCGGGACAGGTCTATAAGACCATCATTAGACCTTATCTTCTGTATGACAGTGAAGCATGACCTGTGCTTGAGTGACAACAGCAGGAGCTGCATGCCACGGAGATGAATATGCTGCCGTGGATGTGTGGAGTTACGCAGAAAAACTACATCAGGAACTCCCGCATCCATGGCAGTCTTCGTGTCCGTGACATTGCACACAAACTGCAGGAGGGTCACCTATGCTGGTACGGCCACGTCTCACACAAACCAGCATGTTTCGTGGGTAGCAAAAGTCTTGCCTTGGCTCCTCCGCCGGGCCGGAACTAGCGGGGTACACCAAAGGTGTGCTGGCTTTGTAAAAGATGACATGCGTGCCAACAATCTCTTACCACAGGATGCTAAAGTTCGCGCGAAATAGAGGAGAATGTGCAGGAAAGCGGACCCTGGGCTCCAACGCAAAAGTCGCGGAAGCAACTGGGATAAACGCTGAGATAATGATGATTCACTACTACATAATACTAAAGTAATATTGCATGACTTTGTATTTGATATTTTACTTATAAAAGTTTTTTTTTTTAATTCCGAGGGTAGGCATATAATAAGTCTCGATTTAACATAACTTCTAGTTTGCTTACCATATGCATTGTTGGCACTCTGTGTATGAAGCCTATTATTAGAAACTGGCAGTATCTAAATAATATACAAACAACTAACGGATTTTAAAAAAGAAAACATGTGACTTAATTAACAGACTTAATGTAATACCAGTCACCTCATAAACTATTTGTTAAAATTGTTGCTTAATTGCTGTACAACTTACGCTGACTATTACATAGAGCTGGTTTTATGTTTATTTATTTATACTTTTTTGTACAGCAGAAATATACATTACTTAAAAAATACACAATCTCTACCAGGTAACCTTAAATGAACAGAGATTTCGATTTAGTCCAGTAAATAAGACATGCAGTGTTTATACTGACCTTTAATTTATTGCTTAATCAAATATTGTATAGAGTAAATACATAGGGAAACTAATCAGGCAAAGTACTGTGCTAAAGGTGCAAAAGACGTCAACAATACTTACGTTCCATAAAAAACTAACAAATCAACTTACTGGATTATCAGTCAGCTTTCATATAGCTTGTCCAAGTTACTGTTGGTCACTATATCGTTCCACCTTTTAGATCAAAAAGTATCGTATTATTATTTTTTCTCTTCTTTGGCAACTCAGGCGATGTCGACTATTCCGCCAGCGTCATATACAGCATATAATATAATAATAAATGGTGGTTATCAACTAAGTATTTCAATTATTATAAGAAATACACGACTGTTTCGAAAAAAAAAGCGTTGGGTAATAGCCCGGTTTCTTTTAATCACACGTCTGGAACATAGCAGATGGAGTCGAGTAGTGTCTGTCTACGAACGTATGAAAAAGGCGTAACTTAATGGGTACCTATGTATTGATTTTTTAATAAACGTACTTTAAAAAAGAAAGAAATCATATACGATTGAAACAAAATTACGCTGACAACTTGATTGTCATAGTGACAGACACTAAAATTTGACATTAATTGATTTTTTTTTGGTTCTGTTCTTTCCGTTCAGAGGAACGGAAAAGGCAAAGGCATAGTACGCCATACAGCATAGTCTTAAGTAACTTTTTTTATCTAATTTATCCTAAACTTATCCTTACTTAACTTAATCTAAACTAACTACTTTCGATTCCCGCGTGAGGCCGATTAGGAGGGATTTAGCGTAAAAACATGATATGGCCACTATGCTACGCTATTTCACTGTTCTTTATGAATTATTCACTAAATGCACTTTTTACTACATAAACCACGCGTTTTTATTTAGTAAACGACACTATAAATAATTGGCTTGTATCCTAAAAAATAATTTAATGTCCATCAGATAGATTTCTAAAAAATATTGAACACGTATTTTTTATTTTTTCTTTTATTCAAATACTTAGGAAGATATATTGATTTGAAATATCGCATGACGTCACGGCGTCGTACAAAATATACCATGGCGTGACGTAATGAGCCCCCACTCCGTAACTTTAATACGATATATCTCAGTTATTTTTGGTAATTTCGACAAAATAAAAAATATTATCAGGGTTCAGTTGTCGGTCCTTATTTATGGAATTTGGGTTTTGATGACTTCCTCGCGATCCCGCTTCCTTGCGGCTGTTCACTTACTGGTTACGCGGACGATGGCCTACTGCTCATTCAGTCAAGTACCCGAGCTGGACTTGAGAACTTGGCCAATACTTGCCTAAATTTAATATCTCAGTGGGGTGATCGTAACCGCCTAGCATTTGCGCCACATAAAACCTATCAACTTCTACTAAAAGGTAATCTTAAATCGTTGCCTACTATTAAATTTAACAACGTTCCCATTAAGCTATGATATAGAAAATGTTTTTATACTAGGTGATTTTAATGCTCACCCTCACGAGTTATTCTATAGAGAGCTAATTAATTTTTGTACTGATCAATCCTGGATTTGTGCTGATGTGCAAAAACGGGGTATAAATAGTGATACATACACTTTTATAAGTGAAGTTCATGGAAGTAAGAGGTGGTTGGATCACTGTTTAGTATCTGTAGCAGCTTGGGATACAATTGTGAATGTGGAGGTATCCGAGGATATTTACTTGTCGGATCATCTACCTATGTGGCTAGAGTGTAATTTAGAAGTTGTGCGTCCTAAACTGTTGAATCGGAACCGCTGCCGCAATTCTGCTATATGGGGTGAAAGAACTAAGACAGAAGCAATCAACTATCATAATATCTGTAACAGTAAGCTGCGCGACGTTGATTTCCCTCATGAGTTTGAGAGTTGCGGGAGTGGACCTTGCAGGTTAGTTGAGCATAGGGTTGTTCTGGATAATTTGTACGGACAAATTGTAGAAATTCTATGTGTGGCGGCTAGGCAGTCTAGAGATAGGCGCGAGGGGGGACCGAGACGGGGTAGGCGCGTTTGTGGGTGGAATGAGCATGTAAGGGATGCTCATCGAGAGGCCAGGTCTAGTTTTCAGGCCTGGGTGCTTAACAAGCGTCCCTCTTCGGGTCCTGTCTATGATGATATGCGGGAGAAGCGAAAAGTTTTTAAGAGCCGGCTGAAGTTCTGTCAAAACAATGCTGAGCAAATTATCATGGATAGGCTAGCCGAACAGCGGGCTACTAAAAAGTTCGGGGATTTCTGGAAATCCACCGGCAAGCTAGACAGTAGGCCGGGTCTACCTGCCAGTGTGGGAGGGATGAGTGATCCCCGAGGAATTGCGGAAATGTTCAAAGAGCACTTTCAAGTGCGTTCGCCTCTCGGTCCCTCAATCGTGAGGGAAAGTTCTGGGCCCGGCAGTCACGGAGATAAACCTCTGATGAGTTTCTCATATAAGCAAGTGAGGGCAATCATAGACGGTATGAGTCGAGGCAAATCTCCGGGACATGATGGCCTCAGTATTGAGCATTTGAAACATGCGGGTGTACATCTGCCGCGAGTCCTGTCTATGTTTTTCACAATGTGTGTCAGTCATACGCACTTACCTGCGGATCTGATGAAGACCATTGTGACTCCCATTGTGAAGAACAAGACGGGTGATATCTCAGAGAAGGGTAACTACCGTCCCATTTCTCTTGCGACAATAATAGCAAAGGTGTTGGACGGTTTGCTTGATGCTTCTTTAAATAAGTATATTAATGTTCATGATGCGCAGTTCGGGTTTCGTCCTGGACTTTCAACTGAAAGCGCTATTCTGGGACTCAAGTATACCGTTCAATACTATAAAGATCGTGGGACGCCGGTGTACGCCTGTTTCCTTGATCTTTCCAGAGCCTTCGATCTTGTCTCGTATGATGTGCTCTGGGAGAAAATGGTAGGTAGGGGTATACCAGCGGAAATATGTGGACTACTTTGGCATTGGTATAGTAATCAAACCAATCATGTGAAATGGGATGGTGTACTCTCTGAACCGTATAGGTTGGAGTGCGGTGTGAGACAGGGGGGACTTACGTCTCCCAGGCTTTTCAACCTCTATGTCAATGACCTTATAGAGGGACTCAGCAGTATGCGTGTCGGATGTAGTGTTGATGGCGTTAGCATTAACAACATCAGCTATGCTGACGACATGGTGCTGCTGGGTCCGTCAGCGGGGTCAATCAGAGAGTTGCTCAAGACTTGTGAAGCCTATACTGCTACACATGGATTAATATATAATGTAAAGAAGTGTGAGTACATGGTCTTTGAGGTCGGTGGCAAATGCCGTGAAGTGGGACCCGAACTACTTCTAAACGGGTCGGTAATTGAAAGGGTATTCACCGTTAAATACCTAGGCCACTTTCTTTCTGTAGACCTTAAGGACCATGTAGATATAGAAAGGGAGCGCAGGGCACTTGCTGTCCGGTGTAATATGTTGGCCCGTAGATTTGCTCGGTGTACGGATCTAGTTAAAATAACTCTTTTCAAGGCGTACTGCCAGAGTCTGTACACGGGTAGTCTATGGGTCAATTACACTAACAAGTCGCTGGATGTCCTGCGCGTCCAGTACAACAATGGCTTCAGGATGTTGTTGGGACTTCCTCGCTACTGCAGCGCGTCGGAAATGTTTGCGCTTGCTCGTACCGACGGTTTTCACGCGATTATGCGCAAAAAAACAGCGTCACTTCTGCGGAGAGTGAGAGACAGTCCCAACAGTATACTAAGAACGGTATCGGAGAGTTTAGGCTCTCCAATTGTAAAGCATTGTATACAGAGGGTGGTGGGTACTAACACTAGATAATAAGTAGTTTTTTCTTTTTGATGTTACTAACACTCTATGGATTACCTGGTCCGAAATAAAAATCATATTATTATTATTATCCTTTATTTCGTTGTATACACATATAAATTACATTTTTAAATATTTCTATATAAATAATACATAAAAAACATTTAAAAATATAAAAAATAGTAGCCCACCGGCATCGGGAACAGGGTCCAAGCTACCGGCGGTCAGGGCTCCAGAGAGAGGAACTTTCTGACAATGCGAGCCGTGTCCAGAAGTACAGCTTTCTGAATCAAGCCTTTGATCCAGCTGCCTAACGAGAGCCTCCTGAGGTGTTGGTCGAGGCTCTTGGCTATTAAGCCATTGGCTGTCACGACTATCGGCACAATGACTGCTGAATCCACCTCCCACATGTCGACAACCTCGTGAACCAAGTCAAGATACTTAATTTGTTTATCTTTCTCGGCTTTCACGAGGTTCTCATCATGCGGGATGGTTATGTCAACAATCATTGCACGCCGCTCTGATCGATCCACCATCACTATATCAGGCTTATTGGCAACAATAGTCCTGTCAGTGATGATGGATCGATCCCAGTACAATGTGATATGGCCATTTTCGAGAACTGGGTCGGGCATATACCTGTAGTACGGCACCTCTGATTCCACAAGGTTGTATTTGAGAGCAAGTTGCTGATGAATTATCCTGGCTACAAGGTTGTGTCTATGCAAGTACTCTCCGTTAGCTAGACGAGAACACCCGGAGATAATATGTCTTATTGATTCCCCCGGCCGGTGACATGCCCGACAGATGTCAACTGTGCCGTCTTTCACAATAAATCTCCGGTAATTGTTCGTCATCATAACTTCGTCCATAATTGCACATACAAAACCTTCGGTTTCCCCAAAAAGGTCACCGAATCGTAGCCAGGCTACGGACGCTTGCAAATCTACATCAGGCCCGTGTAGGGCTCTGAAAAAGCGTCCGTGAAGCTCTTTGCTCTTCCATACCGCCATGCGGTCATTGGTGTCAAGCACTACTGGTTTACGCCAGTTCTCTTTAGCCAAGGAGAGCGGAGTGAGGCCCTTGTCAACCGCGACCACATCTCGATGCATCCCCACGTCGGTTTCTAGAAAATATTCCCTGAGACTGCATATCTCGCGATTGTGGAGGGTCTTAGCGTTTAAAAAGCCACGATCTCCACATTTTCGCGGGATATACAGCCTCATAACCGATGATCGTGGGTGATGCAATCGATTTGCAGTCAGCAGCGTACGGACCCTCTGATCCAGGGCGTTAAGTTCGGTTTGAGTCCATTTGAGTATGCCGAAAGAGTACATCAATACCGGCATGACCCAACCGTTGAAAGCGCGCACCTTGTTTCCGCCTGATAGAAGACTATTAAGTACTTTTTTCAGGCGGCCAAAGAAGCGTTCCTTCAACGATTGCTTCATGTCAGTAACATTGATACCCAACGCTTCCGCCATACCCAAATACTTATAGGTTTCGGATGCGGAGAGGGCTCTAAGGTTTATGGAACTCGTGAGTTGGGTTCCCACGGGTTCCACAATCTCTCCTCGCTTTACATGCATGACTGCACATTTGTCCACACCAAATTCCATCCTGATGGAGCTACTGAAAGTTTCAGTAATTTTCAGTAGCTCCTTCAGTTGCGAATTGTTGGGAGCAAAAAGTTTCAGGTCATCCATGTAAAGGAGGTGCGATATAACCTGACCACCTCTCCTCAACCGATAGCCTAGACCTGAATCCTCCAATAGTGTGCTTAGAGGATTCAATGCTAAGCAAAACCAAAGCGGACTCAAACTATCGCCCTGAAATATTCCTCGCTCGATCCTTATCGGTTCGCTATTCCTCAGAATATTTCGACATCCTGGATAGCGAAGGACTGTCCTCCATTGCCTCATACACGTCATCAGGAAGGTGCGTAGAGTTGTATCCACTTTATACAACTCCAGCACCCGCATGAGCCATGTATGTGGCACTGAGTCATAGGCCTTCTTATAATCTATCCAACATATCGAAAGATCCTTTCGGGAACGACGAACTTGTTGGCTAATGGCCACATCAATGAGGAGTAGCTCCTTAGTACCGCGGGACCCGCTCCTACATCCATTTTGAGAGGCAGACATGATGGCGTTGCTGTCAATATGTTTGATAATTTTAGTTTTCAAAATGGATGTAAGAACTTTATAGACCGTCGGTAAACAGGTGATCGGTCTATAATTTTTGGGTTCCGCGGCGCTACCTGATTTATGGAGCAGGTGGGTTATTCCAGTAGTTAGGAACTGAGGTAACGAACCAGACACTAAAGCAGTCTGGAATTGACATGCCAAGCGAGCGTGCGACCTTGGAAACCATTTTATCCAAAAGTTATGCAGCCCGTCCGGTCCTGGAGATTTCCAGTTAGGTAACGGACGGACTGCACGAGCTACATCTTGGGGGCAGATGGTAATAGCCCCCATTTCAGGTATTGGATCGCAGGCTCGCTCGACATCCCGAGCCCAGTCACCTTCAGTGTGACTGACAGGCACCGACCAGATACTGCGCCAGAATGAACACATGGCATCATCATCTGGTAGGCACGTGTCAGCCACACCTTGTTCTGGTCGTTCCCAGTCCCTATAAACCCACCTTTGATTGCTCTGGAAGGTGCGATTCTGAGTGTACCGTTGTACTCGTCGTTTATATCGACGAATACGGTTCGCCCATGCATACACTTTCTGCTTCAGGAAGTCGATGCGCTCCGTGACACGGGCCATATAATTGTCAGGGCTGGTATTAGTACCTGAGAATGCCCGCCTCACAAAGCGCATCACTCTAGGACGAGTATTACCCTCCCTGAAGCATATTAGTTTACCGATGAGTGCTCTGGCCCCACCAATACGACGTTCAATCCTGTGCTGCCAAGCTGGTACTACTGGTTTCGGTCGTGTAGCTCTGGAGTCACTGTGAAATTTGACATGAGCTACACGACAAGCTGCTACAGCTGCGCAGTACAGGATTGAATGAGTATCAGTGAGGTCCTCGCAGGTATCAAAATAATTTGATAACTGCGCATCCAGAGCAGCCATCAGTGCCCTATTTCTGTTATGCATGGGCAAACGTGGCAGGCGTGGTCTAATTTCTGCCGACATGTAACGGTATTCCTGAATCGCAGCCTCCAAAGCATTCCTTAATTCCTCATTGCACTGGGTACTTACATTTGTAGCCCTATCATTACTCCCCTCGTCAGCATAGTTTGTGGACTGCGGTGGTACCTCCGCAGTCTGCGACTGGTGAGTGATGACACGGCTACTCTGCATTTCTTTTCGCAGGCGATCAAGCACAGTATCATCCAACATATGATTACGCTGGATAACCCGTACCTGATCCGACAGTCGTTGTGCCGAAACGTTGACAGCTGGTTCAAGCACCTGAAACAGAGAGAGCATTCGAACACGGTACGCGGTCAGGTTGTTTCCTCCCTCTGTAGCCCCATAGTATGAGCGCATGACATTTTCGTTGATGGATTGTGTCCATCTCATGCGCTGCACACTTCCGCCGGGAGCTGGGACCCTGTCAGAAGCCGATGGGCCTCGAGGTCCTAAGCGGTCCGGCGGCCGGCGTCCTCCCCGTCGGCGAACAGGTGGTGGCGTCGTCGGCGGAGAGAAGTACTCGTCGCTCGAGCTCGACGCAACTGCCGCGGCCGGGGTCGTCACAGCGCTTACAGTGGGGCTGGAGACCGGCGGCGGCGAGGCGGAGCTGAGCAACGAGTCCGGAGATGTTGGGCGTGCACGTCTTGCGGCAGATCTTGTCAACATATTTTCACATTTTTAAATTTCCAAATTTCTATTTCTTGTTGTTAGGTGACATGTTCTGTCATCCTGTCTTGTCTGTTTTGAATTTTCTAGTTTGTCCATTGTATTTATTTCCGCGATTATTTTTATTGTATGTATATTATTTGTTACTGTTTTGAGATTCACAGTGGGTATATATATATGTGCACAAAGAACTATTAATTAATTTATTAAATATTATAGTGGTAAATTATTTGAATGTGTTCCGTTGACGTTGACGGTGTTGCCATTATTTATTTTATTATTATTATTATTAAAAAACAGCAATCCGTATGCTACCTTGGTATGATCTTAGAAAGGAATTTTTCATTTATCGAACATATAAAAATAGTTGGTGAAAAAGCTAAAAAGAACTTTTATGCCCTAACTAGAATATCCAAAGCAACTTGGGGTCTATCATTCCTAACTTTAAAAACTATATATGGAGCTACCTACTTAGGATGTATGTGCTACGGTGCACCTGTTTGGGCCGATAGGGCCAGCATAGGAGCGGCACGACGTAAACTGCTTCAAAGCCAACGTTTGGCATTGATATTTTTATGCAAGGCGTATAGAACGGTCAGTACTGAAGCCTTACCGGTACTGGCAGGTGTACTTCCAGTCGACCTTGAGGTACAGCGACGTGCTTCAATGTACTACTCCGCGAGGGGAGAGGCCATGGACACTAATTTTGTTACACAACGCGACTTTAATAAAATCTCTAGATTATTTAAACCTCAGACTGAAGTCTGGGAGGACCTCTTATCCGAATGGCAAAGTAGGTGGGATAATTCCATCAAGGGCCGGCACCTCCATCTGTTCTTTCCATCCGTTGGCGATCGGCTGGCTAAGACATGGCTGGTGGTTGACCATTGCGTTGCCCAATTTCTCACAGGTCATGGCAACTTTAAAAGTAAACTGTATTCTTTTAAACTTGTTCCTTCCCCTTTGTGTCAGTGTTCTACATCGAACTGTGAATTTGAACAGTCCGCACATCACATCTTGTGGGAGTGTGTTCTTTGGCAGAATGAACGCAATATTATGTTGGATAGTGTACAAGTTACATCCGGAGTCGTTTATTATACGGACCTTGTAGAAACTAGAACCAATTTCCGTGCGTTCAGGCGCTTTTGCCATACCTATTATTGGAATCAATTGTAACAGCTAATACCTACTTAGGACCCATTAACTTAATCAAATTTTATTCCGTGGTGTTTGGCAATCTGGGCTTCTCGCAGTTGCAATAATGTCCCTTTGTGCCGTTTGGCCTAGTTCTGTTCTGTCTCCTGCTTGTTATGGAGGGAAGTGGAAAAAATATCTTTTTTCTTACTCCTCCGCTATTCTTTTCTGATTAATTTCGTTGCGGGACCCAAGACAGTTGAATCGTTTCTCCGGGACTCGTCGAGCTTCATTGCTCGGCGTTTTTCTGGCGGTCGCCACTGTTGATTCTGGCTTTCAGGAGTTGCAGTGGTTGGGAAAAGTGTGGCGGGTTTGTCCCAATAAAAAAAAAAAAATAATAAAAAATACGGGTCTTAATTTTTTTTATTATCTATAAGACGGACTAATTTTTTTTTTATTTTCATACCTTGGAAACATCCCTATTTAAAAGTTCAATGAAAAATGAGCGTGGCACTCATCTTCGCTCTCCCGCCAAAACTCTTGACATTAATTGAGAGCAAAGTGTATCTGTGTACCTTTTTATGTAGGAAAGTTCTGGCAACTAGGCCTTTAAGTTCATTTTTTTTTTAGATATCAATGTTTAGTTTAGTAGTTTCAATATTGCAAAGAGTAATCATCTTTATTTCAATTTGCTTGATTTATTCTGCTTAAATTCTGTAGTGGTTAAAAATAAATCATTTTTTTAAATGTTCAAGAGTATTGTGGGTGCCGTCCCATTATGTGATCACAATAGGACGGCAATTATCACTAATTTTTTTTTTTTTTCTATTTCACTTCTTGCCTGAAGACTTGACTATTTATTTTCATTGTGCAGATTACATTTAACATGTAAATCATGATAAAAATATTGAAGATGAATAATGTCACAAACATTAAGAGGATTTATTATCAGTCTATAAAATGGTGAAAATAAACGAGGCCGCTGCGGTCGTGCATATAGCAACCCTGTTGACTTGTCTGAAATCATTTTGATACTAGCACATTATCGTCCTCCGTGGCACAGCGGTCAACACGCCTGCCTGCGACGTGGAGGCCCCGGGTTCGATCCCCGGCCAGGTCATGATGGAAAACTATCTTTTCCTGATTGGCCTGGGTCTTGGATGTTTATCTATATATGTATCTGTTATAAAATATAGTATCATTGAGTTAGTATCCCATAACACAAGTCTCGAACTTACTTTGGGGCTAGCTCAATCTGTGTGATTTGTCCGTATATATTTATTTATTTATTTACATTGGCAGAATTGTCGATATCGGCACCATTGCCATAAACAAAAATAATAGAATAGAATAGAAAAGCACATTATTTTGTACTAGAAGCAAAACTGGTTTTAATGAAATCACAAATCTCTGGTCTCTGGCGTTTAAATAAAATGAGCAGTTGTATTGCGATGTGTGCCGGGTACGATGCGCCTAATCTTGTTATGTTAGGAGTTTGGTCGTGGAGGGTCTTCAGATCAATCTCCCTTTGGCGCAGCATCGTTGGTAGTGTTGTTGGGTTTAACATTGCATCTCCTTGCTCAACTGCCGTCTTCCTTCCTATTCGCTCAGTTTTTCTGAGTGAATAGGCTCCTAATAAACTAGCGCGCTTTACCATCAACGATCGAATCACTGCTTACCATCAGGCGGGATTGCGGTCAAGCGCTAGTTTATAATTATTAAAAAAAAAAACATCTGATTCCAAATATTCTTCGTTAAAAAGTATTTTCATTTTCAGCTGCGTCACTAACAATGTCTACGCTATATTTACTTTCCTTTAGTTTATTGCTTAATCAAATGCTGTATATAGTAAATACATGTAAACTAATCAAGAAAAATACTGTGATAAAGGCCGTTTCAAAGTTGATATTTTGGTGCAAAAGACGTCAACAATACCTATGTTCCATAAAAAACTAACTCTAAAAAAATGAAATTACTGGAATTTCAGTCAGTTTTCATATAGGTATGTAGTTTTTGCAAGTTACTGTTGGTTACTATATCGTTCCATCTTTTAGACCAAAAAGTATCGTATTATTATTTTTTCTCTTCTTTGGCAACTCAGGCGATGTCGACTATTCTGCCAGCGTCATATATAGCATATAATATATTAAATGGTTGTTATCAACTAAGTATTTCAATTATTATAAGAAATACACGACTGTTTCGAAAAAAAAATGCTAGTTTCAACTAATCAAAAGGCTTCAAACGAGACTTAAGCAATGCTTAAGTTTTGAGTGATGTTCTGTAAAACTGACCATAGTGACAGCCACTAAAATTTGACATTAATTGAGAGCAAAGTGTATTTCTGTGCCTATTTTGTAGGCCTTTAAGTTAATCTTTTTTTTAGATATCATTATTTCGCTTGATTTCGTCTGCGTAAATTTTGTTGTGGTTAAGAATAAATAATTTTTTAAATGTTGAAGTGTTGGAGGACGGCAATTATCACTAAATTCACAATATAAAATGCCAATCTAAACAAATGAACAGTCGAAAAATAGGTGACCCATGTTAATTTCTTCATGACATCAAAGTGTTTATAATGACGCTGAGGAGCATAACTACAAAATATGAGGCAGTCATTATTAGTCAAATTGAACAACAACATTTCGCTGGCGATTCCGATCCTAAACAATAGGTTGGTTGGCAATTCGGGGCATACAGTCTCTCACCTCACCACACCCATACAAACACACAGAGAAACAAAACACAAAAACTGTATTTTTTTCTGTTTAACTTCTTGCCTGAAGACTTGACTATTTATTTTCATTGTGCAGATTACATTTAATATGGGAAAACATGACGAAAATATTGAATATCAAATTAACGATATGTTATGAATTGTTTGTTCTACAGACGGCTGCTATTCCGAGTCATAATCAGATTTATAATTGGGTGGAATAAAGTTGTCAAAGAGGTTCATGCTCGGGCACGACTGGCTTTTCGGAGATGGGTCTTGCACGGAAAACCTGCATCGGGGCTATGTATCAGGAAATGAAAACTTTGAGACAAACATTTAAATCGAAATTGAAGTGGTGTCAGGACAATGAAATCCAGATTAAAATGGACATCATTGCAACCCTTCACGAAGAATAGAAATTCAGTTCTTTTAGGAAGCAAACCGAAATTCTCTGAATCCCAGACCGAGTCTACCATCAAACGTTGATGGCTTGTCACAGAATAGTGATATAGCCGGCATGTTCATGAACCACATCAGTTGTTCCGCATTTTGCAATTACATCTATGCGAGGCACTCAAGCCCCGTGTGAGGGCGATTCTCATTTAAGGTTCAGCGTGAAAGATGTAAAAGACGCGTTGAAAAGTATGAAGCGAGGTAGGTCGCCTGGGCACGATGGTTTGGAGTGTTGAGCATGTAAGGTCCGCTGGTGTACATTTGCCTAGGCTACTCGCTATGTTCTTCAATTTTTGTATGGGTCACTCCTATCTGCCTGACGATGCCTCGTACGAACTGTCGTGATTCCTATTGTTAAAAAGAAGACCGGTAATTTATCCGACAAAAACAACTATAGGCCTATTTCACTGGGTACGGTTATTTGGCAAGGTGCTGGACGGCCTGCTTGACAGACAGTTGAAGATGCATATTAAACTCAACGACGCGCAGTTTGGTTTTAGAACCGATTTTTTGACGGAAAGTGCAATCCTGTGTCTCAAGCAGACTGTGCAGTAGTACACAGACAGGAAGACACCTGCATATGGATGTTTTCTAGATCAGACACGGGCTTTTGACCTGGTGAATTATGACATTCTGTGGCAAAAAACAAAACTTCCACCAGAGGTTATACATATGTTTAAATATTGGTATGAAAATCAGAGAAACTGTGTAAAATGGGCAGATACACAATCAGCAGAGTATGGGCTAAAGTGTGGGGTGAGGCAGGGAGGGGAGATTGATCTCGCCCAGCCTTTTTAACTTGTACATAGACCGGCTGGTTGGTGAGCTGAGTTCTGCTGAGTTCCAGCTCTGGTTGGTTGTTCTGTTGATGGCAAAATGATTAACAGCATAAGCTATGCAGATGACATAATGCTGCTCAGCCCATCAATCTGTGGACTAAGGAAGTTAGTGGCAGTGTGTGAGAGGTATGCGGAGGCCCATGAGGTATAATGCCACTAAAAGTGATATTAAGGTATTTAAAGTTCGTAATAATACACCCACTAATATACCTCCGGTGATGTTACAAAGAACACCATTAAAAGTAGTCTCTCAATTTAAATACCTCGGTCATATGGTGACGGATTCTCTCACAGATGACCAGGATATAGATAGGGAGCGCAGGGCATTGGCAGTCCGATGCAATATGCTTGCTCGCAGGTTTGCGCGGTGTACTGAGCAGGTAAAACTGACGCTCTTTAGAGCTTACTGCTAGTCTTTTTACTCGTGCAGCTTGTGGGGTTAGGTATACGCAGAAGGCTTACAACGCTCTGCGCGTCCAGTACAATAATGCGCTGTGGATGTTGTTGGGGCTGCCTCGGTGTTGCAGTGCATCAGGCATGTTCGCGGAAGCGCGAATTGATGACTTTTATGGCATCATACGCAAATGGTGTCCTTCGATGTTGCGGCGATTTCGGGGCGACCCGAACAGTATCCTAGCTACACTGGCGGACAAGGTCGATGGACCTTTTATTAGGCTCTGGGCGAAAAGACATGTGCGTGCACATATTCATGTCGCCAACTGATCCCTGTTTCTCTTTTTACTAACTTAGGATAAGTTTTTTTACTAATAATATATGGGCCTTGTCTGAAATAAAAAGTTTGAATTTGAATAATGTCACAAATATTTAGAGGATTTATTAAATTTATTATACGTAACCAGAAAAACATTTCTAAGATATTGTATCTATACATATTAGAATTGACTACAAAAGTACGCCGAGTGCGCGGGCTAGGATCGAAGTGTGGCGTATTGTGTCACAACACTAGTTAATGTTACAACCCTAAACACTTATTGTTTCCGACATTAAGTACACAGGACTCCGCTTGTGGCTTGCATTGCCGCAGTACGTATACAAACCTTACGACAAGCGGTCGGTTATAAAAGAGTAGACTTTAACTCTCATAACTTGTCTCAGTGTTCTCAGTCCATCCTACCATTGTTAACTAGCGTTATGTTACGCCTATAAATGTGATAGTGATTAAACTGTTTTTCCCGTATCCACGAATTTTATTTAGGAGTGTACCTCCAAAATTGGTGACCCCGACGTGATACAAACTCGGCGGCAGTGCATGTGGAACCGGAGTGCAGCAGTAAGCCACACTGAGATTTTTCCTTGTCGTATCCAAAGACGCCGCAACGTTCCCAGGCTGATTTTACCATTAACCGCCGAGAAACTCACAATTCGAGAAGTCGCTGAGCAGGTGCTGAGCAGGTATCTAGTACCTACCCACTGGCTTGCTCCGGCGCGTAAGTGGAAGATTCATCAACGGATTGCAGCGAGAAAAAGAAAAAAAAAAAAAAATTCTTGCATTTGGTGAAAATTGCATCGCTTTCCGGCCATCGACCTTGAAGTACCTAGTACCTTCTTAATAGTATGTGCCTTGAAGCGAAATCTTCATCCGCTATCTGTTACGATTTATCTGTATTTACTGTCTCGTCTTGTCAACTTTTACTCATACGTCACTAAGTTTTGAAATCTAATCGACTTTTTTTATACAATTGTTTATTTTATTCAGTGCTTGTGCCTTATGAAGGAACTGATTATGGTGCGCTTAGTGTTTTTTAAGTTTAAATGACTCCATTGTAACGAGATCTATATTGTATACACTTTATTGTATTTACTTTTACCAAACTTCATATTTTGTTTACATTTTGTTGATATCGTTTTGTTTTTCGAGTGTTATTGTTAAACTTAGTACTGGCCGAGATTTATTTATTAAGTATTGCCTATCGTGTTGAATGCTTCATTCATTCATTGTTTAAATTCTGTCCGTAACTTTTGTTTATAGTATTAAGTTACTCTTATAATTTCAACTAACCTGACTGTGTGGTAATTGGAACTATTTATACTTGAACTGTTTGTTTATTCTTCATTCAATAATTTATACAATTTTATTTTATTGTACTTGAAATGGAGAACCAACAAATTCAAGACAGACTTAACCAAATTTTGGCTAATAATGAAAGGCTAATGCAACAAAATGCGGACTTGCAAGCCGCAAGCGGAGTTCTGTGTACTTAATGTCGGAAACAATAAGTGTTTAGGGTTGTAACATTAACTAGTGTTGTGACACAATACGCCACAGAAGCATATCGGTCAAAAAGAGGCTAATGTAGTAAAGTGAGCAAATGTTGCACTTCAGACAGTCTCCGAATGGGGCGAAGTCAATCTAGGAGCATTC
The DNA here is from genome assembly GCA_037179545.1 of Sesamia inferens. Lineage (NCBI taxonomy): Eukaryota > Metazoa > Arthropoda > Insecta > Lepidoptera > Noctuidae > Sesamia > Sesamia inferens. Next base: position 1,757,049 of record CM073946.1, on the reverse strand, counting down.
AACGTCACCAAAAAACAACCGTGCCTGTTCCCCGTCAAAAGAAGCCCGTTCACATTGATTCGTGCTCTACAGTAGGTAGCCTTGGACTACACTGACCCCCTTTTGGGAATTGAGATTTCCTCAAACCCAACTTTGGGCGGTTCATTGAGTCTGTGGAGATACAACACTCCTAAATAAAAGTAGTCGTGGTGGCCTAGTGGTTAAAACACCAGCCTCTCAAGTATGAGTGCGCGGGTTCGATTCCAGGTCAGGCAAGTACCATTGTAACTTTTCTAAAGTTATATGTACTTTCTAAGTATACCTTGGACACCAATGACTGAAGGTGAAGGAAAACATCTTGAGGAAACCTGGACTTTAAGTCTGAAATCGCCAACCCGCATTGAGCAAGCGCGGTGATTACGCTCAATCCTTCTCTGTATGACAGGAGACCTGTGCCCAGCAGTGGGACGATAAAAGGTTGATAATGATGATGAAATAAAAGTACGTCATCCACTTCTTTACTAAATTATTTATTACAATTTTAAATATTAACAGTACCTAATATACACTTGAAATATTTTACTAAATCATGTAAGCATACGTATGCGACCATCGTCGTAGTCGGATTGGCTAGGGTGCGGTACAAGAGTGTAGGGTGGAGGCAGCGGCGGTAGACGGTTAGGCGGTATGAACCCGTATGTGTATGTGTGTGCATTTTTACAGAGCGGGAGTCATGGTTCCGGTAGCGGTTGGACTGTAGATACCTACAGTACCCATAGCTATACACCTATGGGTGTTTACAGGCGGCAGCACATAAGGCTACTACAATCTGTCAGATTTCCTTATTAGATTTTCAACTTTATCTCTTAAAGTATTAAGGCTCATGGTTGATTGGAAATATCTGACAGTTTACGGTACGGCTGTCGTCCGTATGTCGAATGTCATCGGCTGTCGTATATTTGTTTTATAACTCGACATCTATTGCATTTATTATTGCTTTTCAAATCTACATTGATAAAACATCTACATTTTTAATACGTTTGTTACGTATTAAAATGAGCAAAACAAATAAAAGTGGAGCTCGGGAAATATTTTTTAAAGTATATCGGCGATATATCTTTTAGTATATCTTTTTATCTACTAGAAGTTCAAAATTTACTAAGTAAACGATTTTAAGACTAAAATGAGGATTCTTTACATTGCGCATCAATAAGTTACATTGCATGAGTAGACCATATTGTAGTGCGACTAGTACAGTTTTGATACTTTAGATGGTTTAATTTACCACTGATTTTAAAAATTAATTACATCATGTTCGGAATTAAAATTAGTGCTATCCATCTTCTGATAGAAATTACATATTATTATTTTTAATCCTTCAGAAAAATGACATTATCAAGATATATATAAGTTAGTTATTCGCTTAGGTGAAGATAGCAGACTGATGACACTCTGCTACTGCAGCAGAGACGTTGTTAGTAACGCAGCTGATAATAAAATTACTTTTTAAAAAAGAATATTTGGAATCAGCTTATGAAAGCAATTATTAGGATTTGGAATACTTTCATTGGTAAAACACGTTAAAACGTATAATATTAAATATGTATGACTTTTTTTTTGTTTTACTCATTTTATTTAAATCTATGTACGTAGGCCATTATAGGCTAGGGGGCTAGCGTAGAAGACGCACCGGGCGCTGAGGAAGGGTGGATAACGCCCTCTTCCACCCCCCATGAATGGGTCCAGGGGCGAGGGACATGGGGAAGTCCTCGCTCCCCTATTGATGGACCCCGAGGCGAAGGCGCGCGCGAGTGTCGGCGCGCGCCTTTGAGGCGATGCACGGGGTAGTTTAACACCCCACTACTCCGTGCAGGAGACGAGGCCCGGACAGACCGGGCCAGCACGAGGTTGTGGGGCCGTGGAAGAATTTAGACTCCCGCGGCTCCACGCGCGCTCATGATAGAAGACACACCGGGGTGGTTTTAGTCAGTAAAAGTCTGACATACCCCGTCACCCACCCCAGGGCGGCGGGCATCCTATGAGGATTTCCACCACGGAAAAAAAAACAAAAAAAAAGGCTATTTTAAATAATAAGTTAGACTTGTACTTATTATTAAGGGACATTGAGACAATAGAGTTAAACTATAGCAGAAATGTAAACCTAGATCAATTAGTATCACACCCATTAAATTTTAATTTTCAAAATATAATCAGTAATAATAACCTTAAAATTATTCATCAAAATATACAAGGTGTATAATTGAAACTCCTTTTGTTTATAAGATCGTTGAGTTTAATAAAAATTACAAGGTATAGTTTATATAGAAAATAATGTTTATGGAAAATTATGTATTTTAAATTGTTTGCGTCCGATCGCGAGCGCGATTGGTGGTGAAATGGCGCGGCGTCCGCGGCACGTCTTGCTCGCGCGCTGTCATGGCCGCCGGCTGTAGAGATGGAGGATTGTCCGCGCTAGTGCTGGACACTCGGTGTTAACATCCTAGCGCACCTTGAAACCTCCTGTTTCAAGATTCATCCATTCTAAGAGGCGAGTTCAACGGTAGAGTAGTCTCTTGCTTAATCAGAACCAGCTGACCAGAGGGCCTAGACAAAGTAACATTCTATCGGCGTCAACGAAAGTAGAAAACGAAAAAAATGAATGAAACTGGAGAAAAACCACGTGACCATCGAAAACGAATAGAAATATGCTAGACAACATGCTTATTTTGATAATCGTTGACGCTAGGGAGCGTTTCGTTTCGAACGCTTTCTTTCTATCGGGTGGACCTTGTAGATAACGCTAGCAAATGGCGGTTTGTCGGTCAGCTGTTTGCTTGAGGTGTGTTGTGTGCGAGTTATTTTGTTAGATTTGAATTATTTTATTTGTGATTGCATTCTGTTTACTGTGAAATATGCATACATTACGATTGGGCTGCACATATTAGGAAGAAGTATGGCTCCGGTGACAAGATAGATTATAACGGGCGAGTCTTTGAAAGAATTGAGGATATCACGGACACTGGTTTCCGAAACCGATATCGGTTTGACAAACGTTCTTTTCGTAAGCTCTGTCCAGATCCTCGCCGCTGGACCAACTTGAGGGGTCTCGAGAACTGCCCTTTGAGACAGAAGTAAGTGGCACTTCTATTTTTACATATTACCGTAAAATGGGGTGAATATAACTCCATCCTTTAAAAGAAGGATTTAAAAATTGCTTTTGCCTTAATAAGTTAACAAACTTAAAACAAATTTGGTCACTCAAATAAATGAATACCATTATGATTTTTAAATAACTTTTAGTTTTGTAACATTTATAAACTTGCAAAGCGCTTACATTTTAATATCCTTTACAATTAAACACCGCAAACACTTAAAATATAAACAAATCACAATTATCAAAATAAACTCCGCGCGCGCTTTTCCCATGTCAAGTGTTTTTTGTCGTCGAAGAGCGAATGATTAAGTGAATGATCGCTAACCACAGAGCAAGATTTCTCCGAAACGAATAGAATCAGCGACTGGCGTTAACTTGTGACTTTGTCTAGCATTCTATCGACAATAATGCTACTTCGTTATCGATCGTAGATTTAGAAATGCTACTAAGCGTGTGTACTTTGTCTAGGCCCTCAGGTGAAAGATTAGGGTGGCGTTTCTGCCACTTGGTACGCTGCTGTAGTTCGCTGACGTACTTTTGACTCCAGCGACGCCAGAAGTGCTGCTCGATCTTGGCGTAGTGGTGTAGGCTCTGCTCTTGCCTTTCAGTAGGTCTGGCGCTGGCAGCGAAGTCATTGTTCTTCCAATAAGGAAGTGGACTGGGGTAAGAGGGGACAGATCGCGAGGAATGGTAGAAAGAGATGAAAGGGGCCATGAGTTCAGTATTGCTTCTATTTACGTGAGCAGAGTTGTAAGCTCTTCAAAATAAAATGGAAATCACCCAAGGCCCTTTTCAAATGGTACTTAGTAGACTTTACAGCTGCCTCATGCAGATCTCCAAAGTTTGGGGAGTATGCAGGTAGAAATTTAAATTTAATGCCTTCTTCTGCAAAAGGCTCTGACACAGAATTAGTGTTAGATTGTAAGTATTTGCCTAACTCGCGACTGGCACCGACAAAGTTCGTGCCATTATCGCACCATATTACATGTCATACGTCGTAAAGCTAGAATAAAGTCTTCTGTACTGAGACCACTCACCAGTGGCGTAACTACAGGGTGGCAAGTCGGCAAAATGCCACGGGCCCCCAGCCGGAAGGGGCCCCGGTCAGATGAAAATATCAATTCCCAACATTTATCATAATTATAACACATAGACAATAAATAGAAAAATATTTTGTTTTTTGCAGACTTTCATGGATATGGATGGATGGATGGATGGGAGATTTCACTTTCATTCATATACCCAATTTCAGCAAAAGAATCAAGAATTCGCTCTTTACAAGCTCTCCAAAATAGTTGACAAAGAAGCGATTTTAACAGCGATTTTTATACGGTCTGGTAGCAACATTACTGAGATACGGCATTATATTTTGGGGTAATTCGGTAGACAAGGAATTTATATTTAAAGCTCAAAAGAAGTGCAATAGAGCAATGTGCCAAATAAATACTACAATTAGCTGTCAACCTCACTTTAAAAATCTAAAAATTCTCACATTGCCTTCCCTATACATTTACGAAGCAAATATTTTTGTGAAATTAAATCTAAACTACTATAAGACTGCTGTCAAAAGCTATTATCGAAAATTAAGGGATAAAAAAAGGTTAGACCTACAAATACCCTATGGTAAAACGGCACTATTAAATAAAAGTATTTTATGCATGACATCCATTCTAGTGAATGTAGTGTGAATAGTGTGATGTAGTGTGATTTTGGGTTGTATGCCTAATTTAATTTAGAAATAAATTCTTCTGTACTTACCGATTTTTTTTTAAGAAAGATCAGGGAAGATTTATTTAATTACAATGTACCTTAATGCAGTTCTTTTTTTTTTATTCTCCCGCTGGTTCATCGTAACCTGTGGCCATCGCATCTAGGTTCCCTTTTAAAGTGCCTTCAGCTCTGTTACTTTCGACTTGCAATTTGTTGTAAAAAATAAAAAGAATCAAAATTGATCATCCGTTATTTATTACACATCATACTATATTTCTTAATAACAACTTATTTGCCAAGGCTGTAGCTTAGGTGCCGGAGGTGTTGCAGGAGTACCAGCAGTCAGCCGGCATTCTGCACGGTTGGCAGATGATTACCTAAAATTAAATGTTTTAACACATTGTGGGCATCCACATAAACATCTACTATGCAGCGAAATGCGTGAGACAACATACCGACATCGCTACACAGGGCGCACTGAGCGTGAGTGTATTTTTATTTAATTTTTTTTGACTATACATCTCGTAGTTGACCATTAGAGGCCGTGACTACTTAACCGGACTTTCCTGTGGATGCCATAAAAATTAAAGCCTCCAGCCAGGGGCACTAAAAACTAAACTAAAATTGGGTACCCCCTGTGGGGTACGAACCTCGGCTTAGGGCGTTTCTAGAGAGGACAGCAAGGGACGGCTGGATCGAAACGGTACTTAGTGGTTTGATGACTACGGCGTTTCCTAGTACTAGCTCTGAGAAGAAACGCCGATACAAACTCAGAGGTCATTGTTGGGACATTATAATAATTACTGGCTCAGCTGCGGCGCGGGCTGGCCTTCATCGGGCAAGGGAGGGGAGGGAAATTAAGTTGTTACTAAATAAAATTAACGGTTTTGTGCAACTAAATATCAGCTGGTGCCATTATAATTTAGAGCATGAATTTTTAGGCACAAATTAAAAAAGTCTCCAAAAAAAAAAAACCTAAAGACATTCTATAAACTCTTATATAATAATTTTGTTTACAGTTAACACATAACGTAGAATTATTGAAACCAATTGAAATAAAATAAGCTCGCAATCAGACATTGAGGAAGATTTCAATATATACTCACTATGTCAATGTCGTGAAAATAAATGAGGGCACTACGCTCGTGCATATAGCAACCCTGTTAGTGTTACTGAAATCATATTGATACTAACACATTATTTTGTACCAGAAGCAAAACTGGTTTTAATGAAAACACAAATCTATGGTCTCTTTAAGAATTGTAGAATTGAAGTAATGCAAAATAGACTTACCTGTAGTTATTTAACGGCTGATGAGTTGAGTGACAGCTTAATGTTATTGATTAAGTTTGCGCAGTTAGATTCATTAAGTGATGAATATAATAGGTTATTGTATAGTAAGTAGTTACATAACAAGAGTAGAGTTTTATCACTTAGCCCCTTCTTGGATTCCCAATTTAATGTAATACGTGTAGGAAGTCGCCTTAGCAACTCGCAGCTTTTGTATGAAAGAAAACATCCTGTGGTTTTAGATTATATACATAGATTAACGAGGCTTATCTTTGAAAATGAACATAACAAGTTGTTTCATGCGGGTCCTCAGTTATTATTATTAGCCGTAAGGGAAAATTATTGGGTTGTGAATGCAAGAGAGGTGGCTAGGAGTGTAGTTAGGAAATGTATAGTATGTAAGCGATTTCATTTTAAGTCTATAGTTCCAAAGATGAGAAAATTATACAAACAGCGTTTGAATCCAGGGACGCCTTTCGAAACCACCGGAGTTGATTTGGCAGGTCCCTATTGCATAACGTAACCGATAGGAAAGGTCACAGTTGTAAAATAAGTAAATGTTATATGTGTTTATTCGTTTGTTTCACTACTAAAGCAAAGCACTTAGAAGTTGTGAGCGATCTACGTACTGAAGTATTTCTATTGTCTCTCAGGCGATTTATTTCTCGGCGCTCTAAACCTTGTTTAATATGTTGTGATAGTGCGACCAATGTTTTAGGTGCTAGTGATGAACTTCATAAATTTTCATTAGTTAATAAGGATAAATTAACTGAATTTTGTTGTAATGAAGGCATAAAGTTTGCATTTATACCTCCTTATGCCCCGAACTTTGGAAGATTAAGGGAGGCCGGGATAAAATCAGTCAAATATCATTTAAAAAGAATATTAGGGAAGAGGCACTTAACGTACGAGGATCTTTTTAACTTTATTTTGCCAAGTAGAAGCTATATTAAATTCCCGGCCTTTACTTCCTTTGTCATCCGACCCCAACGATTTCCATCCATTTTTGCCATTCAGCCTACGTACCGCCGCTCTCAACTCTACCTAGGTCACATCTGGAGCATCGTCGTCGTCGTTGGTGTGGTCCGCATCAGGCATCGCAGGAGGCGGAGCCATGGGTGGAGGGGTATGTCCCCCCGCGAGGGAAACAAAGCGCTCACCACGTCCTCCACGAGCTGAGGCGGGAGACTCTGCGTCAGCGGGGGAGCCCATGGGCGGAGTTTATTCCGCACCATTTTGTAGGGGCTTCCCCACGGGTCTCTGTTCAGAGTCCCCAGCAACTCCTCACGGACTAGCCCTTTGGTTCTCTGGATTTCCGCTCGGAGGGCGGACTTTGCCACTCTGTATACTTCGTAAAGCTCCGCTTGAATGGCCTTCGTATTCGGCGGACGAATATGGAGAACCTGCCGCCTTTAAAATGGAAAAACGGACGTATACAAGACTTACACATGGGTAACGATGGTGTATCCAGATTAGCCGATGTGAGGACGGCTAGTGGCACGGTGCGGGGAGCTATCAATCGCCTGTGCAATTTGTTCGAGCCTGAGGATGGACACTTGAAGGTGCGACCTTCAACAGGGGCAGTATGTTAACGCGCAGGAGTGCAAGGTGCGGGACGCACTGTCGCCTTCTCCCTACTCCCAACATTATGCCTATAAAAATGCGTGTACCGCGACAAAACCTCGTCTACGTCTGCTATCATTTGCATTGTATAGTTGCCTGGATTGGCAGGGTCGGGCCATTAACACCAATGGTGAGTACATCTCACACTTGCAATTTGCGGACGATATCGTCATCATGGCGGAAACGCAGCAAGACCTGAAACAAATGCTGACCAACTTAACTGAATCCTCCCAACGCACTATACATAGTATTTTTTAAATGAACAGACAGCTGTGCTGCTCGTGAGTGTGTGCCGCCATTTCTTCTTTCCAGCGAAAGCACTAGGAAGTGTCGATGGGTGAGCGTTTTGGGGGACTGTCTTATGTACATAATATTGACGTTCAAAAAGTGTTGATTCTCAGCCGAATTTAAATGAATGACTTTTGATTTTGATTTTGCATCGGTCTCCGGATGAACTTAGACGACACCAAAATTATGTTCAATGAACGGGTCACTCTTAGACCGATTGCCGTAAACGGAATGCCACTCGAAGTTGTTTCAGAATATGTATAACTCGGGCAGAGGTTGCAATTAGGGACATTTTGCCTTATCAGCGCCTTAGATGATAAGATACCTTTAAATATTTTTTTTTTTTAATTTAGAGATAATGTTGATAGTAAAAACAACCCGCTTACGTGCACCATACATCTGTGGGTATTGGAGCAGTCACTATTAAAGTGAGTGAATTTTTCAATATTATTTTTTTGTTTAATACCTATTTTATTAAAACAATGTTATACAAATATTATAAGTCATAATGTATGTACAAAAGAAACCTAATTGCGCAGAGCATAGTTAGGCACCTTTTTATTTTTGCAAGCAATCGAGTGGTAAACTATTGAAAGAAGATACGAATCTACTAAAGTGTTATAAAAGCCAAAATCATGCAAGTCACGTTAAAGATAATTATGCGAAATTTTGACTCACACGGCTGCTCACACCGACGAATGAAATGTCCAAAAAGCACTGCTACGAATTGACGCTAATAAAAAAATGCAATTATTCGAAAACGCAAGTGTAAACTTCATACAGACTATCTTTTCAGGGTTAACAGATGAACAACGAGCATTTACAAGAACAACAAGCGTGCACTATAGTTGGAATTCTTAAGTATGTAGGGTTGAACAATTAGAGATTGCTACATATGCGACTACTGTCGATAGTCACGCTAGAGCTATGAAACTGAATATTTAATATACGGAGGTGGGTATGAAATATTCAATATATCAGGCCTAAAAGGTCTTTCATCAGTGTGTGTATGAATATGTCCTGTTAAAGTACTCTTCTTACTAAAGTTTCTTTGACATACATCACACGTATAAGGTCTTTCACCAGTGTGTGTACGAATATGTCTTAATAAATTACCCTTCAGGCTAAAATTACGTGGACACACTTCACACTTATAAGGTTTTTCGCCAGTGTGTGCACGCATATGACTTTCTAATAAACACTTATGACTAAAATTATTGTTACATACATTACATTCATAAGGTTTATCACCTGTATGTGAACGCATATGCATTTTCAAATGACTTTTTAGATTGAAATTGCGTTGACATACAATACACTTATAAGATCTTTTAGAAGTGTGTGTACAATTATGTCTTATAAAATCACTCTTTTTACAAAAATAGCGCGAACATATTTCACACTTATATAGTTTTTCATTTGTGGATGTACGCAAATGATTTGTGAAACCATTCTTACTACTAAAACTACGTTCACATACTCCACACTTGTATGGTTTTTCACCAGTGTGTGTACGCATATGCCTCTTAAAAGTACTATTATCAGTGAAATTGCGTTGACATGCTCCACACTTATAAGGTTTTTCACCAGTGTGTGTACGCAAATGATTTGTTAAATGACTCTTCTTACTAAAACTACGTTGACATACATCACACTTGTAAGGTTTTTCACCGGTGTGTGTACGCATATGTTTCTTTAAACTACTATTATCAGTAAAACTGCGTTGACATGCTCCACACTTATAAGGTTTTTCACCAGTATGTGTACGCATATGTCTCTTAAAACTAGTATTATCAGTATAATTGCGTTGACATACACTACACTTATAAGGTCTTTCAGCAGTGTGTGCACGCATATGTTTTGTTAATGTACTCTTCCGACTAAAATTACATTGACATATATCACACTCATAAGGTTTTTTACCAGTGTGTGTACGCATATGTTTCCTAAAACAACTACTATCAGCAAAATAGCGTTGACATACATCACACTTATAAGGTTTTTCACCAGTGTGTCTACGCAAATGCGTTATTAAATGACTCCTTCGACTAAAACTTCGTTGACATATAATACACTTACAAGGTTTTTTACCAGTCTTTGTACACACATGCTTTGTTACTTGACTCTTCTGACTGAAATTGCGTTGACATAGACTACACTTATAAGGTCTTTCACCAGTGTGTGAACGCATATGTATTATTAATGTACTCTTCCGACTAAAATTACTTTGACATATATCACACTTATAAGGTTTTTCACCATTGTGAGTACGCATATGTCTCCTAAAACAAGTATTATCAGCAAAATTGCGTTGACATGCATCACACTTATAAGGTTTTTCACCAATGTGTGTACGCAAATGCGTTGTTAAATGACTCCTTTGACTAAAATTTTGTTGACACATATGACACTTATAAGGTTTTTCACCAGTTTTTATACACATATGATTTGTTACATGACTCTTCTGACTGAAATTTCGTTGACATACACTACACTTATAAGGTCTTTCACCAGTGTGTACACGCATATGTATTGTTAATTTACTCTTCAAACTAAAATTACTTTGACATATAACACACTCATAAGGTTTTTCACCAGTGTGTGTACGCATATGTCTCTTAAGACAACTATTATCAGCAAAATTGCGTGGACATACATCACACTTATAAGGTTTTTCACCAGTGTGTCTACGCAAATGCTCTGTTAAATGACTCCTTCGACTAAAATTTCGTTGACACATATCACACTTATAAGGTTTTTCACCGGTTTTTGTACACATATGCATTGTTACTTGACTCTTGTGACTGAAGTTGCGTTGACAAACACTATACTTATAAGATCTTTCACCAGTGTGTGCAGGCATATGTGTTGTTAATGTAGTCTTCCGACTAAAATTACGTTAACATACATAACACTCATAATGTTTATCGCCAGTGAGTATGAATCTCAAATTTGAATTTACCCTTTTCCATAAAACTACGCTGACAAACACCACACTTGTACTCTCTTTTAGGTAATGAGATCTAAGCAAATTACATGTAAGTCTCTTTGAAATAGATGCCAGGCTTACACATTCATTTCTGAATTTATATCTTTTGCCATATGCTCGCCTGTTGTTGTATCTCTTTCTTTTATTCTTCGTGTGTTGTTCTTGTTTCCTCACAACGGACGCCTCTGTGGTAGTAAATATAGTAATTACACGTGGAATGAACATTGCAGTACATACGAATTAAAATAATGTATTTAAGCGATTTGTGCATTTTCTTTAGGTTCGAAAATCAGATATTACTGATGATATTGAATGCACGAGAGCATTAATTTAGTCAGCGACTGACGTGGATTCTCACCCAGAGCGTCTCTAGTTATAAGTTACTTAGATATTTTTGTAAATTATGAACTTTACTGTATAAATGTAATCGAGCAATGGATTTATTGAATATTGTACAAAATGAGGTGTTTCATTCTGGGCCACCACTATATACAGTTTATAGATAAAAAGAAATAATTATACATTTTAATAAAAACACTACTAAATTCATTTGAAAAAAGTACAAGTATATTTAATTACCTAAATAAAAGTTTTTTAGTACGATAACACTTTTTTAAGGTAGCATGACAATGGTCATGACATTTGATTGACGACTTAAATAGCTCAATTTTACCGTTGTGTTGGTGGTGAGTGTTGATTTGAGTTTTTTTGTATTTCGGAGCTTTAAGTGATTGTTTGTTTTGCGACCATGTTTACTAAAGTACTAAATCGTCGTTATTTAGGCATCTTAACATCAATAAAACTAATCTAGATATACCAGCAGATAACAAAAGATATGCTGTCGTATATTTGGAATTCATGTTTTGTTTTTTTTTGCAGTCGTATGGTACACTAGCGGCCGCCAGCGACTTTGTTCTCGTGGAGTTAGCTATGCTCAGCTGCTATTGGTTGCAGCGTGATGTTATATAGCCTAAAGCCTTGCTGGATTAATGGGCTATCCAACGCAGAAATAATTTTTCAAATCGGACCAGTAGTTCCTGAGATTAGCGCGTTCAAACAAGCATACAAACAATTAAACAAACTCTTTAGCTTTATATACAGGGTGTCTCAGAACGATCCAACTATTTCGAACATCAGTTAAAAAAAATGCTATTACTAATTAGTTATTTATTTATACCAAAATATAGACAATGAGGGAAATTTTACTTTTTAAATATGACATTACTTAAATGACGCCCGTTTGTTTGACGACACTCTTCGAACCTTGTGCAGACGTTATTGAAGACTTTACCAAGAAGTTGTTGAGGAATCAATTTGATCTTCTCTTCAATATTTTTCTTCAGATCTTGCAAAGTTCGTGGATTATTCTCGTAAACAATACTCTTGAGATAACCCCACAAGAAAAAATCAAGTGGGGTTAAATCAGGGCTTCGTGCTGGCCACTCAATGTTACCTCTTCGCGAAATCACTTTTTCAGGGAACAATTCTTGTAATGCTGCTCGCGAGTTGTTAGTGGTATGTGCCGTGGCTCCATCTTGTTGGAACCACAAAAGGCAGTTGTAGTGTCCACTTTCTCGAAGTTTTGGTCCAAAAAAATCGCGTATCATTTCAATATACCGCGCCGAAGTCACCATAATTGCTCTGCCTCTATGGTCTTCGAAGAAATAAGGGCCTTGTTATGCACTTCTTCGACATTGCGACCCAAACTGTAACTTTAGGGCTATGCAAAGGGCGTTGGTGTAGCAGTGTTGGATTGTTCTCGGCCCAAAATCGGCAATTTTGGCGATTCACATAACCGTTCAAATGAAAATGGGCCTCGTCGCTAAAGAAAATGTTGTCAAAATCATTAAATCTGTCTAACATTATGTTTACATAATTTAATCTCAGAACATAATCATTTTCGTGCAATTTTTGCACAATCTGAATTTTATAGGCCTTAAGATGCAAATCAGATTTAATTATGCGGTAAATTGTTGCTCTAGATAAGCCTAATTGCGATTCTCGCTTTCTAATGCTAACACGAGGCTGTTGTCTTACAGAATCCGCTACTAACTCAATGTTCCCAGGGGTTCTTGCTGTTCTTGGACGACCATGATGAATATAGCCTAAGGTGTTTCCAGTAGCGTTGAATGCCTGGATCCACGCGAGGATAGTGGCGTTACTAGGAGTTTCTCCAATATTGCGTAATCCGTAATGAATTCGAAATAGACGACGAACACGAATGAGCGATCGATTGTTCTCGAAATACGCGCGCACGCAGAACGAGCGTTGCTCTCCGGTGTAAGGCATAGCGCCAACTGAAAATATAAGAACTGAGCTTGCTAGCGTTACCCCTCTCCCACCTCCGCTCCACGTATTTAGCGTCTCGTTCACTTGTAAAATCGTTGCACCGTTCTGAGATACCCTGTACTAGTATAGGTAATATTAATACGGTAGCTTATATACATGACAGGTCAATCAAACATCACTGTCAAAATCTAATCTCGCTTATTGCTGATCACCAGGTGCGTGCACTTCATATAGGCATATAAGCATTGCGTACTCTAATAATTTTCTAATTCGGAATATCCAAATCGTATTAATATAATTTATTTAGAAACTCTCGCCGCTTCGCCGCTTGCGTTACCGGCGCCAGGCAAAAACTAAGGATGCATCTGTTTTCTGTGTGAATAAAATTATTTGATTGTGTGCGTAAACTCTGCGTGTGGGGGCGTGTAATGTCATTGAGTTTATAAGTCGAAATAACAAAGAAGTTGACAAATATAGCATGACTGTTGTATGAACGAACAACAATCATGCAATATTTGTCAACTTCTTTTATTTTATCAGCTTATGTTGATATATTGGTTGTTGTAAGCAGAATTGAATGTTCGTTTACTTCAAGAGGGTGGATACATTCTACGTTAAGTTTTGGGGAAATATATATATATATATAATATATAATTAACATATATTATTCTCAAACTAAAAAACTCTCAACACTCTTACTCCAAAACTCAAAAGAAAGGTTGTTTTAATAAAAAGTATTATGAAAATTATATCTGGTTAGCAGGCTGTGTAGTGTGTATATACAAATAAATTGTTTTGTTTCTCGTGTAGGTTATATTAATATATTATGCTAAACTGAAACTAGTAAGTTTACATTTTTTAATTTTTATCATATACTATAAGCACAGAGATTTCGTTAGTTTATGTATGCATACTCTAACCAAAATATCTGTACACGCCCCTGCTGACCACCATAATTATTAGTAGTTATGTTGCACTCCTTGACCGAGTTAAATTGAATGTACATAATAACTAAGCCAAAAATATAGGAAAAGAACATAAAAAACAGTTAACTATAGTGCATACTGATATTTACGTTAAGTGTACATAGCGCTGGCTCAGGCTCCATACATTTCTGAAAAATTTACTTTGTATGAAATAATTATGATACCAAAACTCCGATTTAATTGAATAAAATTAAATCGGATTGTGTTCATACTGATTTACTGGTCTAACTATAAATTTAATAAGTAGGTTATACGGCACCTCCTTTACATGGATGACCTGAAACTTTTTGCTCCCAACAATCCACAAAAGAAGGAGCTACTGAAAATTACTGAAACTTTCGTTAGCTCCATCAGGATGGAATTTGGTGTGGACGAATGTGCGGTCATGCATGTAAAGCGAGGAGAGATTATAGAATCCGTGGGAACCCAACTCACAAGTTCCATAAACTATAGAGCCCTCCGAAATCTATAAGTATTTGGGTATGTCGGAAGCGTTGGGTATCAATGTTATTGACATGAAGCAATCGTTGAAGGAACGCTTCTTTGACCGCCTGAAAAAATTACTTAATAGTCTTCTATCAGGCGGAAACAAGGTGGGAGCATTCAACGGTTGGGTCATGCCGGTATTGATGTACACTTTCGGCATACTCAAATGCACTCAAACCGAACTTGACGCCCTGGATCAGAGGGTCTGTACGCTGTTGAGTACAAATCGATTGCATCACTTACGGTCATCGGTTATGAGGCTGTATATCCCGCGGAAATGTGGAGGTCGTGGCTTTTTAAACGCTAAGAACACACACACACACAATCCACAACACATGCACAATCGCGAGATATGCAGTCTCAGGGAATATTTTCTAGAAACCGACATAGGGATGCATCGAGATGTGGTCGCGGTTGACAAGGGCCTCACTCCGCTCTCTTTGGCTAAAGAGAACTGGCGCAAACCAGTAGTGCTTCACACAAATGATTGCATGGAGGTATGGAAGAGCAAAGAGCTTCACGGACGCTTTTTCCGAATCCTACATGGGCCCGATGTAGATTATCAAGCGTCCGTAGCCTCGCTACGTTTCGATGATCTTTTTGGGGAAACCGAAGGTTTTGGATGTACAATTATGGACGAAGGTATAATGACGAACAATTACCGGAGATTTATTATGAAAGACGGCACAGTTGACATATGTACCTGCCGGGGAATCAATAAGGCATATTATCTCCGGGTGTTCTCGTCTAACTGACGGAGAGTAATTGCATAGACACAACCTTGTAGCCAGGATAATTCATCAGCGACTTGCTCTCAAATACAACCTTGTGGAATCGGAGGTGCCATACTGCAAGTATATGCCCGAACCAGTTCTCGAAAATGGCCATATTACATTGTACTGGGATCGATCCATCATCACTGACAGGACTGAGCCTGATATAGTGATGGTGGATCGATCAAAGAGGCGTGCAATGATTGTTGACATAACCATCACGCATGATGAGAACCTCGTGAAAGTCGAGAAAGACAAACAAATCAAGTATTTTCGTCGGTCTCCGTGGCGCAGCGGTCAACACGCCTGCCTGCGACGTGGAGGCGCCGGGTTCGATCCCCGGCCAGGTCATGATAGAAAACGATCTTTTCCTGATTGGCCTGGGCCTTGGGTGTTTATCTATATAGTCGTATGTATCTATTATAAATATAGTATCGTTGAGTTAGTATCCCATAACACAAGTCTCGAACTTATTTTTTGGGGCTAGCTCAATCTGTGTGATTTGTCCGTATATATTTATTTTGACTGGGCTCACGAGGTTGTCGACATGTGGGAGGTGATTCAGCAATCATTGTACCGATAGTCGTGACTGCCAATGGCTTAATAGCCAAGAGCTTCGACCAACACCTCAGAAGGCTCTCGTTAGGCAGCTGGATCAAAGGCTTGATTCAGAAAGCTGTACTTCTGGACACAGCTCGCATTGTCAGGAAGTTCCTCTCTCTGGAGCCCTGACCGTCGGTAGCTTGGACCTTGTACCTGATGCCGGTGGGCTACTATTTTTTATATTTTTAAATAATTATATAAATATTTGTTAATAGTTTGGTTATATAATCTATACTTAAATAAATATCATTTTAAATTGTAAGTGGTTTGCGATATTATTAATATGAATCGATTGTATAATCATAAATTTTGATAACTGTACGTTTTTGAGTACAAATTCAATAATAAGTTACTAGTTTATGAATACATAATTAAATTGTCTGAATAAATTATTATTTTTCAATCAACTTTATAAGAATCGTCATTTAGATATCACCATCGGTTTTCGTACCTTCAAACCACCCATGATCAAAATATGTAATTCGTACAACTACCATCTTGAATTTCCTTTTTGACTTAACTATCGGCGAGAACACACTTGAAAACCGCAAAAACGACATACAAGACGATTGATTGCAGCCGACATGTTGGATTTAAGCACCGTGGAATTTAATACATCTTACAAAGATCTTGGAACAAAAGATTTGGGCTGCGCTTGTATATAGTGTTGCAAACTACTTCATGCGTCTAATAATTCATGAAATTTGTATTTTAAATTTAGTTAAAACTTTTTTTTTTTTATTTACGTTTTACTGTTTATTAGTAATTAGCTTGTCACAGTATTTCTGTAGATGGGTGACCATTGGTCGCGGTTTTCATTCGTAGATCTTGCAAAGTCGTTACGGGTCGTCAAGTCTGCCCACGAGTCCTAACAGACAGGCACACAGTCGCTCCATGTAAAATGCTGGTATTCAATTGAATCCAGTTAGACTAAAAGCTGACCCCAAAATAGTTAGCAAAAGGCTAGATCTTTATTAGTCATTGGATAGATGAAGTGGGCTGTCTTTGTAAGATAACTAAATCCACATGCAGTTATGTTGATTAAAACATACCATCACTTTAAAATCCCTCCTTTGAATCTATAATATCAACTAGTCCGTCACAAACTGCTGATACTTCCTCTGTGACAGCAATACGTTTTGTATAGCATTCACCAACAATATTTATTTGCTGTATTGGAAATTCAAAAGGCCCTCAAAATATTTGAAAGCGGCTTTCATTCATCAGAGTATATGCCTGTGAAAACATGATTATATAATTATGAAAAGATACTGATGATTATAGTCCCACAATCACAAATTTAAACTTTTTAAAGTCACCTAAAGAGCCCCAAGTGGTTTTCGTAATTCTAACTAATAATTTTAACTGACCACTGAGCAAACTAATTTGGCATAGAAAAACTTATAATAATACCATGCAGTCATATTTGCAGGCAAGCTTATAAATACAGTATGTTAAGAAAACCCTGTCCGACCCGTGAAGGTGTTGTTAGGTATCGATAACTGATTCTACTAATGCATACAAAACCGGGCTAAACTTAAAAAAAAAATGCCCTTAAAAAAAAATATTATTTCGCAAAAGGAGGTAACTTAATAAATGTGCGTTGACCACCCTTCGCCTGCCGCCAGCGGGGGGCGGGCGGCAGGACACGCGGCACGTGGTCGCATCGCTATTCGCTCATAATAATACCGGTGTTGTCACTTTTTAAAAATTACCAAATATCGGGGAAATTGGAATTAATTCGCGGGAAAAAAAAAGATTATTTCAAAATTCATTTGTATTGGTACTATGATGAATACGTAAAATTTTATATTATATTTGGTCATGTGTTTACCTAACCTTTATTATCCTTATGGGTCGGACAGGGTTTTCTTAACATACTGTATATATTACTATGTAACTCTTAAGTGTAAAAGAACAATGCCCATTTTTGACCTGACTATGTATGGGAATGAAGTAAATCTAAATCGTAGCCTACTGTTTTGTATATTGATTACGCTTATCACAGTATTAAAATAAACGCAGGAAAAAAAGATTTGTACGAGTCAGCCATCGTACATGACACGCGCACATTACCTACATAGATCAGCAGTATTCCGTCGCCATGCACAAATTATAGTGTAAGGCGTCAGTACACGATCAGCCTTCAAAGACTGTACTCATTTACACATTCATATATTGTTAGTTACGAGTTAGTTAAATAATCAATAAAGCAACATATTTGGTTATCTGTGACTATCATTCAAGTTAATAACCAAGGTGTGTGCGAACCAGTCAGCAGCGCATACAAGATTTTTTAACATTTATTCATGCCAATGACAACGTATTAACATATTTTGAACGCATCCAAATCATCCTTTCGGTGTTCTATAGGATACATTTTGGGGAGTGTGCGAGGGAATTGCACGATTTAATTCCCCCATCTCCGTTGCACCATCGGACGACCCGTCGTACGGCGAGTTTTCACCCTTATGTTGTTTACACCTCTACGATCCGGACGAAGCGTTTCGCCTCCTCCTTTATACCGCGTACATCGAGGGACTGGAACAATCTGCCGGCGGCGGTGTTTCCGTCGGACTACAATTTGAGTGTCTTCAAGGCTAGAGTGAATAGGCTCTCAATAAACTAGTGCGCTTTACCATCAACGATTGCGTCACTGCTTACCATCAGGCGGGATTGCGGTCAAGCGCTGGTTTATAAATTAATTTAAAAAAAATCCTTCTTTAAAACGTTTCATTGTTCTCTTTGCTGCTAGACTTTATTTAACTGTGTTTCCGAGTTTTATGGTTATTGTAAGTTTAATTTGATCAGTAGTAATTTTTTTATTAATCATGAGGTAAAATATTTTTTTTTAAAATAACACAATAATTTAATTAAATTAATCATGCAGTGTTTCATTGAGATGGATTGAAATGGATTTTTTTGACATTTGACATTTCGTTGTGTACTGTGCGATTTTGTATGTGTTTCTTCTTATTATAACGACCCTATTTACCGCCCCTGGACCCCGATATCTTCCTCATATGACGACCTTTGCTTACCATACCTGATACAGTTGTAAATACATCCTGTTGACAATGCCGCCATCAGCAAAAAGTTAGCGTATCATCATCATCATCATCATTTCAGCCGAAAGACGTCCACTGCTGGACATAGGCCTCCCTCAAGGTTCTCCACGACGACCGGTCCTGCGCCTCCCGCATCCAGCGGTTTCCCGCGACCTTCACCAGGTCGTCGGTCCACCTTGTCGGGGGCTTACCCACGCTACGTCTTCCGGTGTGTGGTCGCCACTCGAGAACCCGTCGGCCCCATCGGGCATCGGTCCTACGGGCAATGTGTCCAGCCCATTGCCACTTCAGTGTTGCAATTCTTCGGGCTAAGTCGGTTACTCTCGTTCTTCTGCGGATCTCCTCATTCCTGATTCGATCGCGCAGTGAAACCCCAAGCATAGCCCTCTCCATTGCCCTTTGAGTGACTTTGAGCCTTCTTATAAAGCCCACTATTAGCGACCACGTCTCAGTTCCATAAGTCATCACTAGCAACACACACTGGTCGAAGATTTTGTATTGAGACATTGCGATATTTCGCTACTTGGCGAGTGGATATCACCAGTAATCGTATTATATGCTCATTATTTTTGATCTAAAAATATATTATGAGAATCACACAAAGTTCCTATATAATGTGTAACATAAGCAACTATTCGAAAAATATGCATATCCGAAGATTGTTTCTTGCATAGTTTTGAACTGGTGTCTGTTGTTAATGTGGAACGAAAGAAGAATGGAAGAATCTAGGTTATGGTGTCATTTTCTGGGGCAACTCAACAGAAAGGGAAACGGTGTTCAAGGCTCAAAAGATATGCATACGTTCCATGTTTAAAATAAAACCTACCGATAGTTGCGTTCCCTGCTTTGAAAAATATAAAATCATTACGTTATTAGTCTTTACATCTTAGAAATAGCGATCTTTGTTAAAAGTAATCCTCATTGTTTAAAATTATTAAATCAACTAATTCCACGAAACAGACGAGACAATGGAAGGATATGCCTTCGGGTTGCGGGAACAGCCCTTATGCGCAAAAGTGTGTTCTGTATGGCTCCGATCATATTTAATAAACTGCCAAAAAGCTGCTGTCAAAGCTGAACTTTCTTATTCGTAAAGTGTATTATAATATTTTAGATTTCCTTAACGAGAAAGATTTTAATGTTCCGACTCCATACAAAGGGAGAACCACAATACATATTCCTAATAAAATGTAATTCCTTATTCTTATCCTTAATCTTACTTTTGTACTGAACTATTTTTATGTAACGCTCAATTATATTATATTGCATGCCGATTAGTAAAATATGGCTGATCATACTACAATTATTTATGTAACAACATTATTGTACCCATATTTGCAAAATAAATTGTCTTTGTCTTTGACCAATTCTTAAGATAACCCTGCTGGTATTAAGCTATTGTATATAATTATAATCGAAAGAAGTTTATATTGAGTTTCCTATTTCAAATTACTGATGAAGATTACATTTGTGAACATTTTAATGAACTCCTCATGAGGAGCATAAACCAGCAATTAACAAGCTGTGATGGTGCTCAAGCTTCCGGGGGCCTTAGTCTGCTATTGCAATAGTGTCAAAATTGTCGACTTTTAATGTCATAATGACCGATTTTGACAAAATCCGTAATCTACTAACAAAATGGCGTGCCAAGTATGTGTTATTCTGAAAATCCCAATACTTATATTCTTAGGGATCCATCTAACCCAAGACATTTTTTTATGTCCAGAGATGCAACCTTTTTTGAAAACAGTTTTACAGTATTAAAGCACGAGTAAGTTAAGCCTGTTGTAAAGTCAGACTCTAGTTTATTATTCAAATAAAAGGAGTCTGAGACCGAAGACTGTCAATTTTATGACTGTGTTGAGAGTGCCGATCCTGCAGCTGAACCATCTTCGCCGGAATTTCTAGTAAGACGAGAAGTAACGGAAGCTATGGAAGAGCAAAATGATATCCATGAGCCGATGCTTCTAAATTACTAAAATTTATTATTAAAATCAGTGCTCTATTCACCTAACGTTCCGTGCGTTGCGTCCAATTTATGGCGTTCATGGCCGTCATGTAGAGTCCACAATTAGACCTTTGATAAAAAAGTTTGAGACAACTGGGTCAGTGATCGATGAAGCAGTTCCTGTACGTCAAAGAAACGCAAGATCGTTGGAGAATATTGTTGTCATTGAAGACAGTGTGCGAGAAAACCCCAGACAATCCATTCCGCGTCGTGCGCAAGAACTGGGTCTTTCAACATGGCGAATTTTGCGATGAGATTTGGGTTATCATCCAAATAAAGTTCAACTAACTCAAGAGCTAAAACCCAATAACCACAGGCAGCGCCGTGTATTCGCTCATTGGGCGTTAGAGCACCTGGCAGCTGATCCTGCTTTTGCAAAAAAAAAACCATCTTCACTGATGAGGCTCATTTCTGGTTAAGCGGCTTTGTTAATAAACAAAATTGCCGGATTTGGTGCGATGAACATCCGCGGGATACTCATCAGGTGCCTTTACACTCCGAAAAAGTAACTATTCGGTGTGGATTTTGGTCCGGCGGAATTATCGGCCCTTATTTCTTCGAAGATGCGCTAGGAGCCGCGCTCACTGTCAATGGCGACCGATATCGGACAATGATAACAATTTTTTTGTAGCTTAGGGTGGGTGGTATGGATCTTACAAATATGTGGTTCCAACAGGATGGCGTCATTTAAGATACAGCACGGGAAACATTAAATTTATTGAAAGAAAAGTTCGAGGGCTTCGCCATCTCGCGTGGTGGCGACATCAACTGGCCCTCGAGATCGTGTGACTTAACACCGCATTATTTTCTGTGGGGATACGTGAAATCTCTAGTGTATGCAGATAAACTACAGCCAATTGCTGTCCTAAAGGCCAACATAACTCGCGTTCTTCGTGAAATTGAGCTCCATTTATGCGAAGACGTCCTTCAAAATTGGTCCACCAGAATACACCATCTACAACGGAGGCGGTGGCCATTTGGCTGATATTATTTTCCACACATAATGTCATTGAACATTCTTTAAAATGTGATCAAAATTGTGGTAATATCACTTAAACAGATTGTTTTATTTCATTTCAATGTTCGAGCGCTCTTAATGAAAAACCCTGTATAAAGCAAGACTGGTTGTCAAAGGTTTTAATCAAGTCAAAGGAATTGACTATGATGAAACTATTGCACCAGTCACTCTTCGCTGCGTACTCTATTTGCACTAGCAGCAGAGATGGGCTTAAGTATGAAGCATTTGGATGTTGATACCGCGTTCCTAAACGGCGATTTAAAAGAATAAGTTTTTATGGAGAAGCCCCTTGGTTTCACAGAAGAAGGGAAGGAAAACAAGGTTTGCTTGTTAAGAAAATCACTTAAACAGTCACCACGAGCTTGGAACAAAAAGTTAAACGAAACGCTTTTAAAAATAGGTTTTACAGTAACTCCCTCCGAACTAAACTCGTTGGACAGGAACTCGTATTATTAAGTATTTTTGTTGATGACATAATTGTATTTTTTAAATCTAATTTGACATTTGATATTGTCAACAAAGATTTATCGAAATATTTTTCACTAAAAGATCTGGGAATATTAAAATCATATTTAGGATTGCAAATTCAATTTAATGTCGTGGTGGCCTTTGGTATGTAAGTACTTATGAGAAGGTACTACTATTTTTAAACAGTTGTGTTATTTTTATAAATAAATTAATTGAATTAGTACTTATATGTAATTAAATTAAAAGCAATGATTAGTGAGCTAACAAAGTAATTTACCCACAAATTGTACATATTAATTATGTGGTGTTAGCCAGTAGATAACTGTTATTCTGGTTAAATTAACTGTTAACAGGTGTTGGTTTACCAAATAAATAATGTATCCTGGAGTGTTCTCCTAATTACATTTCTCAACTCGACACTCATTTTATAGTGGCAATCATCTAGTTTTAGCATTGGCTTAGGAGTAGTTGATTTCAAGGAATCAACAAAGTAAAAAAGATCTTTTAGACCATAAGCAGCCAAATATTACTATTTTAGACTAAACTTCGAGCTTTATTAATTAGTCCATGCACTTATGTGTCATTATGTTTAGTGACGGTCAATCCTAACCTAAAACTAAACATTAATATTTTTCGAACTTCGTGGCGTTTAAATTGGCAAAATGAATATTAGACATTATTTTATAAACTTAAAGGAAGCATTTCAACTATATCTTATAGCTATACATTTACTTTCATTATCAGGTTTTTCAATGTATGGAAAGTGGGCATTGTTCTTTGTCTTAAAATCCAGAAACAAAAGATTTCCTTAAGAAATATATCACTTCCTCATTAAACTGGTAATAGAATTTATAAGAATAAACACCTGTTAAATAATATCTTACCTTATAATTCTCATTCATCCTCTGAGCTACAGACTCCTCGGAATGCAGTAATTGGTAGCATATCTGTTTTACAACAGAACACACAAGCAGGAATGGGTCTTCTGTCTTTGGTTAGAAACTGTAACAATATTTCACTTGTACTATTTTTTTATTATTATTTATACCAAAGAATATAAGATTATTCCTATTAACTAGCAACCAAACACCATTAAAGTGTAAATTTGTGTCATGATGTGACTTATCTCAAAATCAAACTATAGGGTGAAGCGTTTTATATGTATGGATTATTGTCAATACAATTAATAACATCTTTAGGTCTTGTAATACATTACATTCACTACTACATAATGATGGTTAGGCTTAAGTGACAGGTCTGTTGAGGACACGGTGGAGGCTACCCGGCTTGGGTAGAAGACCGCCGTGTTCATGTGGCGGCGATCTCTCGCGTCCATGGTACGGAGCGAGAGTGCATGTCAGGCCGTCAACTCATTATGCGAAGCAGTGATGCTGGCAAAGGAGGAGGCGGATCGCGTGATGCAGCGGGAATCCCAACGCCCTCACGCCACTAGCCGCTGCAGGAGACGCCCTGGTCAGGAGACGACATCGAACTCCCAGCCACCAATAGGCGCGGTCCTGCGGGCGGTGAGCACTGGGCAGCTTGCCATCCGATAAAGACCTGGCCCGAGTCGACGGCGCATTGTGTTCCACGCGCGCTTCAAAGAGATGTCGCCACATAGCGACGGGGTCCACGAAGACCGATGCCTCCTGGGTCAGGGTTGCGGGTTGGTTAAAAAAGAAACCATGACCCAGGCGCATAGGAAAGTGAAGAAACATTGGTAGGTTTTTGTTAGAAAAGTCTGACACGCCCTTCTACTCCGCCCAGAGCGTGAGAGATCATTTAATGATTTCTCATCCCAAACAAAAAAATAAGGGACAGGTCTATAAGACAATCTTTAGACCTTTTCTTCTGTGGCCGTGAGGCGTAGCCTGTACTTGAGTGACACAAGCAGGAGCTACATCATGCCGTCACGGAGATGAATATGCTGCGGTGTATGTGTGGAGTTAAACAGAAAGACCGCATCAGGAACTCCCGTAACTGTGGCAGTTTTCATGACCGTGACATTACAGATTAACTGCAGGAGGGTCGCCTACGCCGGTACGGCCACACCTCACGCATGTTTTGTGGGTAACAAATGTCTTGCCTTGGCCCCTCCACTGGGCCAGAACAAGCAGGGTATACCAAAGGAGTGCTGACTTGACGTTGTAAGAGATGACATGCATGCCAACAATCTCTTAACACAGGGTGGTAAAGATCACACGAAATGCAGGAGAATGTACAGGAAAGTGAACCCCGGGCTCCAATGCGAAAGTCGCAGATGCAACTGGGATAAACGCTGAGATAATGATGATGATGATTCACTACTACATAATACTAAAGTAATATTGAGTGACTTACCCCCTTATTCATAAACGCTGCTTAAAGTTAACTAGTGATTAGCGATTTTTTAAACATACATTTTAGACGCTTGACGCACGTCATTTAACTTTAATAATCGATTATGAATAGGCCCCTTAAACACTGTGGTGTTTATTCATAAAGAATGATTTAAGTTAAATGACGTTAAAAGGTCAAAAATGTATGGTTACACTAGTTAACTTTATGCAGTTTTTATGAATAAGGGGGTTAATATTTAATCCCGAAATGGAGCAATGCCAATCTTGTAGCATTCAATGCCGCCAAAACGCAGGCGTGTCTTTTCACCGCCAAAAGGAGCCCGTTCACCTTGGCTCCTACTTTTCGGAATGTATCCTTGGAGTGTACCGACCGCCTTCAGCTGTTGGGTGTTGAGATTTCCTCGAACCTAAACTTTGGGCGGTTCATTGAGTCCAAAGCCAAGGTGGCTGCCAGAAAACTTGGCGTTATCGCAAAGGTCCGGCAGTACTTCACACCAGGGCAGCTTCTAATGTTGTACAAAGCACAGGTCCGTTCGTGTGTGGAGTACTGTAGCCACATTTGGGCTGGTGCTGCTAAGTGTCACCTGGCCACTTTGGATTCAGTGGAGAGGCGTGCGAAGAGGCTGATTGGTGACCCTGATTTAACTCGAGTTGGTCTCCAAAGCCTAGAGCACAGGCGTAGAGTAGCCAGCCTTTCGGTGTTCTATAGGATACATTCTGGGGAGTGTGCGAGGGAATTGCACGATTTAATTCCCCCATCTCCGTTCCACCATCGGACGACCCGTCGTACGGCGAGTTTCCACCCTTATGTTGTTAACACCTCAACGATCCGGACGAAGCGTTTCGCCTCGTCCTTTATACCGCGTACATCGAGGGACTGGAACAATCTGCCGGCGGCGGTGTTTCCGTCGGACTACAATTTGAGTGTCTTCAAGGCTAGAGTGAATAGGCTCTTAATAAACTAGTGCGCTTTACCATCAACGATTGCGTCACTGCTTACCATCAGGCGGGATTGCGGTCAAGCGCTGGTTTATATTTTAATAAAAAAAAAAAAAAAAAATTTTTTTTTACTTTTTTTTTTAATTCCGAGGGTAGACTTATTATAAGTCTTGGTATAACATAACTTCTAGTTTGCTTACCATATGCATTGTTGGCATGCTGTGTACGAAGCCTATTATTAGAAATGGGCAGTATCTAAATAATATACAAACAACTAACAAAATAGAGTATAAAAAGGAAACATGTGACTTAATCAACATACTTAATGTAATACCAGTATCCTCATAGACAATTTGTTAAAATTGTTGCTTAATTGAAGAGTACAACTGTACCTATAACTTAGTCTGACTATTGAATAGAGCTGGTATTATGTTTATTTACTAATACTTTATTGTAAAGCAAAAATATGCATTACTTAAAGAATACTTTCAACATTACAACATATACTATAGACAGCCTTATCGCTAATGCAATCTCTACCAGGCAACCTTAGAATGGACTGAGGTTTAGATTTAGTCCAGTAAATAAGTCATGCGGTCTTTTTGTGCTTACCTTTAGCTTATTGCCTAATCATATGCTGTACAGAGTAAATACATAGGTAAACGAATCATGGAAAATACTGTGCTACAGGCCAGCTTAAACTTGATACACTGGTGCAAAAGACGTCAACATTACGGTCCGTAACTAAATTAACTCTAAAAACATTAACTTACTGGAATATCAGTCAGCTTCTCATATAGTTTGTGCAAGTTTCTGTTGGTCACTATATACATGCGGATAATCTCCGGTAAACAAATCCTTCAAACTGGTAGTCATTCCATCTTTTAGATCAAAAAGTATCGGATTATTTATTTTGTCTTCTTTGGCAGCTTAGACGATCCCGACTATTCTGCCAGCGTCATATTGTTATCAATTAAATATTTCAATTATAAGAAATACACTATTATTCGGAAAGAAAGAAAAGCGTTGTGTACAAATAAAGCCCGGCTTGTTTTAATCACACGTCGGGCACGTAGCAGATAGATTCTAGTATTATCTGTCTACGACCCTATGAAAAAGGCGTGACACAAGGAGTGTTTTAATTTAATTTATTAATTACCGTACTTTAAAAAAAAAAGAAATCATAAACAGACACAGACTACTAAGAGGATACTACTAGAATAGACAAAGTTATGCTGACAACTTGATTGTCATAATGGTAGCCAGCAGAACTTGACATTAGTTGAGAGCAAAGTCTATCTGTGTACCTTTTTTTTTGTGGGCCTTTAAGTTTTGGCTACTGGGCCTTTGAGTTAATCTTTTTTCTAAATATCAATCTTTAGTTTACTTATGTAGTTTAGTAGTATCAACTTTACGTAGAATGATCATCTTTACTTCAATTATGCTTGATTCCTTTTGCTTGAAATATGTAGTGGTTTAAAAAATAAATCATTTATTAAATGTTAAGGTGTTGTTGGACGGTGACTATCATTAAATTCACAATATAAAATTCCAATCTAACAAATGGACGCTCGAAAAACAGATGACCCATGTTATTTTCTAGTTGATACCAAAGTGATGTCAATGACGCTGAAAAACATAATTATAAAATATGAGATAGTATATTATCTGGCAAATTAAATTACTGCAAAGCGGCAACATTCTGCTGGCGAAATCGATTCTGGACAACAGGTTGCTTAGCAATTCGGGGTATACAGTCTCACACGACACCACGCTGGTAGGTACAGACAGAGAAATAATTTTCTTTAAAAAAAGGAAATTTATTTCTATTTTACTTCTTGCCTGAAGATCTGACTCGGTTATAGAACTTTTTATTTTCATTGTACAGAAATTCGACCTCGACGGTTATAGTACCTATAATTATGTAATCTTGATTATGATAAAAATGCTGTGTTGTTTTCATGTTGACACATTATATTCTATTTATTTGTATAGCTTGTCTATAAAGTCGTGAAAATGGATCTTTCTGAAACTAACAATTTTAATAGTAGGGCAACACTAAATCTTAGTAAATACAAGTACATCGATGTCATCGGCAGTCATCGAATTGTTTTGTGACTTGTTATTTATTGAAATGTGTATTAATTTTCAATTCCATTTAAACAAAACATCGAAGAAATGTTTTAAATATGACAAAAGCAAACCGCAGTGGAGCTCGGGAAATTATTTTTAAAGTTTATCATCAATGTTTGTTAGTACAAAAAGCTGAACACATTTTATCAAATATGGATGATATTTATGCTTGTACAGTTGCTAAAACAGGTATGTAATCATGTTACTGTTTGTTTTTATCTACTAGAAGTTTCAAATTTACTCGGTAAACGATTTTAAGACTAAAATGAGGATTGTTTACATTGCGCATTTATAGGTTAGATTGCAAATATGTTTGTGTATGATTTGCAAATGATACTTTAGGTGATTTAATTTACCACTGATTTTAAAAATGAATTATATCATGTTCGGAATTAAAATTAGTGTTATCCATCTACTGATAGAAATTACATATTATTATTTTTAAAATTTCTGGAAAATGTGAGTGGATGGGCTCAGTGGTGCAATAAAAGAAGCGGACTGTATAAAATAGGTGTATTAGCATAATTAACCCTTAATTAGGCGCATGGGGTCAGGGCCACTTTAAATTTAAAAAATAATGTGTTACAGTGCTTAGAGCGCCCTCACGCTCTTCCTAGCTTCCTCACTCCCCGCGGCGCATACAAATTAGTCGCGTCCAGAACATCAACGCGTGCGCACGTATCGCTGCTCTCTAGATCACTGACCCCATGCGACCAGTTACGTTACATTTTTTGGCGAAGGTAAGTTTTCACTGTTGTGTTTTCTTTTAGTTTATATTAGTACATATATTGTTTATTATTTTTCTCTGTATGTGTGTATACTGCGTAATTGCTGTATGTATTTTTCGAGTTTATTTTGATCTTTTCCCCATTTTTTTCAGTTTTTTGCTGATGCAAACAAAAATAGACCAACATATAGTTCAGTTTTCGGGTTTCATAATCAAATGACTATAGTCTCATATGTTGCTAAGCCAAAGAAAACTGTCGTTTTACTTTCCACCATGCACAATGATAACGCCATTGATGAAACAACAGGTAGAGCTCAGAAACCAGAAAGAATGACTTATTACAATAGTACCAAAGGCGGTGTGCATTGTAATGACCAACTTTGCAGTAATTATAATGTTGGAAGAAGAACAAAAAGATGGCCACTGGTTGTATTTTTTCATCTTATAAATGTATCTGGAATCAACGCATTAGTCATACACAAAGCGAATACTAATAAGAGTATCACACATACAAGACGGGTTTTTTTGAAAAAATTAGCAACAGCACTTGTGGAAGATCACCAAAAACGTCGCATACAACTACGTGCTGTAACAACGATAACAAAGAAACGGCTCCGTGAAGTTCATGATGTGGACGAAACGGTCCAACAATCGAAGCGCGGGCGCTATTCATCATGTCCTAGAAAGGATGACAAAAAAGTGCCAACAAAATGCTTCAAGTGTCATAAATTTATTTCTCAGCAACACTCGAGGATTTACTGCATCGGATGCAGAACAGAAGAATCCGCTGATGAGACTGATTAATAATTTTTCTTTAAGTTGATCTCGGCTATGCCAAAAAAATTAGTCTAAAGAGACGTTCCTTTTTTTTTATTATATATAATGTTCCACTTATGTTTTCGTTTCTTAAATATAACGCATAACCGCCAAAAGGAAAAATAAAACCATTCATTGAAGAGCACCTGCCTCCCGTTCCTGTATATAAAGTGGTCCTATCGAGCCGGATAAGGAGTTCAAGCTTGAGGTCTCCGAAGATTCGTCGCATCAAAGTACGAAGAGGAGTCACGTTTCGAGCGAAGAGCAGCAGCCTTAAGGCATCGACAGACAGGAGTGGCCGGTCAGAACTTCCCGTCCATTTCCCCATGTCATCCTTCGATAGGTGTTGATTCTGTGCTGTGTTTCCAATTTCAGTGCTCAATTGGCGGTGCCTACCTGCGCAACGGCATCCACCTTGGTTCACACGCACCTACATTGGCTTGTAAGTACTCTTGATTTCCTTAATTCCCAAAAAGAGGGAGCCCAAATTGACAGATTTAAATAAGAAAAGAGGTGTTTTAAAAGGTAGATTAACTCTGTTTGATAATTACGTAAAAAAAATCACTTTGCCCTTAACTGATCAACAGTCTATATAATTAAATTTACGTGTCGAGATTACTTCGAGTTTGATACAAACGTATAGCGAAATACAGTCTACAATTGAAGAAGAAGTATCAGAAGATCTCGATCTAGCAAAACAGCTGGAAGAGAGAGATCGTTTCGAAGATCAATTTTACCGTGCTGTAGCTTCTGCGAAACTTTTATTGAAAAAGGAGGTAGACAAGTCTAGTGTTTCAACATGTAGGCCGATAGGCATTAATTTACCCGATATTAAAATACCTTCCTTTGACGGTTCATACGATTGCTGGCTAGAGTTTAAAAATTCTTACGTTAGTATGATTCATGATAGCGGTGATTTAGATCCCGTTCAAAAGTTTCATTATTTAAAATCGTCATTGTCCGGTACCGCGGCACACGTTATAGGTGCATTAGAATTTACGGCTAATAACTATTCTCACGCATGGGAAGGCATTATTTAAAATTCCATCGTTAAATAAAGAGTCCGCTTCCCAGATTAGGAACTTATGTAATAGATATTGTTTTGAGAAATTTGCGTGCCCTTAAGACGTTGGAGGAACCAACGGATTCGTGGGACACTTTAATTATTTACATGGTCGTTTCCAAGTTAGATCAAACCACGGAACGCGAGTGGGAAGACTTTCAAGGCACAGCTAGTTCTTTAATTAAATCAAGGTCAGCTTTGAAACTAGATGACTTGCTTAAATTTCTCAAGGACAAGGCCGACGTTTTAGAAATGATTAAAGTAAACCCTAATAAATCCCACGAGAACAGAAGCGGCGAACAAACGCGCTCTAAGAAGCAATATACACCTACTCATGTTGCTACGAACGTTAATTACAATAACAATAAGGGTAATACGAACGCAAAAACAAAACGACGCCCCGTATTGTATGTGATGTGTCATGGTAATCACGCGATTTATTCCTGTTCAAGGTTTCTTAATCTGTCTGTCCATGAAAGGAATAATATAGTTAAAACGCATCAACTGTGCATCAATTATTTTCGCACAACCCACCCACTTGACCAATGCAAGTTTGGGCCATGTAGGTTGTGTGATAAAAGGCACAATAGTTTGCTTCACGTTGATGGGCTGATAGACGGTGCATCACAGGTGAGCGGGTCGAGTGCATCAGCACTGCCGGTCATCGCTAACGTCTCCACTGTCTCGGCATCATTACACGTTACGACTAACCATTCAGAATCGCAAAACAGTAATCAGGAATATTCGTTATTACCCAACGTTTTGCTGTCCACGGCGTTAGTGGACATGGCAGATTATAATAACAAATATCACACTGTACGCATTCTGCTTGATAATGGTAGTCAACATTGTTTCATAAAGAATACACCGTTAATACAGTCCTCTTATCACGTTGCTGGGGTAGGTCAAGCAATTTCGCAGTCCACCCACATTTGTAAAATAAAATTACGTTCAAGGTTAAATTCGTTTTCTATGAACCTTGATTGTTTAGTGCTACTTTTCAGAATGTATCCTTGGAGTGTACCGACCGCCTTCAGCTTTTGGGAGTTGAGATTTCCTCGAGCCTTAACTTTGGGCGGTTTATTGAGTCCAAGGCCAGAGTGGCTGCCAGAAAACTATGCGTCATCGCGAAGGTCCGGCGGTACTTCCACCAGGGCAGCTTCTAATTTTATACAAAGCACAGGTCCGCTCGTGTGTGGAGTACTGCAGCCACATTTGGGCTGGTGGTGCGAAATGTAACCTTGCCACTTTGGATTCGGTGGAGAGGCGTGGCGACCCAGACTTAACTCGAAACGGTCTCCAAAGCCTGGAGCACAGGCGTAGAGTAGCCAGCCTTTCGGTCTTCTATAGGATGCATTCTGGTGAGTAATTCCCCCATCTTCGTTCCATCATCGGACGACCCGTCGTACGGCGAGTTTCCACCCTTACGTTGTTGACACCACTGCGATCCGGACGAAGCGTTTTGCTTCCTCCTTTATACCGCGTACATCGAGGGACTGGAACAATTTGACGGCGTCGGTGTTTACGTCACATTACAATTTGAGTGTCTTCAAGACTAGAGTGAGTAGGCTCTTAATAAACTAGCGCGCTTTACCATCAACGATCGCATCACTGCTTACTATCAGGCGGGATTGCGGTCAAGCGCTGGTTTATAATTCATAAAAAAAAAAATTGCGTATACCTGATAATGTTCAACTTGCGGATCCGAATTTTCACTCACCGTCAGATATCGATATACTAATAGGCGCGGATAAGTTCTGGGAATTATTGTGTGATGGCAAGGTTAAGTTGAATTATGGACCTTATTTACAAAATACTAAATTGGGTTGGATAATGTCGGGACCTTTACATACTAACACTCTTTCCGTTAAGAGTGTGCAATGTAATTTCTCCCAAACAATTGACACACAGTTGAAAATGTTTTGGGAACTCGAAGAGATAAACAATAACGTTAATAAAAAGTACCGGGCGACCGAGCTTTGCTCGGCAACTTTTTTTTTTTTAGGTACATCGTGTGTCTCTATATTTTCAAAACAAAAAATACATGGCGAGCGAATTTTTTAAATAATATTTTTTGACTAATGTTTTTCGATCATACCGACATAATAATAAAAAATATTATTAACTGTTATTTAAATATAAAATTACGAGTGCAATTTAGTTTAACATTTTATTATAAATAAGTACTTATAGTTTAACAATCAGTTACATCAGTTATATATTATCATCAATACATAGTTTAAGGTCTTAACCTAATACTTCCTTCCATACTATATTGCGGGTATGTCGAGGGTTTTCATTAATAATAATCATGCCGGGTACGATGCGCCAAATGTTGTCGTGTTGGGGGTTTTGTCGTGGAGGTTCTCCAGATCAATCTCCCTTTGGCGCAGCATTTTTGGTCGTGCTGTTGGGTTATTTTATTTTTTGCAGTTTTTCAGAGTGAATAGGCTCTTAATAACCTAGCGCGCTTTACCATCAACGATCGCATCACTGCTTACCTCAGGCGGGATTGCGGTCAAGCGCTAGTTTATAATTATTAAAAAAAAAAAAAAACATTTTACGTTCTAACGCACGCTGCCGCATATCTTGCAGACGTCGCTCCCGTTGTTCATCATTTTCGGCGGCCACACGTTGTGCTGCACGCTCTCGTGAAACATCTTAATCATAAGACCTTTTTGTTCTTAAAATGTTAGTCAAGTTTTGCAAGCATCTTACTTTAGCAGCACGTGTGGGATGAGCGGAAACCTGATGATTTTCAACAAGTTCTTCTTCAATTGGGTCCTCACTGTGCGAAGTCTGACAAACACGTGTGGGACGAGCGAAAATCAGATTGTTTTCTTGGAGATTTTCTTCTGCTTCTTGAGATGAGTCACGGCTTCGTGGAGTTAAATTGTTCGTAAGTGATTTTTTTAATATTCTTTTTGGCATTTTCGTGTAAAAAAAGACACATGATACTTATTTTAAAAGCAATTTTCTGAGTCTAACCTCAAACCAAACATTGGCTTCGTGTACCATGAATGTAAACGTCATCTATATCAAATCAAGGTACTAAGTATATTAATTATCAGTTAAATTTAATTTAATTTTATTTTGGAATGTTATATGTATATTTATAATAGTTCATAAATAATTTAAATATATTTTGTGTATGTGTTTTTATGAAAACCATGGACAATTGTCTGATGTAAATAAATTAATAGTAATAACTATAACAAAAAAAAAAAAGATGCCGAGCAAAGCTCGGTCGCCCAGGTACTTCATCATTATTAAATCATATTATATGGATGAATTTTATATTGCCTACTTTGAGGAGGTGCAAGGTATCATAATGTTAGCAATAATAATAATATTTCAGTTCGTGTTGTGGCAAGTCTGTAATGTTGACACTGTTGAGAAATTCTGTTGTAAATTCGACTGCTCCTTCAGGCTGATCTTTAAAATCAATGAGCTTCTTTGTTTCGACTTCTCCTACACTTTTGTGCGACCCTGGTACCTTGCATCTCCACAAATTAGGCAAAACAAAATTTCTTCCATTGATTTAATAAACGAAAAAGAAAATTCGTTGACGCCGCGCGCCGTTTCCAATTACATATATAAAAAAAAAGAAAAAAAATTAAATTAAATAAATTAAATTTTTATTAAATAAAAAAAAGCATTAGACAACGCTATCATTCTTTTTTTTAAACTTCAAAAAAAAAAAAAAAAGGAAAAAACACTATATCGTCAGGGATTTGAACCCGAAGTCTACGAGCTCCGAATCAGAGGCCGAAGCCCCTCAGCTATTCGTATCATTAAGGACAGCGTCGAAATTTAGCTTCTTGTGAGAAGTTTAGCAATTGTTCAGTGTCTCAAAACAAGGAAAAAAGACATTTTCTGAAAATTAAACCTAGCTAGATCGACTTATCGTCCCCGAAACCCCCTGCAAACAAAAATTCATGAAAATCGTAGGAGCCGTTTCCGAGATTCCAATTATATATATATATATATACAAGAATTGCTCGTTTAAAGGTATAAGATATCCTTAGTATTGACGAACGTGCGTGCGAAGACATTTTTGTCAAAACGACAAAACCTATGGAAAATTGTAGGTTTTCCGTACGCATTCCCTTAAAGGAATCAGCTGAGGTGCTCGGAGACTGTTACACAGCGGCTGAAAAACGTTTATTGTCGTTGGAACGAAAATTTGCTCGTTTGCCACAATTTAAGGAAAAATACGTAGATTTTATGGAGGAATATGAAAGGCTCGGTCATATGAGTTGCGTTAAAACTTATGAGTCACCTCACTATTTTTTGCGCATTGTTTTCGACGCAAGCGCAGTCACGTCGTCCGGTAAGTCGTTGAACGATATTCAACATATTGGAACACCGGCTGTCGTAGTAGCCTAAATATTAATGCAAAAGCTGTGGTTGTGTAAGGTAAATTGGGATAATCCCGTTCCCAGTGATGTTGCGTCATCTTGGGAAAAAATTATTGACACACTTCAATATTTGCATAAACTACGTATTCCGCGTCATGTCATGAGTGCTCACACACAATTCATAGAATTACACGTTTTCACGGACGCGTCGCAGAGTGCGTATGGTGCATGCGCTTATGTTCGCACCTACTCTGATGACTCACCGGTCACTATTTGATTATTGTGTGCAAAGAGTAAAGTTGCACCAATTAAACCAGTCAGCATACCCCGACTAGAGCTGTGTGGGGCTTTAATAGGCGCACGATTATATAAGAAAATTGTCGAGTCATTGCGTGTTAATTTTCACAAAATTTACTTTTGGACAGACTCAACTATTGTCCTTGGATGGCTACGTATGCCACCACATGCGTTAAAAACATTCGTTCAAAATAGAATAGTGGAGATTAATGAAATAACCAGTAATGCGTTATGGTTACATGTAGGAACCAAAAATAACCCAGCGGATCTGGCCTCGCGCGGTGTTAGTCTTGATGTTCTCATTGACAGTAGTCTCTGGTGGAGTGGACCTGAGTTCTTAAAGAATTCTGAGTCATCATGGCCACAGCAACCTTCGACTATACAGTCTGACTTACCAGAACTAAAATCACAAATGACAACCGTTATGGTTTGTGACGTAACAAAGAACAAAATTATTAACTTTGAAAGGTTTCGTTCTTA
The DNA here is from genome assembly GCA_037179545.1 of Sesamia inferens. Classification (NCBI taxonomy): domain Eukaryota; kingdom Metazoa; phylum Arthropoda; class Insecta; order Lepidoptera; family Noctuidae; genus Sesamia; species Sesamia inferens. The sequence goes on along the minus strand of CM073946.1, from coordinate 1,721,162 downwards.
TCAGCGTACAGTGCGCGCCGGCGCTTACCTGTTGCGATACATACATAACTTACGCACACCAAAGAAAGATCGTAGAAAGGGGCCGTTATCAGTAGATGAATTGAATGACTCATTACAGTCGTTAGCGCATCTTGCTCAACGCGAATCGTTCCCGATGGAATATGATAAATTAAATCGAACCTGAAGTTTTTAAAGGTAAGTTACGTACTTACCTTTAAAAACTTCAGGTTCGATTTCTAGACTTAATATATTTCTAGATGAAAGGGATATAATTAGAGTAGGTGGCCGTCTTAGTAATTCGCCTGACTTTAATTACGACAAGGAGAATCCGATACTTTTATCAAGTAAACATCACTTTACACAATTGTTGTTTCAATATCAACATAAAGAGCTTCTTCATGCCGGTCCCCAGTTGCTATTGGCTACTGTGCGTGAGAATTGGTAGCCGTTAGGGGGTAGAAACTTAGCTAGAAAGATTGTCCACCAATGTGTTCGCTACCCACGAATAAAAGGTAAAACCTTAACGCCAATCATGGGCAACCTTCCGTCTGAAAGAATAGAACCTGGTTTCCCATTCATTCGATGTGGAGTGGATTATGCTGGTCCCATAAACGTACTGAATCCCAAAGGAAGGGGAGCTAAATTGGAAAAGGGTTATATATGCATATTCGTTTGTTTTGTTACCCGGGCCATTCATCTAGAACTTGTCAGTACGTTAGCTGCTCAAGAATATATATTAGCACTTGAAAGATTTATCTCACGACGAGGTAAACCATCTCAAATTTTCTCAGACAACGGTAGAACTTTCATTGGAGCCATGAAAGAGATTAATAAAATGTTAGAGGAATATTCACAGCAAATAATTGATAAATTATCAACTGACAATATTGAATTTAAATTTATTCCCCCTTATGCTCCTCATTTTGGGGGATTATGGGAAGCAGGAGTAAAATCCTGTTAGTTTCATCTTAAGCGTGTCGTAGGTACCGCTAACTTGACGTACTAGAAATTCAGCACTGTGTTGGCACAGATCGAATCAGTCCTGAACTCCCGTCCTATAAGCCCTATGTCCTCAGATCCACATGATCTTCGTCCACTAAGCCCAGCTCATTTCCTCATCGGCCGGCCACTCACTGCACCAACCTGCAGAGATCTCACCGCAACACGGACTCACAGCTTGGCACGGTTTCAAAGAGTGGAACAAACAAAACAGCACTTCTGGAAACGCTGGTCACAAGAATATGTTGCTGAACTTCAGACAAGGACGAAGTGGAAGAGTTACCCATATTTTCCCAGGAAAGGACGGCGTATCGCGTGTTGCCACCATCCAAACTGCTACGGGTCCGGTACAACGAGCGTTCTCGAAAATCTGCCCTCTACCTGTATCATCAGCAGAGGACGACAACATGAATGCAGCCTGCGGCGTCTTCAATCAAGCGGCAACGTAAACACATTTTTGAAAGCTGGAGCTTCTAAGGCGGCCGGTATGTTGGTGCGACTACTAGCGCCACCTATCGACGCACTGGAGCACTATCGGATCCTTATCAGCGAATCAGAGCTCACCATTGTCGGCGACCAATCAAATGTCATTCAACTACATTGCTATAAGAATTGTTTAATTATTTTTATTTCATTATCACCTGATACACACTGTTTGAAATAAGACGATTTTTAAATATAACGTATAACCGCCAAAAGGAAAAATAAAACCATTCATTGAAGAGCACCTGCCTCCCGTTCCTGTACAGTAGGTGTGCACAGCGGGCGCACGTCCTCTCATTTAAAGTGCACCTCTCTAATATTCGAGGTCTGCACTCCAATCTCATTGCAGTACATCACCACCTTGAGACTGAGAAGCCCCATCTACTTTTCTTGAGACCCAGATCAGATGTCCGTCTGATGCGTAGCTGAGGTAGCCGCCCGGGTAGCTGAGGTATGCCGCCTCAGCTACCCGGGATACGCATTGGAGCACCATTTCCTGCAGCGTGCCGGGGTATCTGTGTATATCCGCAATGACATTTGTTGCCGGCGCCTCCGTCACCTCGAAGACCCTCGCTTCTCGTCCCTATGGCAGTTGGTTGACACTGGTGTGGACAAAATTGTTTACACTTTTGTCTACCGATCGCACAGCGGTGATCAGGAGACAGCTCGATTATTTGACCACCTCAGTGAGGCTGCTGACAATGCGCTGCACCGGCCCCCTGACGCACACTTCATCGCTCTGGGGGACTTCAACGCCTGCCATCAGGACTGGCTTTTCCTGTACTAGATTAAAGTCGCTGTTTCCAGCCAAATTTTCTGTTTAAGTTTATTAGCAGGTATACCTGAAAGTAAAAAATAAAACTAATAAGTAAGAATATACTATCGGTAGAATATTAATACTATCGATAAATACAAAATTGTCTAAATACGCAACGCTGGCCCTACAACAAGAAGAAATTGATTTCATTAAGAAAATAAAGGCAAAACGTAAATATGTATGTTTTACTGTTGAAACTTTAGGATAAATGCATTAAGTATAGGTTTACTATCTAAATCCAAAGGTATTTCAGCAAAAATTAAGTACGTGCTGGTGTAAAGTTATTACCGTAGCTGATTACTGCTTCTTTTGGTGCCACATCGTATTATATTGCAGTTGGGCATTTTGCTACTGACAATTTTCACTACAGAACACAGTTTAAATGCAACAATACTGTAAATTACTCGAAAATTCTCAAATTTCATCTACAGGTCAAGAGCATTCGACAGTTCATACAACCCACTTAGCGAGATGATAAAATGGCGAACCGGCCACAAATAGGTATTATTTTTGTTTTGGCGTCGATATGCCTCATATTTGTGTAACTATTTTTTCTATACTCAAACATTTCCTGTCCATGTTATACTACGTCAATGGGACAAACAAATATATTTTTACCCGTTTTTGACTACTGAGCCGGTTGCAACTATTCTGCCAGTGTCACGTGGAGACGGCAGCAAACAGAGGCAGGCCGTCGAACTTTTCACTTCGTGGTAGGTGTTAGTGTAGCTGCGTGGACAAACACATGGGTTAATAATACAAAAAATCTAGTTTACAGGGACACATTAGACAACCAACTAATTTATACTATACAAGCGACCACCCCGGCTTCGCACGGGTAGAACTACACTACAGAAAAACTGTGAACGTATGAAAATATAGCCGGCCTGGCCGCTACTGCACGAAATTTTTAAATCTTCCAAAATATTTATTTAAATCATATACTGTAAAGGGCAATATAGATCATATTAAATAAACAATTTATTTAAAGTATTAAATTGGCTATGGATTGATGCTGTATTGGTTAAAATCGCTTCGAAAATAAAATTAGCCGGTATTTGTTGTAAAAAGTATTTTTTTTTTATTAAAGTATAAACCAGCGCTTGACCGCAATCCTGCCTGATGGTAAGCAGTGACGCAATCGTTGATGGTAAAGCGCACTAGTTTATTAAGAGCCTATTCACTCTAGCCTTGAAGACACTCAAATTGTAGTCCGACGGAAACACCGCCGCCGGCAGATTGTTCCAGTCCCTCGATGTACGCGGTATAAAGGAGGAGGCGAAACGCTTCGTCCGGATCGTAGAGGTAAATGACAAAAAAATCTTATTGTGGGATATCCATAAGGGATAGACGTGTACACCTTTTTAATGTGTAGGTACAATATTTAGCACATTATTTTGATAGATCTCGTAGGGTTCCGCCTGCGTTGCACTGAAAACGCGGAAAAAATTAAATTATTTACGACATCACATTAGAAACCTCAAAAATAATAGCATTTCTCCACTATTTAATGGATGTTATTATACATATAAACCTTCCTCTTGAATCACTCTGTCTATTAAAAAAACGGCATCAAAATGCGTTGCGTAGTTTTAAAGACTTAATCGTACAAGGGGACATAGGAAAAGTGAAAGTGACTTTGTTTTATTTTATGTAGTGATGACACAGACTATTTATACACAAACTAAGCACCAATTAAAATTTTAACTCGATTTCATTTAGGAATCTGGCCAAACGATTTATCAATTTTGGGGAAAATAACGTATGAAAATTAGTTGAGAGAGGGATGTTAACTTCGGTAATTTTTGAATAGAGGTCTAAAGAGTTATTATTTCGGGAGCAAGAAAAGAAAATATGGTCTTAAGTGCAATCCTCAAGACCGCACTCACATCTGGAATTATCCAGGACGTGGATCTTTTTCAGGAACACTAGGCTACAACAATGTCCGAGTCTAAGTCTACACAGTGAGGTAACAGTTCTCGTCGACAATTTAGGATATTTAGTAAACCAAGGCCTACGCTGAACCATAGGCTGTATGGCAGCGTAGTAGATGCCCTTGTACAGTACTAATGGAACAGTACTAATGGACATGCCGTAGGTGTATGTACAATCTGCAGTATTTTTTGGTTTGAAAAGAGTGAGAGAAATGACCTATGCTTTCGGTCTAGTACTATCTCTTTCCTCATAGATGATTTTGAGAGAGATACAGATAGACTAAATCTTCGTTTCTTCTCTTTCTTTCGGTGTGCCACATTTCTCATCTCTAAGGCATGTATATGTCGATGATGTCAAAGCCATCGACTGCTATAAATATCTATGCGTCATTGTGTTATACAAGTCAATACTAGGGGCTGTCCATTAATCATGCGACGCTCGAAGGTCGGATGGGGGTCCATAAAAAGATCACGAAATATGGGGGGTGTAGTAATATATCATGTGTATTTATTTTTTCGTCAAACGCATACAAATTCCTGACCGATTTCGTGACCTTGATTTTTTGTTTTCGTTGCATGTGACATTTCTTTCATTATTTTTATGTCAGTCCAAAAGAACTTACAACCTTTCTATCCACCCCTAAAGTCCATTATTATAGTTCTTAAAAAAAATAGATTTTTTGTAGGTAGGTACTAAAAATACACGTGATATAGAGTAGGGGTGGGGGGTAGTCTTGAATCTCAACATGTATCTGGTGATACATGTTGAGATTCAAGACTACCCCTAGGGGGAGGGGGCGTTAAAAATTAAAAAAAATCGCATGATTAATAGACGGCCCCTATGGGTACAGTTTGCTCCATTGACATAATTATATCTACTTTGCTTTCAATTTATTCGAGATTTTCGTGCCCTCCACTACTTGATTAGAAGTAATCACAGTATAAAATAAATTCCCTTTATTTTGTTTTTATGGAAAATCGCCCTGTTATCAGCCATATTTTTTTACTTTTCACACATATTAAGCTCTTATTTGTTTTATTTTCAATAGAAACACAAACGCCAGAAAATATTTTAATGCCCTCAGCGCCAATTACTTGATATCAAGTAAGCCAGTGATGGGACACGATGAAGACTTCACTATATTTCATTTCGTTGAAATGATCATAAATACTATTATTGCAAGAAAATGACGTGAATAAATATTTTTTTTTAAATAATATCCCGCCTGATGGTAAGCAGTGATGTAATCGTTGACGGTAAAGCGCGCTAGTTTATTAAACCCATTCACTTAAAAAACTTAGTGAATAGGAAGAAAGACGTCAGTTGAGCAAGGTGATGCAAATTTATAAGCCCAACAACACGGCCAATGATGCTACGCCAGAGGGAAATTGATCTGGATGGATCATGATCAAACTCCCGACACAACATCATTTGGCGCATCATACCCGGCAAGCTTCACAACACAACTGCTGCACAACTGACCCGTCCTCCGTACGGCTTCACCAGACATCACGCCAGAACACGACGAATCGCTTAGCGGCAAGACTTTTTCTGGTGGTTGGCAACTTCTGCCGGCAGCCTATAAACTAGGTTTTATTCATCTTAATCAAGAATAAATAGGTTTTCTAATCATTGTCGATAGTGAAACACCGTTTGAAAAACCCATCCCTAAAAAGTTAATTGTCAGTGCGCACACGCCACCAACTTGTATAGAAGTAAATCTGTGACGTCACAAGCGGATGGGTTTCAAGGTCATAGTGACTTTGTGCATTTTAGTGTAGTGCAATGTTTACATTTTGAGTCATTTTGAGTTGGCGCACGTTATCTTACAAAAAAAAAATTTAACTGTGAATATGACGAATTATTGCGAGTTGTTCAACTCTGGATCAGAATTTTGTATAGTAAAAGTAATAGTTCGTCGTCTTGCCTTTCCGTTAAGTCGTTAATCTCCGTTCCAGGAATTTTATTCCGTTTTCTATTAGTTTCTACAAACCATAAAAATAATTGCGAGTATTTTGCGATACCATTAAAAAAAGGTCTGTAACGTCTGTATGTTACAGACCTTTTTTTAAACCCAACTATTTAGACTGACACAGACACTTACCCGCCATTTTAATAATAATAAAAAAGTAGAAAACCCCGTATTTAGGTTCTATTAATTGTATTTGTTGTAAGTAAACGAAATAAATTTTGCAGGAATCGGCTGAGTTCATGCACGTGTAACTCGACCACAGTGAATACAAAAATAAACACTATAGAAATCTAGACATCCTTAGTATATCAGAAAGTATTTTGACGTACTTCGAGAGCCAACGACTTGATATGATGATTACATTTGGAGACAAATATGTATGTACCTTCTAGAACACACGTCTAATAAAGGAGACGGGCGAAATTGGGCCTGACCTGTACACAAATGAATTATTTGTCAATAATTTTCATTTATTTTTTTGTTTTCAATCATTTATTACTAATTCTGATATCGCCGGAATATAAAAGATATTATTTAACGTAAATAATACTGACTTTCTTTACTTTCACTTTTCAACAATGTTACCAGATGAAATACCAATCGTTAATAAGTTATAATCGATAAATCAAATTATTACAAAAATAAAAATAAAATTAAAAATGAATCAGTATATTTCTACCGATTCAGTTTAGAAAATCTTTTAATAAAAGGACTTAATTATATTATCTATTATTTCGTTATTAACAAAAACATCTTAAAACAAATTGATCAACGGTTCGATTTGATAATCGATTAATTATACTTTTTTATTATACAGGCAACTAAAACTCTGGTGGGCAACGTGACGACAAACGTCACATATCATTCCCTTCCGGCTTTGAATTTGCCATATTTTGTTTTCGTGTGCTATTATATTTTTTTGCAGCTTTGGCTACGCATTTAGGATTCTGACGGTTATTGTTTTGACCGACGACCCACGCATTTATTTCGATTCAACATAAAATGAGTGACCCACGTCTTCATTGCATCAACTGCGGCATACAACAGAGTGATCCTTCTATCGGATTACGACAAATAGAAGCGGAAAGCATTCTTTCAGTTATACAGCATTGGGTTGCACACCTCAATTGGTAGGTATTTATTTAAAACGTATGTATTTAATTAAAACTTCATTTTGTGATAAGCAGTTTTCGAGTACAGTATAACAAGGATAACTATATATAGGTATATTATTGAAGCCAGTTTCAATAATAATATTCCTATATATATATATATATATATATATATATATATATATATATATATATATATATATATATCTCATTATAATGCACTTGAGTTATTTAAATTCCAAGTAAGATTTACAGTTTGATTATCAATTACGGAAGATAGTTCTTTTTTTATAACTTTAAGAATTCAACAATTCAATGAAACAATCGTTAAATTGAATAACCTTATATGAAAGCATTAATATAATATAATCCAAGTTTGACCACGATGTCAGTAAGAAGTAATATACACGCAATTCTGAAAGTTCGATTTGATAATCGATTAATTATACTTTTTTATTATACAGGCAACTAAAACTCTGGTGGGCAACGTGACGACAAACGTCACATATCATTCCCTTCCGGCTTTGAATTTGCCATATTTTGTTTTCGTGTGCTATTATATTTTTTTGCAGCTTTGGCTACGCATTTAGGATTCTGACGGTTATTGTTTTGACCGACGACCCACGCATTTATTTCGATTCAACATAAAATGAGTGACCCACGTCTTCATTGCATCAACTGCGGCATACAACAGAGTGATCCTTCTATCGGATTACGACAAATAGAAGCGGAAAGCATTCTTTCAGTTATACAGCATTGGGTTGCACACCTCAATTGGTAGGTATTTATTTAAAACGTATGTATTTAATTAAAACTTCATTTTGTGATAAGCAGTTTTCGAGTACAGTATAACAAGGATAACTATATATAGGTATATTATTGAAGCCAGTTTCAATAATAATATTCCTATATATATATATATATATATATATATATATATATATATATATATATATATATATATATATATATATATATATATATATCTCATTATAATGCACTTGAGTTATTTAAATTCCAAGTAAGATTTACAGTTTGATTATCAATTACGGAAGATAGTTCTTTTTTTATAACTTTAAGAATTCAACAATTCAATGAAACAATCGTTAAATTGAATAACCTTATATGAAAGCATTAATATAATATAATCCAAGTTTGACCACGATGTCAGTAAGAAGTAATATACACGCAATTCTGAAAGATACAGTTTTCTCGCTGTTTCTGCATCATACCTATTTCTGTAATTTTTATTTGTTGAAGCTGTAAATAACAATCTAATATTGTTGTAGGTCAATAGATCTCATCACATTTGCCAAGGATGCAGAGATTTAGCTGTGACTGCCTTGGGCACAGATGAGCAACTTCCATCTCTTATGACTGGACATCGCCAAGTGTGTGTGAACTGTGGACATTCAGTGTTGCGGGCAAGATCTCATTCATTGCACACTAACACCGAATGTGAAAGAAGAATTCATGCAGTCATTTCTGAATGGATATTGCCTCAGACTGTAAGTTTTTATTAGGTTTAGTTGTTTTGTATTTTGTACTACCACACACACACACTATCTATACTACCATTTTTTATATTTTTTTCACACTAATCTCTGAAATAGCAGTCAGCTTTAGAGAATCATTTTTGTATATTAGTGTCACATTCATGAGAAAAAATTAAATGGAAAAGGAAACTATCATATAGTTAGGCCAAAAGTTAGTGTAAAAAAAACAACTAATTATATTACAGCCTGTATTTACAGAAGGTGTAGATTAGAAGAGATTTACTTTATTATTATTATTTATTTTCTTAACCTAGTGTACAATACATTGAGATAAAAGCACAAAACCGCAAAACCGTTTTCACGGTTTGTCTGTGGGACCGTAACAAATAGTGTATCTAAGTTAGTATCTAGCAAAGAAGTTACATTATTTACAAATATTAGGTCTTACAGAATTGCTTACAGACTACTGAGTCATGTATGTATTACTTCTTTTTTTAGAAAAATACTCATGATATATATTTTTTTTTTAGATTTCAAGAGCTCGAGCTCTCATATGTCATCGTTGCTGGGTGAGAGCTGATAGAAATGCTCATCATTTAATGACTGGACCATCTGGATCTTCAGCATCAGTAGATGTATCAAGTGAACATGATGAATCAACTTCACAGTCTAATATTGATGTAGCTAACAAACGAATATATAAAAACCAAAGACATCATGATCATGAACATATGCATTCCTTTTTGCCACCGACTTTCAAAATTCGTTTATCTCACTTTGTAGTGCTTTTTTTTTGGAAGTTGGTTGTTATGTTTGTATAAAATACCCTCTGCTTTGCTAGACTTGCCTTACAATGCATTTAAAGCGCAAATCAAATCCAAGCTTTGTTTAAAGGCATATTATTCTGTAAATGACATCTTTCTCCAGAATTTCAGTAAGCTAATTCTGGAGAAATATAAGATACATACGAGTTCATATAATTTTCTTTTTCACAATGCATAAATATGTGAGCTGTCACACCCTTTATACCTGGGGCTTATATTTAAGTAATTAGTTTTTACTTATTTACATTTCCATTTTAATGATATTTTATTTTTTATTTTTGCTTTGCTGGTATTTTGGCGTGGCTAGCTGGCATATGATAAATAATTTCATTGTTGTTGTTTTCTGGTCTTCATTACTGTACCTACATAGTATTGTATAAAGTCTTGTTTTTTTAAAATGAACAGACAGCTGTGCCGCTGTAGAGTTTGTTCCACCACTTCTTCTTCCCAGCGGAAGCACTAGGAAGTGTTGATGGGTGGGCGTTTTGGGGGACTGTCTTATGTAATAACGATGTTCAAAAAGTGCTGATTCTCAGCCTATTTTGAATAATTGATTTTTGATTTTGATTCTTTTTTTTTTGTTCACTCCGCATACCCGCGCCTATGGTGGCCGGGAGTTCGATATTGTCTCCCGACCAGAGCGTTTTCTGCTTCGGCTAGAGGCGTGAGGACGCTGAGAGACCCGCTCCCTCACGAGCTTCGCCTCCTTTTCCAGCATTAATTGTATATTAATACGATTAATAAATCAATATAAGAGAAATGCGATTTTTATTTCCGTTTACTCTTTTCTTTAATTAGATTGTAAATGGTTTCCTAATTCTTATTTAACCTCCATCTTTGTAACATTTAATATGCTGTTACGCGTCGCCGGCCCTTTGGAAACCACACTCACGATGTGTTAATGTAATAAAAATACATTCTGATAAAATCTAGTCTACAAAAAAGTCTGAATAATTACTTAAATATGCCATATGAGCGCTGACAGCTTCTAAGAAAACTCATAAAAAAGCAAATGAGGTTAGTTTTTTGCAAGCTAATAATACCCTATTTCGGTTTTCTCCCAAACTGCCATTATAAATAAAGTTTTATTTTTTAAATAGTAATAATATTGAAATGATTTAATGCAATAATCGTTGCTGTACATTCAGGCCCAACTTTCTATGAACTTTCGCCCGTCTCCTTTACAATTCTTTTCTTTATTATGGGAAATATATCCAGGTTTTCATATTGTTTTTTTTTATGCAATAAAATAAAATATGAAAATTCGCTTACAAATTTTATTTAGCTTTATAAATTGGTGAATAACCGTTAATTTGAATGTATAATATTATTTGTCGATAGGACATTAATCCCATCCCTACAGTTTACCATAGATACGTTATACATTTGTAGCGTGGCGCAGAAGGATACATGTTGTATTATATAGATGGGCGTTCAAAAATATGAATCGAAAGATTCGGAGTCGTTAAAATAAACTATCGAGTCAACCATCGACTCGGCATTCTACAAAACAATCAAGATGTTTTTTCGATTGTTCCGAGTCCATGGAATCGACTGCTAGTTTTCAATTGTTCGAATTAGTCATCGAGTCTCGCTCCACTAGAGGCGAGATCATGACAGAGTCAAGTCGTGCGAGCCGTACGTAATTTGAGAACATTTATTTATACCTTTACTTACGATGCACTGTTTTATTATTAGTTAGTTTTTTACCCGACTGACTTATCATTTAAATTTATACATGTCTAATTAATAAAAAAAATAAACAGATTCAATAAGATCCCTTGATATGTTTTATTATTAAATTTTTACGATTCCTTCTATCCAATTATTCGAACGTAAGTTGACTACTAATATTTTATTCACGTCGCGATACCTACATATTTTCGATTGCTCTTGTTGAAAGAATTAGTTTGGATTTGCAAACACAGGGCAAGACAAGAACTCGCGTCTAAATCATCGAGGAACATCTCTAGATTGCTCCTGAATGAACAAGCCGTGACTCGTGATTCGTGAACCCCTCGCAATAACAGTCCGAGTCGGACTCGAGTCCAAGTTGAAACAATCGAGAACCATAGAGATATTTGAACAATCGAATGAAACCTATTGCTATCGCGCATCGATATTACGTCAAGTTGTAGTTCTGCTGGCTGTCACTGTCACTGTGACACACTGATTAAGCTACGCCCTATTCATATGGTCGTAGACAGATGTGAGATACTACTCGACTTCATCTGCTATGTTGCAGAAGTGTGATTAAAACAAGCCGGGCTTTATAGTACCCAACGCTTTTCTTTCTTTCAAAATAATATTGTATTTCTTATAATTGAAATGTTGAGTTGATAACCGCCATATGACGCTAGTAAAATAGTCGACATCGCCTGAATTGCCTAAGAAGAAAAAAAAATCCGATACATTTTGATCTAAAAGATGGAACGACTACCAATTTAATGGATTTGTTCACCGGAGAATATCCGTATATAAGTATGACCAATAGAAACTTGCACAAACTATATGAGAAGCTGACTGATATTTCAGTAAGTTGATTTTTTTAGATTTAATTTAGTTATAGACCTTAATGTTGACATCTTTTTCACCAGTGTATCAACTTTAAGACGGCCTGTAGCGCGGTATTTTTCTTGAATAGTTCACCTATCATCATCATCATCATCAACCTTTTATTGTCCCACTGCTGGGCACAGGTCTCCACTCATACAGAGAAGGATTGAGCGTAATCACCACGCTTGCTCAATGCGGGTTGGCGATTTCAGACTACTTAGTGCCCAAGATATACTTAGAAAGTACATATAACTTAAGAAAAGTTACATTGGTACTTGCCTGACCTGGAATCGGACCCGCGCACTCCTACTTGAGAGGCTGGTATTTAGGCAGTAAACTAAAGGAAAGCAAAAAAAACCGCATTACTTATTTACTGGATTAAATCTAAATCTCTGTCCATTCTAAGGTTGCCTGCCTGGTAGATATTGCATTAGCGATAAGGCTGCCCATAGAATGTAGTGTTGAATGTAAATATTCTTTAAGTAATGAATATTGGTGGTGTGCAATAAGGTATAAATAAATAAACATAATACCAGATTTATTTAATAGTCATGCTAAGTTATACAATTTTACTCTTCAATTAATCAACAATTTTAACAAATTGTTTATGAAGTGATTGGTATTACATTAAGTCTGTTATTTAAGGCAGTTATTTTCTTCTTAAACTCTGGTTTGTTACATAGTTGTTTGTATTTTATTTAGATACCGCCAGTTTCTAACAATAGGCTTCATACACAGCGTGCCAACAATGCATAATTTAAGCAAACTAGAAATTATGTTATACCGAGGCTTATTATGCATCTACCCTAAGAATAAAAAAAAAAAGATTTTATAAATACAAATATCAAAATATTTACCCCTTTTTCATAAACATTGCTTAAGGTTTACTAGGGATTAGATATTCTTTAACCATGCATTTTTGTCCTTCTAATGTAACTTAACTTTTTTTTTTAAAGGCGGCCGATGTTATGGTCTACTTCATATCCTAGCAGATATTCGTCATCCATGTGTTGGGGGCCTTCCCCTCCCTTTCATCTTTGTAGTCATAGAAAGCACTTCTTCACGACATGAAAAAAAAAATAGTATAAGTGATATATTGTTGCAGTTTGTAACCGAAGACAGAAGACTGATTCTTGCTTGTGTGTTCTGCTGTGAAAAAGAAATACTACCAATTACTGCAACAATTTCTGGATTCCAAGGAGTCTTTAGCTCAGAGGATGAATGAGAAATATAAGGTCAGACATTACTTAACAGCTGAATACCAAAATTATAAGTAATTATAAAAATTATAACTTATAATTTTTGTATTCAGTTAAGTATAACTTATAATTTTTATATTCAGTTTAATGAGGAAATGATATATATATTAACAGTTGCGTAGTAATATACAGTATGTTAAGAAAACCCTGTCCGACCCGTGAAGGTGTTGATAGGTATCGATAACTGATTCTACTAATGTATACAAAACCGGGCTAAACTTAAAAAAAAAACCCTCAAAAAATTAAATATTATTTCGCAAAAAGAGGTAACTTAATAAATGTGCGTTAACCACCCTTCCGCGGGCGGCGTGCGGCAGGGCACCCTGCACGTGGTCGCATCGCTATTCGCTCATAATAATTCCGGTGTTGTCACTTTTTAAAAAATTACCAAATTTCGGGGAAGTTGGAATTAATTCGCGGGAAACAAAGATTATTTCATAATTCATTTGTATTGGTATTATAATGATTATGTAAAACTTTATATTATATTTGGTCATGTGTTTACCTAACCTTTATTATCCTTATGGGTCGGACAGGGTTTTCTTAACATACTGTAAGCTCATATCAAATGTGGCTATGCCGAAATAGTTTGTGCAATGGTCAGTTAAAATTATTAGTTAGAATTACGTAAATACCCCCACTTGGGGCTCTTTAGGTGATTTTAAAACCTTGAAGTTTGTGCTTGAGGGACTGTGATCGCCAGTATATTTTTATATTTATATAATCATATTTTTACAGGCAAATACTCTAATAAATGAAAGCCGCTTTGAAATACTCTGAGGGCCTATTAAATTTTCAATACAGCAAATAAATATTGTTGGTGAATGCCAAATAAAACTTATTGCTGTCACAGAGGAATTACCAGCAGCTTGTGATGGACTAGTTGATATTATAGATCCAAAGGAGGGATTTCAAAGTGATGGTATGTTTTTGTCAATATAAGTATACGTGGAACTTTAATTGTCTTACAAAAACGGGCTATATTTAACTTTCTTTTCATCTATCCAATGACTAATGAACATCATCGGAATCATCTACCTAGCCTTTGGACAACTATTTTGTGGTCGCCTTTCAATCTAACTGGATTCAGCTGAAAAACATCATTTTATATGAAGCAACTACCTGTCTGACTTCCTCAACCCGGTTACTGGGTAACCCTGTTAGGACTCGTGGGCAGACTTGACGACCCGTAATGACTTTGAAAGAACTTCGAATTCACGATAGCCGGGACGGACGGGTCTCGGTACGTAAAGATAGTCACCCATCCATAGACAAATTGCGGCAAGCCAGTAACTAACAAACAATAAAATGAAAATTATTTCTCGGTGGTAGGCCATAACATCGGCCGCCGGCAGAAGTTACCACCCACCAGAAAAAGTCTTGCCGCCAAGCGATTTGTCGTGTTCCGGCATGATGTCTGGTGAAGCCGTACGGTGGACTGGTCTGAGCAGTTGTGATGCGATGTGTGCCGGGTACGATGCGCCTAATGTTGTTTTGTTGGGATTTAGGTCGTGGAGGGTCTTCAGATCAATCTCCCTTTGGCGCAGCATCGTTGGTCGTGTTGTTGGGTTTAACCTCTTTTTTCTACCTATTTGCTAAGTTTTTCTGGGTGAATGGGCTCTTAATAAACTAGCGCGCTTTACCATCAACGATCGCATTACTGCTTACCACCAGGCGGGATTGTGGTCAAGCTCTAGTTTATAATTAACTAGCTGACCCGGCGACCTTTGTTCCGCCTTAAAGTATTCCATGATTTTTTTATTTGTCATTTATTTAGTGTAGCACCTTGTGAAGAAATGAATTTCTACTTGTGCTTCGTAAATTATCTAGCTATTGATCTCTGAGATGTCGTGGTGGCCTAGTGGTTAAAACACCAGCCTCTCTTGTATGATTGCGCGGGTTCGATTCCAGGTCAGGCAAGTATCGATGTAACTTTTCTAAAGTGATATGTACTCTCTAAGTATACCAATGACTGATCGTGAAGGAAAAATCTTGAGGAAACCTAGACTTGTATAAGTCTGAAATCGCCACCCCGCATTGAGCAAGCGTGGTGATTACACTCAATCCTTCTCTGCATGAGAGGAGACCTGTCTCCAGCAGTGGGACGATAAAAAGATTTATGATGATGATGATGATCTCTGAGATTTGTTCGCTGATTTCGCATTGTCAACGGAACAGTTTCACGGACTGCCGCCTCCTTTGCTCTTGTGAGTGAGAAGCACGAAGTCGAGTCATACTAAAACGGCGCTCTGCACGTGCAATTTCTTGCTCTTCTTCAGTGCTTTCATTCAGAATGTTTCGATTTACTCTTGCATTACCGCTTTGTCGAGAAAGATTTGATGGTCTTGGTCACGGCATGATATTTTTATTGATGATAAATGGCACAGCAATACAATATTAGAAATTTTGAAGTTGAAGTTGGCTTTGTGGTTTTTTATTAGAAACTTTAAACCAGCAGAGAGTATTTATATTCTTTGCTTTAAACGATTGCTTCGACCGGTTAGACTTTTTTTTAAATATGCTCAGCTGTCATTTGCTTTTTGTTATACCATTTTTGGTATATGAATTGCTGACTTTTTTCATTTTGAATGAGTTGGACCATGTCTTATGTCACGTCACACGGGAACGACGGGGACGGGTTCTTAACTACCTCCTACCAATATTCAGCTAAATCGGTTCAGCCGTTCTTGAGTTATATATAAATAGTGAATAAGCAACTGAATCGATTCCAATAATTTTGACACCATGTTATATTTTGTCCCAAATACATTTAGAAATTGTTACAGTGTAGTTACCGAGTGCGTCACGCAGCTTACAATACATCATCATAGTATTGTGCGCGCGCAACGGCTGACGCTAGAGGTCAACGCACCGCGCTCGCTCGCGCGCGGAACTTTGACCATATTTATGTTGGGACAACCAAGTAGAATACACGTAGCAAGCTTATTATAACTTTGTGGTTTTTCATTATATCTTTTTGAAATTTTGTACATAATATTATTAACTTAAAAATACTGGACACGTGTTTCCTACTTTGTGGAGGTGCAGGCTACCAGGGTAGCACAAAGTTTAGGAGAAGTCGAAACAAAAAACCTCATTCATTCATCATTATCAAATAATCGTAATACATGAAAGAAGGTTTATTGTGCATATTTTTTGACGTGCAAGGTACCAGGGTAGCATAAAAGTGTAGGAGAAATCGAAACAATAAAAAAGCTCATTCATCATTATCACATCACCATAATACATGAAAGAGGTTTTATTGTGCATAGTTTGTGGACGTGCAAAGTACCAGAGTATCACAAAACTGTAGGAGAAGTCAAAACAATAAACCTCATTCATTCATCATTATCAAATAATCATAATTACATGAAAGAAGGTTTATTGTGCATATTTTTTGACGTGGAAGGTACCAGGGTAGCACAAAAGTGTAGGAGAAGTCGAAACAATAAATCTCATTCATTCATATCCTTATCAAATAATCAGAAAGAAGGTTTATTGTGCATATTTTTTGACGTTCAAGGTACCAGGGCAGCATAAAAGTGTGGAAGAAGTCGAAACAAAGAAGCTCATTTATTCCCACAGGAACGACGGGGAGCGGCATAGAAAGTATCCTATGTCCTTCTCCCAGTTCTTAGCTACCTCCTTACCAATTTTCAACCAAATTGGTATAGCCGTTCTTCAGTTATAAATGATGTAACTAACACGACTTTCTTTTATATATATAGATAAAAAAAAAATTATTGACTCTTTAATATTTATAAA
This sequence comes from Sesamia inferens, assembly GCA_037179545.1. Classification (NCBI taxonomy): domain Eukaryota; kingdom Metazoa; phylum Arthropoda; class Insecta; order Lepidoptera; family Noctuidae; genus Sesamia; species Sesamia inferens. Next base: position 1,703,944 of record CM073946.1, on the reverse strand, counting down.
TGAGAATTTCATGCATTATTATTGTACGGGGTTCTGTGACCACATGCACGAAATGTCAATATGCACGGGTTGTGTGACCACGGTACATGAATGTCAATATGCACGAGTTATGTGACCACGATACACGAACGTCAATGTTAAGATGAAATGATGTCAGCTAGTAGGAAGTGGTGGATGTTGTCAAGATAAAACGACCTTTACTAGCGAGTGTCTTTAATTCACTGATCTTACACAGTTTACTTGAAATAGGTACTGAAATTTTAAATGTCGGTCGCGCATGATCGATGCTAAAGCTATGTCATCCAAATTAATGATGTGTATAAAACTAATGTACTTTAGTCCGTACAATTATGACGCATGAAGTAGTTTGAAACACTCTATATACATGTGCAGTTCGAATCTTGCATCCCAACGGCACGCCTTACAGAGTTTTTTTTAATGATTATAAACTAGCGCTTGACCGCAATCCCGCCTGATGGTAAGCAGCCTATTCACTCTGAAAAACTGAGCGAATAGGAAGGAAGACGGCAGTTGAGCGAGGTGATGCAATGTTAAACCCAACAACAAGACCAACGATGCTGCGCCAAAGGGAGATTGATCTGAAGACCCTCCATGACCAAACCCCCAACACAACAACATTAGGCCCATCGCACCCGGCACACATCGCAACACAACTGCTCAGACCCGTCCTCCCTACGGCTTCACCAGACATCGTGCCGGAACACGACAAATCGCTTGGCGGCAAGGCTTTGTCTGGTGGGTGGTGATATAATTACCCGAGTTCATTCACATTAGCTCAAAAATATAATAATAATTAATATTTAACAAAATCGTTGTATTTAGTTGTTATTGGATAGATCAAGTGTCCTGTCTTTGTAAGATGACTAAAATTACACAGTGTATAAATCCAACATGTCGGCTGCAATCAGTCGTCGTGTAGGTCGTTTTTGCGGTTATCGAGTGTTTTGACGCCAATAGTTGTGTCAAAAAGGAATGCTGCAGGAATTATAATCATATTTTTTGTCATGGGTACGAAAACCGATGGCGAGATCGAAATAAATATCGATATAACACTGATTTAAAATATACACAGTATGTTACGAAAACCCTGTCCGACCCATAAGGATAATAAAGGTGAAGTAAACACGTGACCAAATATAATATAAAATTTTACGTATTCATCATAGTACCAATACAAATGAATTTTGAAATAATCTTTTTTTCCCGCGAATTAATTCCAATTTCCCCGAAATTTGGTAATTTTTAAAAAGTGACAACACCGGTATTATTATGAGCGAATAGCGATGCGACCACGTGCCGCATGCCCTGCCGCTCGCCCCCCGCGGACTGCAGGCGAAGGGTGGTTATCGCGCATTTATTAAGTTACCTCTTTTTGCGAAATAATATTTATTTTTTAGGGCGATTTTTTTTTTTAGTTGAGACCGGTTTTGTATGCATTAGTAGAATCAGTTATCGATACCTAACAACGCCTTCACGGGTCGGACAGGGTTTTCTTAACATACTGTATATATATGCGGACAAAATTTAGTAATTTATTCATAAACTAGTAACTTATTTCTGAATTTATACTCAAATATGTACAGTCATTAAAATTAATGATTGTTATATTTTAAGATATTTGCGATATTATTATTATTATGAACTGACTGTCAATTCATAATATTAATGTCGCAAACACCTTAAAATTCAAAATGAAATCTTTGAAATTCTTATTTAAGCATAAATTTATACAAAATATTTTTTTATCCAGTACGCAAACTTTGTCAAATTATACTTAAATAAGTTTTATAGATAAAAATATTATAACTTTGATATGTATTGGTACAAAAAAAAAGTTATTGATAAAGGTAAATGTTTATTTTGAAATCGATATTATGGTCATTTGAAATGCAGAAAATAAAGCTTCGATAAACACTAAACAAAATAGATAAAAAACGGCTGAGTAACTCAGAGCTCAATTTACGCACAATTTTATGAAAACAAAATTAGAGTCTACAATGTATTTTAAAAACTATGTCTTATGAACAACCCGTTAAGGATTGGATTAGATTGAATTTGTGTTATTTTCTCTAGCGTTATTTTTCGATTATCGAAAAAATGAGTTAGTGCGCTTTTAATAAAAACGTATTGAATTCGAATTATGCCATTACGTCAACGCATAGGTAGGTACAGTCGCCGCACATCAAGCCAATATAATCTGTCAGATTTCTTTAATTGATTTTCAATTTTATCGCTAAAGCATTATGGGTCAAGTTTGATTGGGAAAGAATGACAGTTTCGGGTAGGTTAACCTGCTGATGTCAATACTTCTGCATTAAAGCGTATTTTGAAAAAATAGAATCAACTACTTATGTACAATAATGTTCAGTCAAAAGCAGTAAAAAAATCCTAACCCGAATGAACAACGCTTCATCCGTCCACAAGATGTTGGCGTCGCGACGAATTAAAAGCCACTTGACTTATTCTCGACTTGATTTTGGATCAGGGTCATGGAGTTTCTGTACGGGCTGGTAGCGGCATGGCTCCATACTGCAATCTGACTGACACCAAAGCGACGTACCGCATCGTAAGTACTGGATCTTGGATCTCTCTCGAAAAATTGCATAATTTGGTCTTCGTTATAGACCGCCAGTCGTGATCCGCCGGACCCTTGTTGTGGCTCTGGTTATGAAACTGTCCATGATCGAACAACCTTTGGGTAACTGCTGAAATAGTCCTTCCATTGGGGACAGTGGAGTTTGCAATTGGTATCTTAGGTATGCTCTCCGACGCGTACAGTCTCCGAGCAGCACGTAAAATTTTATCACTTTGTGGGTACACTGGCAACATTTCGAAAAACTCGCGGTTCATGTAGTCTGGCATAGTGACTGATGCGTTTTTAAGTAAGAGATTCACAATTCGTAAACGGAACCCGTTAACTGCCGCGGCGAAGTTTGCGTGAAAAATGATGAAACGCACCGTCAGGACAGCGCGCGCGTGAGTCACTGTCGTGTCGTGTCGCACCGAGCTACGACCTACGGGGCGCGCGGGGTAAGGGCAGCGGCAACGTGCAGTATGAGCATACACATACAGTACACAATACAGTGCATAGTAACAATCAAAGCGCACCCGCGCACGCTAATACAACGATATTGATTAGAATAATTGGTGTCTATCATTTGCTGATTTTGGGGCAGATAAAAACATGTTTTTTTTTTTCAAACCAGTCATGCAGATTTGTTTTGTTATTGATTCTGAGTCACGAATTTTTTGGCGCACTAGAAAAAATAAATACCCTGTATGATCACTACAAAATAATAATATTAAATTTATAGTTAGACAAGTAAATCAGTATGTACAAAATCCGATTTAATTTAATAACTCGTAACAGTGCGTTGAAAACTCGTGTAACGTCACTGCACGCTATACTTTTTAGCGCATAGTGACGTCACCAGCCACCACTCCTGTTCTTTGATGCCTTTTATCATCATCTCAGCGTTAATCCCAGTCGCATCCGAAGCTTTTTTAGCTTTGGAGTCTGGGGTGCGCTTTACCAGTCTAACTGCTGATTTTGGCTAAACTTCGATATTTTCCGTGAAGCGACTGCCGTCTGACCTCCACAACCCGAAGGCGATATCTAAGAATTGCAGTTAAACCAATTGTTAGACTTTTGTGGGCTCCAACAACCCGTAACGACTGCCACTAGATGTTCGTATGGCAACCGGGACCAACGGCTTAACGTGCTTTCCGGGGCACGAGCAGACCAGTGCAAATATTCATATTCATGCATACAAATATTTTGCACTGTGCGGGAATCGAACCCGAGCCTCCTTGCGCAACGGCCGCGTTCGCTAACGCTAGGCCACAGAGACTGTCAACTTTGATGCCTTTTATATTTATAAATTTTTATTGATTGGATAAAACAAAATATACGTATCAAATATTTGTCTATAATTCTATAATCTGAATGACGGACTAAATAGAATCATTTTTGTTTTTACCCAGGAAATATCCCTAGTATGTCATACAAAGGAGATATTGAAGAAATGTATGGAGCCTGGGTCAGTACTATGTACACTTAATGTAAATATCAGTACAAGCTATAGTTAACTGTTTTTTTGTGTTAATTATCAACATTTTGGTTTAGTTTTTATGGCCATTCAATACAAAAAATATTTTTTCAAATCGGACCAGTAGTTCGTGAGATTAACGTGTTCAAACCAACAAACTCTTCAGCTATATGTATTAGTATAGATTTAATACTGACAGGTGTGGTATTTTTGGGTCAGGGGACATGCTGACCATAACTATAATAGATTACTTTATGGTTGTAATAATAATGAGGCTAAGCTTCAATCTAAAGAGGATTGAAGCTTAGCCTTTAAGAAATTTTTTTTTATGCTATAACCTATTTAATGATAACATATAATATAGTCATTTTCATATCTAAACACCAAGTATGGTTTTTATAATTTTTACCATAACAATATCATAAGTTTTTTTTTTATTTTTTATTAATGTATAAACCAGCGCTTGACCGCAATCCTGCCTGATGGTAAGCAGTGACGCAATCGTTGATGGTAAAGCGCACTAGTTTATTAAGAGCCTATTCACTCTAGCCTTGAAGACACTCAAATTGTAGTCCGACGGAAACACCGCCGCCGCCGCATAATATATTACAATGCTACCATATCAACGTTTGTTTTATTTATGAATATAAGTATACCTACACCTATGTAATAATCTTTGACTTTATAATATATAATGCATTATAATGTATTTAATGTCTGTTATTATAATACATTTATAGTAACCTGAAACATATAATAAAAACTTTTTTCTTTAGTATAAATATTCAATAACTTTTTAATGACATTGAAAGTGATTTTTGATTGACGTGTCATGTATCTAAGCTACCGTATCAATATTATCTGCCATACGACAGCGAAAAAAACAAAACATGAATTCCAAACATACAACAGCATATCTTTTGTTATCTGCTAGTACAGCTAGATTAGTTTCGGTAATGTTAAGAGGCGTAAATAACGATGATGTAGTACTTTAGTAAACAGAATCGCAAAACAAAAAGAATCACTTAAAGTTGTTTAAATTTTGGTTTGCGCGGCGTGTAAACGTTTTAAAAAACCTTTTGACCATCGTTGCGGGTCTGAACAGTGCGGTACCTATAAATTATAACTCTAATAACTTATCCTACATACTAATTACTAATTAGGATGGATAGTCTAAACATAGGGCCATTAAACCTTCACAACGATAAGGTGGCGACATCAGAGTTAGATAAATTAATTATTGACTACAACTTAGACCTTGTACTCATTCAAGAACAATATCAAAACTTACGTTTACGTAACGTCTTTACGTGACCTTATGACACCACACTATGCGGTTGCTGAAGTCTCATCAGCTTCTTTTAAAGTATTCGTTGTAAGCTGTTACTTTCAATATTCAGATCCTGTTACTCTTCATATACTTAATCTCCGTCATGTCTTGCGGTCACCCGCGGGCTGCAAAGTTATCGTTGGCGCGGATGTCAACGCGTCATCGTCTCTGTGGTATGGCAAGGTTCGGGCCACCGACACCGAACGACGCTGCGCTGTTGAAGATTTCATTGCTGAGATGAACCCATCGATTCTTAATACTTCTGATGCAACACCTACTTTTGCAGCCAAATGTGCAAATCTTGTATTGACGTCACACTTTCAAGTGCGGATGTACGTTTGCATAGGTGGCGTGTCCTACCGGACGTACTTGTAGTGATCATCCCCTGATCGTGCACGAATTTGTCCCTGGTTATATTCAGGGTCCGTCTCATATTCCCGGTAATTTCAGATATAGATGTAAAGACGCGAACTGGGGATTTTTTGGCCCGCTTTTTGCGTGTCACGCCAATGAATTCAATCGGGACGGGCTGTCAGCCGATGAAGTGCTGACATTATGTCAGAAACCTTTACCTACTGTGCTGACATCCCCATTGGTCGCGGATCTATGACTAATATTCATGGATATGACTGGTGGAGTAATTATTAAGCGTAAAACATAAAAAAACAAGCGAACAGCGTAAAACATATCGCAGAGTGCGTAGACAGTTAAATAAACTCAAGAGCCGAAAGATTACTGGAGATCTTACGTTCGCTTTAAATGCGCTTTTAATCGCGCTAAAACTTGTTGCGGAACATCGTTGAGAAACACGACAGGGAGGGTCCGTGGTCTCCCTTATATTACGAATTTAAAGCTAAGAGATCGGTCGACCTTGCATACGTTCAAAACATTAAAGTCAATGATAAGTATACCACAGGCATAGAGGAAACAACAGAAGTACTAATTAATACACTTATCCCTGATGATTCACCCGCTAACGATAGCGACTACCACCAACAGATTCGAGCGTGGGCTCCTGTGCCACCTGAATCACCAATGTCAGATGTACCATCTAATGACGAATTTATAAATATTGTTAGAAAACTACCTGTCAACCAATCATCAGGTGAAGATAAAATATGTAATAGTATGATTAAAGAAGCATGTAAAACAGCGGGTGATGCCATCTTAACTGTATACAACCGATGCATTGCTGAAGGCGTTTTTCCTCGTAAATGGCGACGCGGTTTCATAATAATAACACCAAAGTGTGGTGATAAGCCACCGGATGATCCGAAATCATATCGTCCTATCACACTTCTACCATCTTTGGGGAAACTTCTTGAGCGCCTTATCGTTCCACGTTTATTACCCAATGGTCCAAAATTTCATTGTAATCAATATGGTTTCACCATAGGTAAATCTACAGTCGACGCGGCGCTTTTTGTCAGAAGAACCGGTAACCAATCCGAAAACAAGTACGTAATTGGGATCTTTCTGGATATTTCTGGGGCTTTTGATAACGCTTGGTGGCCTATGCTTTTGTTAAAATTAAAAACCCGCGGTTGCTATAGAAACATATATAATCTCGTTTACTCGTAGTTTATAAACGTTCCGCGGTACTTAAGCTCGGTCATTTTTCTAGTACTAAAGCACTAACCATGGGATGTCCTCAGGGTTCAGTTATCGGTCCTTATTTATGGAATTTGGGTTCTGATGACTTCCTCACGATCCCGCTTCCTTGCGGCTGTTCACTTACTGGTTACGCGGACGACGGCCTACTGCTCATTCAGTCAAGTACCCAAGCTGGACTTGAGAACTTGGCCAATACTTGCCTAAATTTAATATCTCAGTGGGATGATCATAACCGCCTGGCGTTTGCGCCGCATAAAACTTATCAACTTATACTAAAAGGTAATCTTAAATCATTGCCTACTATTAAATTTAATAACGTTCTCGTTAAAAAACAGCAATCCGAATGCTACCTTGGTATGGCCTTAGAAAGGAATTTTTCATTTATCGAACATATAAAAATAGTTAGCGAAAAAGCGAAAATGAACTTTTATGCCCTAACTAGAATATCCAAAGCAACTTGGGGTCTATCATTCCTAACTTTAAACATTATATATGGAGCTATTAACTTAGGATGTATGTGCTACGGTACACCTGTTTGGGCCAATAGGGCCAGCATAGGGGCGGCACGACGTAAACTTCTTCAAAGCCAACTTTTGGCATTGATATTTTTATGCAAGGCGCATAGAACAGTGAGTACTGAAGCCTTACCGGTACTGGCAGGTGTACCTCCATTCGATCTTGAAGTACAGCGACGTGACTCAATGTACTACTCCGTGAGGGAGGAGGCCATGGACACTAATTTTGTTACACAACGCGACCTTAATAGAATTTCTAGATTACTTAGACCTCAGACTGAAGTTTGGGAGGACCTCTCATCCGAATGGCAAAGTAGGTGGGATAATTCCATCAAGGGCCGGCACCTCCATTTATTCTTTCCATTCGTTGGCGATCGGCTGGCTAAGACATGGCTGGAGGTTGACCACTGCATTGCCCAATTTCTCACAGGTCATGGCAACTTTAAAAGTCAACTATATTATTTTAAACTTGTTCCTTCACCTTTGTATCAATGTTCTACATCGAACTGTGAATTTGAACAGACCGCACATCACATCTTGTGGGATTGTATTCTTTGGCAGAATGAACGCAATATTATGTTGGATAGTGTACAAGTTACATCCGGAGTCGTTTATTATACGGACCTTGTAGGAACTAGAACCAATTTCCGTGCGTTCAGGCGCTTTTGCCATACCTATTATTGGAATCAATTTATTGTAACAGCACATACCTGCTTAGGACCCATTAATTTAATCAAGTTTTATTCCAAGGTGCTTGACAATCTGGGCTTCTCCCAGTTGCAATAATGTCCCTTTGTGCCGATTGGCCTAGTTCTGTTCTATCTCCTGCTTGTTATGGAGGAAAGTGGAAAAAATATATTTTTTTCTGACTTCTCCGCTATTCTTTTCTGATTAATTTCGTTGCGGATCCCAAGACAGTTGAATCGTTTCTCCGGAACTCATTTAGCTTCATTGCTCGGCGTTTTTCTGGCGGTTCTGGCTTTTAGGAGTTACAGTGGGTGGGAAAATGTGTGGTGGGTTTTGTCCCAAAAACCCACAAACATATCAGTATCGTAGTATTAGTGCCGCGTGCGCGGGCGCGGTGTTTACCCCGCGTGCCCTCCACCTACCTAGGGCCTGTAAGCCGTAGGTCAATGGGACACGACAGTGACTCACGCGCGCCCTGGCTTGACGGTGTGTTTCGCGCGCAAACTCCGCTGTAGTTAACGGGAAACGTTTACGAAATGTGAATCTCTTAAAAACTTAAAAACTCAACAGTCACTATGCCAGACTACACGTACCGCGAGTTTTTCGAAATGTTGCGTGTGTACTTACAAAGTGGTGAAAGTTTACGTGCAGTTCGGAGACTGTACGCGTCGGAAAGTATGCTCTAGGAATTGCAAACCCCACTGTCCCCAATGCAAGGACTATTTTAGCAGTTACCCAAAGGTTGCTCGACCATGAATAGTTTCGCAACCCGAGCCACGCACAAGAGTCTGGCAGACCACGACTGGCGGTCGATATCGAAGACCAAATTATGGAAGGTTTCGAGCGAGATACCAGATCCAGTACTTACGATGCAGCACGTCGCTTTGGTGTTAGTCAGAGTGCAGTCTGCTTAACATTTCTGGACTACACCCATACCACTACCAGCCCGTTCAGAAACTCCATGAATTCGATTATCACGTCGCGATTTATGTAAGTGGCTTTTAAGTCATCGCGACGCCAACATCTTGTGGACGGATGAAGCGTTGTTCCTTCGTGTAGGCCTCTATAACGTGCACAAAGATCATTGGTGGTCTTTTCACAACCCACATTTGGTGCGAGAGAGGTATCACCAAGTGCGTTTTAGTGCCATTGCGTAGGCAAATAATTAAAAATAAAATAATACGGCCCATTTTCATTGAAATTGCCTTTGACCGAGCCAAAGTCCCTCGAAATGTTGGAAAACGTAATAGAGGAGTAAGTAGAAGAAGTTACGGTGTGCTATCACCGTAATTTCTACTATCAACACGATGGTGCTCCGCCTCACTACGCTGCATAAGTACGCAATTACCTTAACAGAAAATACTGGCAAAATTGGATTGGTTGTGGTGGCCCTATAACGTGGCCTGCCAGATCACCGGATCTTACCCCGTGTGATTTTTATTTCTGGGGTGAAATAAAACGTCGCGTTAATGTGGAAGAGGCTCAAAGCCTAGGTCACCTAAATTCTAGGATTATAAACGCTTTTGACGAAGTGAAAAATGACACTAGTGTTTTAAATAAACTAAATGGCAATTTATTTAAACGTGCACGTTTATGCCTACAAAGAGGTGGACTACATTTGAACAATTATTAAAATACAGTGATTAATATTGATGGACATTATTTAGGGGTAAGGATTTTTTTCCTTTTTTGATTGAACATTATTGTACATAAGTAGTTGATTCCAATTTTTTAAATACGCCATAAAGCAGAAGTATGGACGCCAGCAGGTCAACCTACCAGAAACTGTCAAACTTTCCCATTCAAACTTGAACCATAATGCTTTAGTGATAAAGTTAAAATCTATTAAAGAAATCTGACAGATTGTAGTAGCTTGATGTGCGGCGACTGCGATGCGTTGACGTGATGCCAATAATTTGAATTCCTTACGTTTTTATTAAAAGTGCACTTACAAATTTTTTCGATAAACTCCAATCCTTAACGCGTTGTTCATAAGACATAGTTTTTAAAATACATTGCAGTAGTCTCTAATTTTGTATTCATAAAATTGTGCCTTATGAGCTACACTAGTAAGGTAAAAAATTAGACCAGAATTGCGTACATTGAGTTCCGAGTTGCTCAGCCGTTTTTTATCTATTTTTTTTATTGTTAATCGAAGGAAAATGAAATATGAAGGAAAAAATTGAATTGCAGTAACAGCTAATTCGATCCTGATAAAATAGCAATCTCTTAAATGAAAAATAAAGGGCGTTGACCTAAGGTAATTACTGTAGGTAAAGCTGCGTACTGAAGATGCGGGGGCCACGTGGGGTGCCAGTACCTACAGGCCGCGTAGTGAATATAAAGGCGGCGCGGGCGCGCGGGGTCCCTGTGATGTGCCGGCCGTTCGCACTCCGCCGAACAAGAATGAGAGCGCGTACGGTGACGATAACATCGATGATCAAACTAAACATCTTTCGTTATCAATAACAATTTTTTTTTGTACTAAAACATGTCAAAGTAACAATATTTTTATCTATAAAACTTATTTAACTATAAGTTGAGAAAATTTGCGAACTGGATATTTTCTTCCTGTATAGTGTACATAGTGGTGGTCCAAAATGAAACATCTCCATTAGTACAATATTCAATAAAACTATTGATCCATTACATGTATAGTCAAGTTCATAATCGTATTGTTACTGTAAACATTTTCGTATGTATGGACTTTTAAAGACGATGAACCCTGAGTTTTTTTCGGCTTGTCTTTTCACAGGTAGTACAGTTATGAAATGCCGGCTACAGCTGGTTTAAAAAAAAATAACGTGTAGAAGTGATCAGCGATAGTACTTGCATAATAAACAATTTTATTTCATAATTTACAAAAATATCTTAGTACCATTGTAATAACCGTTTTTCGATCCAAGTGAAAATGCACAAAACGATTAAATACATTATTCTAATTCAAGTGTAGTGCAATGTTATTTGGACGTCTAATTATTGTATTTACTACCACAGAGGCGTCCGTTGTGAGGAAACCAAAACCATATACGCACAACAAAAGAAAGAGATGCAATAACAGACAAGCATATGACAAAAAATATATCAACTTCGGTTTTATCCAGAAAACTCAGAAATGGATATCTAACCCTGGCAAATATTTCAGAGACTTTTACATGTAATCTGCGTAGTTCTCATTGTGTTAAATAAGAGTACAAGTGTGGTGTTTGTCGGCGTTGTTTTATGGACAACGATAAATTCAAATTTGAGATTCGTACACACTGGTGATAAACTTTATGAATGTAATGTTTTCAAGGTAATTTTAGTCGAAGGAGTCATTTAACAATGCATATGTGTTCAGAAACTGGTGAAAAACCTTATCAATGTGATATATGTCAACGAAATTTTAATCGAAGGAGTATTTTAATAATACATATGCGTACACACACTGGTGAAAAACCATATAAGTGTGGAGTTTGTCAACGCAAATTTACTAAAAAGAGTACATTAACACAACATATGCGTACACACACTGGTGAAAAACCATATAAGTGTGGAGTTTGTCAACGTAATTTTACTAAAAAGAGTCTATTAACAAAACATATGCGAACACACTCTGGTGAGAAACCTTATAAATGTGATATATGTCAACGTAATTTTAGCCAGAAGAGTCATTTAACAATGCACATGCGTACACACACTGGTGAAAAACCTTATAAGTGTGATGTATGTCTACGTGATTTTAATAATAAGACTAATTTAATAAGACATATGCGTACACATACTGGTGATAAACCTTATGAGTGTAATGTATGTCAACGTAATTATAGCCGGAAGAGTATTTTAAAAATTCATATACGTACACACACTGGTGAAAAACCATATAAGTGTGGAGTTTGTCAACGTAATTTTACTAAAAAGAGTTTATTAACACAACATATGCGTACACACACTGGTGAAAAACCTTATAAATGTGATGTATGTCAACGTAATTTTAGCCAGAAGATTCATTTAACAGTGCACATGCGTACACACACTGGTGAAAAACCATATAAGTGTGGAGTTTGTCAACGTCATTTTACTAAAAAGAGTCTATTAACAAAACATATGCGCACACACTCTGGTGAGAAACCTTATAAATGTGATGTATGTCAACGTAATTTCAGCCAGAAGAGTCATTTAACAGTGCACATGCGTACACACACTGGTGAAAAACCTTATAAGTGTGATGTATGTCAACGTTATTTTAATAATAAGACTAATTTAATAAGACATATGCGTACACATACTGGGGAAAAACCTTATAACTGTGATGCATGTCTAGGAAATTTTACTAGAAAGAGTCTATTAACACAACATGTGCGTACACACACTGGTGAGAAACCTTATAAATGTGATGTATGTCAACGTAATTTTACCCAGAAGAGTCATTTAACAAGACATATGCGTACACACACTGGTGAAAAACCTTATAAGTGTGATGTATGTCTAGGAAATTTTACTAGAAAGAGTCTATTAACAAAACATGTGCGTACACACACTGGTGAGAAGCCTTATAAATGTGATGTATGTCAACGTAATTTTACCCAGAAGAGTCATTTAATAAGACATATGCGTACACACACTGGTGAAAGAATTTATGAGTGTGATATATGTCAATGTAATTTTAGTAGCAAGAGTAATTTAGCTAGACATATTCGTACACATACTGGGGAAAAACCTTATAAGTGTGATGTATGTCTAGGAAATTTTACTAGAAAGAGTCTATTAACAAAACATGTGCGTACACACACTGGTGAGAAACCTTATAAATGTGATGTATGTCAACGTAATTTTACCCAGAAGAGTAATTTAACAAGACATATGCGTACACACACTGGTGAAAAACCTTATGAGTGTGATATGTGTCAATGTAATTTTACTAGGAAGAGTAATTTAGCTAGACATATTCGTACACATACTGGCTAAATACCTTACATTTGTAGTGTATGTCAACGTACTTTCATTCTAAAGAGTCATTTAACAATTCATATGCGAACACATACTGCTAAAAAACATTTAAGCATGTAGTATGTCAACCTTATTTTACAGGAAAGAGAAATTTTATAAAATGTATTCGTAGACTCGCTGGTAAAAATCTTATATCTGTAATGTATATCAATGTAATTTTCACCATAGGCGTACCCAGTTTCTGGTCTTCTGGCTTGAGGAGGGTGGGTGGTGGACGACAAGTCAGGCCTCGCGAAGGGCAAGTCCGAGTCAAATTTTTAGAGTTGTTTATCTTTGTGTGCTATAGTCGCACGCGGTTTTTTGGCAGTTTCACCGTACATTTTGTCAGTGTCTACTGCGTGGTTTATTTAAAAGTTAGAGATAAGTCCTCCTTTGTGGTTTATTTAGTCATTAAGGAAGTTCATACATGAAAAACCATCTAAGTATGGTGGTAATTCAACGCAATTTTACTGAAAAATGTTCTTTTTACTCAATTTTTATTTTTATTCTGCTTACACTATTTTTAATATGATTGCTCAATCTTGATTGTGTTAATTTTTTTATTGCTTTATTTTTAATTTTGTAATTTGTATTCATCATTCACAATGGATTTTTCCTATTAGTATTGTGTTCACATCTGTTTATACACATTACGTAACAAAAACCCTGTTGTTTCATCTAGTAACGTGTTAAGAATCAGCATTACGTCCGTATGCGTATAAAGCAAGTCATTTATAAAAATTGTTCAATAAAAATAGTTAAAATAAATATTTAATTATAATTTTTTGTATCTTTAACTGTTTCCTTAACTAGACACGAGTGAAACGTACCCAGCAATCTCTTTAGCTTATAAAATCAAATATTCTAAACATTATTTCAAGTGTATCAATTTTAATAATTATCTGATTTTGACCCCTCGACTAAATGTTTTCTTTTTTTTAAATTATTATTTAATTAATGATTTGCTTATGGCTTAATGTTTATGTCCATGAAAGGAACAACAGGGTTGTTGTTACATATTGTAGGCATCGTAGTCTTCTGTAATTAAAGGAACACAAACAAAATAACTTTTCTTTTATTGTAAATTTGTTATGTCCTTTGCCGGAGATCACCATTAATTAAATGACACAATAAAAATATCTTTTCCAATATCTTTAAACAATGATGTTGAAATGAGCAAAATGGGTAAAACTGATAACCATTAATAATTCATTGATTTTATTGTAATAATTATTAATTGATTAAGTGTTATCAAAACTATGATAATAATATTGTTACGAATGCACCTTTTGTCGATGGCATAAGGCTCAATGTCGCGCGTCATGCAGTGCATAACTTTTAAGCCCTATAACTCGAGACCTGAACATTGTTGAGGAACCGTATAAAAACGCATTGCTAGACCTAGGGTGACCTATCGAATGGTACAGGTCTCAACAATTTTGAGACGTTACTATGGATAGCCTTAAAAGATCAAATAAAAATATAATTACTAAATAAAATAAACCGTTGTGTGCAACTAAATATCAGCTGGTGCCATTACAACTTATGAACTAACTAAAAATCCTTCAAATGATCACATTACACAAAAAAAACCTTAAACATTCTATAAAGTAATCTCTTCTGTAATAATTTTGTTTACAGTTAACAAATTAGCTGAACCTAATCAAGCCAATTAAAATAAAATAAGTCACATTCACAATCATTTTTAATAAAAACAAACAAGACAAAAATTACTATTTTTCTAAGTGGAAAATTATCATAAAATGCTTGACAATTACAGAGTATGACACTTTTCAGTTCAGCCTCCCTGTTCAGAGGTAGGGAGCTAAAATCTGCTGTAAAACTGTCATTGTTATTCATTGAGACTTATGTATAAGGTGTTATTGATTATTTATCATACTAAAATATAAACGATGACGCAATCGAACACGGATCTGTTAAGCTGTCAATATAAAATTATAATAATATTTTTCTCGGTGGTAGGCCAAAACATCCGCATCCTCCGCTGGCCGACCGCAGGTAGTTGGGGGCCCAAGTAGTGTGCCAGCCACATACGAACCTGCCCGCTGACCGCCAACTGCGAAAAATCCCAGGGTGGCCCCATCGTGCCGGTTGGCGACCGGACCAGAGGACCCGATGGAGCTCCCTGGGGGGGTTCGGGCGTCCCCGCAGTCTCCAGATCAATCTCCCTCTATCCCGGCATCACCTCACTCAACTGCCGTTTTCCTTCCTATTCACTCAAATTTTATTTTAATTGAGAGCAAAGTCTATCTGTGTACCTTTTTTGTGGGCCTTTAAGTTTTGGCTACTGGGCCTTTGAGTTAATCTTTTTTTCTAAATATCAATCTTTAGTTTACTTATCGTCGGGGATAGTGCAAATTCGCGAATCTACCATATGTAAAGGCCGCGTATCTGCAATAGATAAAATTTTACGGGGGCAGGTTAAAACTTAATAACTTTTTAATTCAATGAATTTCAAGCTTATTATTACATAGAAAGTAATTCAAAATCAAAATTACGAGGAATATACGCGGTTTTGAAATCCATCATCATCATCATTTCAGCCGAAAGACGTCCACTGCTAGAGATAGGCCTCCCCCAAGGATCTCCACGACGACCGGTGCTGCGCCTTCCCCATCCAGCGGTTTCCCGCGACCTTCACCAGGTTATTGGTCCACCTTGTCGGGGGCTTACCCACGCTGCGTCTTCCGGTGGGTGATTGCCACTCGAGAACCCGTCAGCCCCATCGGGCATCAGTCCTACAGGCAATGTGCCCGGCCCATTGTTATTTTAGTGTTAAAATTCTTCGGGCTATGTCAGTTACTCTCGTTCTTCTGCGAATCTTCTCATTCCTGATTCGATTATATGGTGAAACCCCGAGCATAGCCCTCTCCATTGTCCTTTGAGTGACCTTGAGCCTTCTTTTAAGGCCCATTGTTAGCGTTTCCATAAGTCATCACTGGCAACACACACCGGTCGAAGACTTTTGTCTTGAGACACTGCGGTATTTCGGACGAGAAGATTCTACGTAGCTTCCCGAAAGCAGCCCAGCCGAGTTGGATTCCACGATTGACTTCTTTCTCGAAGTTTGACCTTCCTAACTGGATTGTTTGTCCCAGGTATACGTAACTGTCAACAGCTTCGAGAACAGATTCTCCAATCTTTATAGGAGTCGGTACAACATGGGCGTTAGACATGACTTTCGTCTTGTCCATGTTCATTTTAAGACTGACTTGCTCGGAGGCTCTACTGAGGTTTTCGAGCATTGTACTTAGGTCTTCCGCGGTCTCAGCCATGACTATGATATCATCAGCAAACCGAAGCTAAGAAAAAAAAAGGAGAATTATAGGCGGAAAAGCTCTTTTATTTAAATCATTATTATAATATTTCATTAGTGTTACATTCACTATCATTAGTGTTACTTGAGAAATTGACACAAATGACAGTAACACAAATGATATTTGGGACAAACTTAAAAATTTTAAGCTTGTAGACCTTTCTAGGCGGCAATCGAATACATTTAAAATATGCACGTTCCTGTTAGCTCTTAGAATTACTGGGTTATAAATATTTGATTACAATACCTTTTGCAATTACACTTTAGACATGAATGAGTAGAGTTTTGTCCAAAGCACGGAAATCGGTAGAAATATGAATATCTCGCAAAAAATATGTAACGCACCACCACTCCGAAGACACGCTGCAAGGCCTATGACGATGTTTTGGCGTATGAGATGAGGCGGGGTTCCAGGACCTCCATGGATTTAATATTATGACTGTATTAACTTAAGCTACACTAATGATAGTTAAACATTGATTCATGTTTAAAACACTAGGATAAGAGTATTCTATTATCCTCAAATAAAAAATGTATTCTACGTTTGAAGGCTTACACATTATAATGATATAAAATATTAAATATATAGAATTTCTACGAGTAATTTCGTTTTTATACGACTTTATTTCAACGTAAACGGAAAATGAGCGCTATCTTCTTAAGGGACTAAATTTTAAAGTTTTAGTTTTCTCGCAAATGGTACAATTTTAGGTATTGTTTTGTTTTGGAACGTAAAAAGGTAAATGAAGACTATGATATTAAAAAATAAAACAAAAACAATCCCAAACAAAATCAAAGTTATTAGAGATGACAACATTTTTAGCTCTGTTTGAAATCGACCCGGGTAGGGATTTTTTTTTACTTTTTTTGATTGAACATTATTGTACATAAGTAGTTGATTCCAATTTTTTAAATACGCCATAAAGCAGAAGTATGAACGCCAGCAGGTCAACCTACCAGAAACTATCAAACTTTCCCAATCAAACTTGAACCATAATGCTTTAGTGATAAAGTTAAAATCTATTAAAGAAATCTAACAGATTGTAGTAGCTTGATATGCGGCGACTGCGATGCGTTGACGTGATGCCAATAATTTGAATTCATTACGTTTTTATTAAAAGTGCACTTACAAATTTTTTCGATAAACTCCAATCCTTAACGCGTTGTTCATAAGACATAGTTTTTAAAATACATTGCAGTAGTCTCTAATTTTGTATTCATAAAATTGTGCCTTATGAGCTACACTAGTAAGGTAAAAAATTAGATCAGAATTGCGTACATTGAGTTCTGAGTTGCTCAGCCGTTTTTTATCTGTTTTGTTTATTGTTAATCGAAGGAAAATGAAATATGAAGGAAAAAATTGAATTGCAGTAACAGCTAATTCGACCCTGATAAAATAGCAATCTCTTAAATGAAAAATAAAGGGCGTTGACCTAAGGTAATTACTGTAGGTAAAGCTGCGTACTGAAGATGCGGGGGCCGCGTGGGGTGCCAGTACCTACAGGCCGCGTAGTGAATATAAAGGCGGCGCGGGCGCGCGGGGTCCCTGTGATGTGCCCGCCGTTCGCACTCCGCCGAACAAGAATGAGAGCGCGTACGGTGACGATAACATCGATGATCAAACTAAAAATCGTTCGTTATCAATAACAATTTTTTTTTTGTACTAAAACATGTCAAAGTAACAATATTTTTATCTATAAAACTTATTTAACTGTAAGTTGAGAAAATTTGCGAACTGGATATTTTTTTCCTGTATAGTGTACATAGTGGTGGCCCAAAATGAAACAATATTCAATAAAAGTATTGATCCATTACATGTATAGTCAAGTTCATAATCGTATTGTTACTGTAAACATTTTCGTATGTATGCACTTTTAAAGAAGACGATCCCTGAGTTTTTTCAGCTTTTCTTCTCAGAGGTAGTGCAGTTATGAAATGCCGGCTACAGCTGGTTTAAAAAAAAAAAATACGTGTAGAAGTGATCAGCGATAGTACTTGCATAATAAACAATTTTATTTCATAATTTACAAAAATATCTTAGTACCATTGTAATAACCGTTTTTTGACCCAAGCGAAAATGCACAAAGCGCTTAAATACATTATTCTAATTCAAGTGTAGTGCAATGTTATTTCGACGTCTAATTACTGTATTCTATTTACGACCACAGAGGCGTCCGTTGTGAGGAAATCAAAACCATATACGCACAACAAAAGCAAGAGATGCAATAACAGACAAGCATATGACAAAAGATATATCAACTTCGCTTTTATCCAGAAAACTCAGAAATGGATATCTAAGCCTGGCAAATATTTCAGAAACTTTTACATGTAATCTGCGTAGTTCTCATTGTGTTAAATAAGAGTACAAGTGTGGTATTTGTCGGCGTTGTTTTATGGACAACGATAAATTCAAATTTGAGATTCGTACACACTGGTGATAAACTTTATGAATGTAATGTTTTCAAGGTAATTTTAGTCGAAGGAGTCATTTAACAATGCATATGTGTTCAGAAACTGGTGAAAAACCTTATCAATGTGATATATGTCAACGAAATTTTAATCGAAGGAGTATTTTAATAATACATATGCGTACACACACTGGTGAAAAACCATATAAGTGTGGAGTTTGTCAACGCAAATTTACTAAAAAGAGTACATTAACACAACATATGCGTACACACACTGGTGAAAAACCATATAAGTGTGGAGTTTGTCAACGTAATTTTACTAAAAAGAGTCTATTAACAAAACATATGCGAACACACTCTGGTGAGAAACCTTATAAATGTGATATATGTCAACGTAATTTTAGCCAGAAGAGTCATTTAACAATGCACATGCGTACACACACTGGTGAAAAACCTTATAAGTGTGATGTATGTCTACGTGATTTTAATAATAAGACTAATTTAATAAGACATATGCGTACACATACTGGTGATAAACCTTATGAGTGTAATGTATGTCAACGTAATTATAGCCGGAAGAGTATTTTAAAAATTCATATACGTACACACACTGGTGAAAAACCATATAAGTGTGGAGTTTGTCAACGTAATTTTACTAAAAAGAGTTTATTAACACAACATATGCGTACACACACTGGTGAAAAACCTTATAAATGTGATGTATGTCAACGTAATTTTAGCCAGAAGATTCATTTAACAGTGCACATGCGTACACACACTGGTGAAAAACCATATAAGTGTGGAGTTTGTCAACGTCATTTTACTAAAAAGAGTCTATTAACAAAACATATGCGCACACACTCTGGTGAGAAACCTTATAAATGTGATGTATGTCAACGTAATTTCAGCCAGAAGAGTCATTTAACAGTGCACATGCGTACACACACTGGTGAAAAACCTTATAAGTGTGATGTATGTCAACGTTATTTTAATAATAAGACTAATTTAATAAGACATATGCGTACACATACTGGGGAAAAACCTTATAACTGTGATGCATGTCTAGGAAATTTTACTAGAAAGAGTCTATTAACACAACATGTGCGTACACACACTGGTGAGAAACCTTATAAATGTGATGTATGTCAACGTAATTTTACCCAGAAGAGTCATTTAACAAGACATATGCGTACACACACTGGTGAAAAACCTTATAAGTGTGATGTATGTCTAGGAAATTTTACTAGAAAGAGTCTATTAACAAAACATGTGCGTACACACACTGGTGAGAAGCCTTATAAATGTGATGTATGTCAACGTAATTTTACCCAGAAGAGTCATTTAATAAGAAAGAAAGAAAGAAAGAAAGAAAGAAAAATGCGTTTATTGACATTACAGCAAAATACATACATTTAAACTATAAAACAATAAAACTCAGCTTATAATGCCAAAAGGGCCTCAGCTCAGCATAATGTCAGATGACAACACAAGATGTGCCATCTGACGCTGATTTTCAGCTGCAACCCACGAGTGCCATACGCTAGAATTTCAAAAACACAGTCCACAATAATATAAATGATATATTTAGATAATATAAGTAATCCAAATGATAGAAAAACCCAAAATGTTGTGACATGTGTGTGTGTATATATATGTTAAATACGTTGTAAATTGTTCAAAAAATAAAATAAGTATTCAATTTACTTTCATTTTATATACAAGTAAGTTAGGAAATATGAATACCTAAATAAATACCAAAAAAAGAAATTAATTAATTAATTAAATAATAACATACAAACAAACAGAAAACAAAACAGGAAATAGAAAATAGAAAATACCCCCCTCCCCACCAATCACAAGAATTAAAAAATAAGATGGCTTATATGGCAGATACGTCTGCTTGGACATTTTCGTACTCTTTTTGGTGACATAAAAGATATTCTTTTAATTTCAATTTAAAAGTAGAGGAACATTTACAATACTTTATGGGAGGAGGGATATTGTTCCAGCATTTAGAAGCTGCATAACGAAAACTGCCTCTAAAAGCCGCTGACTTGTGCTGTGGGATGGAAAGTTGTTGAGAACATTTTCTCCCCTCACCAATTCTGTGCCTACTTGTCCACGATAGCTTATCGTACAGGTAAGAAGGGGAGTGAGACTTAATAACACCAAATAGTAAGGTCGCCAAGTGAAGTTTCCGTCTAGCTTTCATTTTCAAAATGTTGTGGTTATTGAGGAAAGGCGTAACATATCCCCTTAAGGGAACTTTAAAACAGAAGCGCGCACAAGCATTTTGAAGTCTTTGGACCATTCTTTCTGTTTTAGATAGTAAACGTTGACCATAGACCGTGTCCGCATAATTCAATTTAGATAAAACCAAACACTCCACAAGCAATACTCGCAATTCTTCATTAAGATAGGGACGGGCCTTGTATAATAACTTAAGTCTATAAAAACAATTACGGATTGACTCAGACACGTGCTTGTGAAAACGAAGTTCCGTGTCCATAATGATACCCAAATTTCGTGCTTCACACACTCGTTCGATGGGCTCTCCCATAACGGTCACATAGCTGGCACAGGGCTTAATCTTACCTAACTGGTTCTCGGTTCCAAAAAGCATATACTTCGTTTTTGTAGGGTTCAAAGTAAGCGTGTTATCCTTGGACCATTGCACTATGTTTTCAAGATCCGTATTAAGATCATTTAGCGCTTGTTCATAGTTCTCTGGCTTGAATGATATGTATATCTGTGTATCATCAGCATAAATATGGTACTTACATTTATTAATAATTTTTGTAATATCGGTACAGTACAAGATAAACAATATTGGTCCAAGTATCGAGCCCTGTGGAACACCCCTACCTACAGACCGCTTTCTGGAGGAAGCTACCGAGCCGTCCGCCCGACGCACTGCAACGAATTGCGTACGGTTGTCAAGATAGCTATCATACCACTTTATCGTTCTTTCGTCAAATCCATAAAAAGCCATCTTTGACAACAATAAAGGAACGTTAATACAGTCAAACGCGCGCGAAAAGTCAAGCAGCACCAAAATAGTGCACAACCCACTATCCTGAGCCGACAAGATATTGTCTGTCACGTCCAACAAAGCCGTGGCTGTACTACGGCCCTTTCTAAATCCCGATTGAACATCGGGGAGAATTCCATTAGTCTCTAAAAATTCAACCAATTGAGCACAAACTACTTTTTCTAATACCTTAGAAAGTACCGGCAGTATACTAATGGGTCTAAGGTCCTTTATTTCCAAAGCATTAAGCGTCTTCGGCAATGGGTGCACTTTGGCAATTTTCCATAACTCCGGGAAAGATGAGGATGTAACAGATGTATTTATTAAGGCAGTCACGGCGTCTAAAGTCACAGGTAGTGTCAACAAAATCATATATATTGTGAGGCCATCGCAACCTTCAGCATTAGATTTAATAGAATTCAGTATGCTCGCGATTTTGTCGGGCGTTGTAGGACTTAAACTAAACGAGGAACCACTATTCCGTGTAGATTCAAAAACTGCAAGTAATGAATTACTCACAGTATTCGCACCCGGCACATTCAGAAAGTGGTCACAAATCTTGTCAGGATCGTTAAAATGTAGAGGTAATTCCTTATTTTTAGCTGGAAGTAGGGTAGACTTAAGGTTTTTCCAAAGCGCTCTGGAGTCATTTATTTGACTATTGATTTTATGTTTATAATACGCTGACTTTTCGTAAAATAAGGACTTAGAAACAAGCGACTTCAATTCTTTGTAATACTGCTTTTTCGAATCTGATGCTTTATCTTTTAAATGCTCTGCATGTGCCCTGTTCCTCAAATGCATCATAAATCTAACATTTTCGGTAATCCAAGGGTAACAGTACTCCTTTACAACACTAGTTTTTAGAGGTGCATGGATATCGAACAACGCAAGCAAGTTGGAATTAAATACATTGACCATAGCATTGACATCTTGTAGCTCAGTTAACGCTTTCCAGTTAAGAAACTCGAGATCCTGATCAAAGCAATCCCTAATAATGTCTTTTAGTGGTCGATAAGTTATCGTTCGTGATGGGATTTTCAGGCGTTTTAAACTAAATTCGCCGGAGATCATCGCATGAGCACCCAGATCCGGTATATAATCAACTGATAAAGAGCGTAGCTTGACATTTGTACAGATGAGATCTATCAGAGAGTTTCCGTGCACAGTAAAATGCGTGGGTGACTGTACCAGTTGTTTCAGACCCAAGCAGCTCAAAAACGAGACCAACTTTTCCGTCTTTTAGTCCGCGCTATTGAGCATGTTTATATTAAAATCTCCCATAAGTATCGTGTGCTCGCATTGCGTTAGGGAATTTAAAGAACCAGATACAGCGTCTAAGAACAGATCAACATCCTGCCAGGGTGGACGGTAGGCGGTACCTAATGCTAATTTAATTCCGCGAACACTAATGGTTACCCACATCTGCTCGACCGTGGTGTGCGATGGGCTAGCAGAGTACGAGTGGCTTCGAACATGAATACCGTGCTTGACATAAAAACCAACACCTCCACCACGTCCCTTTTTAACAGACAAAGGACGCGGTATATGTCGCAGCCTGTATCCAGGTATGGAGGGTGCGCGTCCTTCTTCGCCTGTCCGCAGCCACGTCTCATTAATGGCCATAATATCGACACCCAAACCTAATAATGCTGCTGTAAACTCGTCATGTTTCGTGCCTAAAGAACCTGCGTTCCAAAAACCAACCTTAAGGAATGCAGTAGACATTATTGGATAGATAAAGTACTAACAATAAATAAACATATTAGAGAATATATTAAATAAAAAACCGCACAGATCAATAAAAGATGTATGTAAACATGATTATAGCAGAATTTAAAAAAAGTGTAGTGTAACTGAGTGATTCTACGTGGAACTGAAAAAATAGTTAAAAATGGTGCGGCACCGTAGGCAGCGCTGATTAAATGTACATCAAACTGTTGGCATCTCAAGCAGCAATAGCTAGAGATGTCAACTGTATAAACGTGACGGAAACATATATAAAGCATTTGATAATTCAAATCAAAAATAGCCAAAAACAAAAAGCATGTATTTTTCGACATGCTACAATTAAACAAAAACAAGCTAAATAAAACACAAAACCATAGGGCAATCTTAACATTCGCATGTGACATCGTGCACTGCAAACTTGGAACATGAAAAAAGTTGACAGTAATTACTAATCTATCCAGGAACAAACCTACTGAGTGATGAAAAAACGAGTGATGTCCGTTTTCGTTCGGATGTGCACAACCGATTTTCCCTCCTCTTTACGGGCAAGAATGCGGCCATCCTTAGTCCAGGCGTATTTCCACCCCAGGCGACTAGCAGCTTGTCGAGTCTCGTGGAATAATTGCCTGTTAGTTTTCGTCAGGCGCTCATTAAGGTAGATGCGATGCGACGATCCCGGCACTCCGATGTCAGCAGTAGTGAGGTTACGGCGGATGCGCGCGGCACTAAGCAAATTTTCACGCACCGTGCGTCTTGCTAGCCGGACAACGATGACACGAGGGCGGGGTGCTTCACCCTCGGTGTGGTCGCGCCGAGTATTCCCAACACGTTTAACAAAAACTACGTCCTGTTCTTCGAGCTTAATCGCCAGTTTGAGAGCAAGGGTGTTTATCAACTGTACCGGGTTTTCGCCACTAGACTCCGTAACACCAGAGAGTTGAACATCGTTTAGCAGCGACTCTTGTTCACGCTCATGCAACTGCTGCTGAAGCCCCTCTATAGTTTCCTCCAGTTTAATTAAACGTGGGGAACCCGTCACCCCTGTATTCTCTTCGAGTTCCCTGATACGACATTCCAGGACATCCACGCGGTTATAGCACTTATTAACCTTATCATCAAGTCCTGAGAACTCATCTCGAAACTGACGAATTTCATCTCGCAAGGCGTTTACCTCACTGCGGAGACCACGAATTTCCATCGCCAGGCTTATTTCCTGAGAATCCGTTGTGTTTATTTTTATTGGTTCTGTGATTACTTCCGGTTTATCAGTGAGGCCAACTGCTGCCGGACTAGTGGGTAAACTTGACTCCCCTGTTCCCCTCACAGGGGTTTGGGAGTTGTCTACCCGGGGCACCTTCGCTTTACATCCAGGACACATCCAGCTTGCCGAGTATGTTGCCGTGGGAGCAAGGTTGACACAGACTCGATGATAAAATCCCGGACATTTCGAGCATTTTATGCCATCATTCACCGCCAAAAACTTTCCGCAAGCTCCGCATTTCGGCATTCTGATTTTTCTAATCAAAGAAAAATAATAGCAAATAAATTTAAAAATCACAAAAAGAGTGCGTCGTGGGTCGGATTTGAAGCCACACCTCTTGGCCACTATTTTTGAGTATCGCCTTAACTGCTGTCGCTAATTGCGCTTCGAGTACAAACGTTAAATTTTTTGTACCCTATGTCAGACGGGCGGCAATTTCAAAATTAATGACGGTGTGATAATATTGTTGTTGGATCAAATACACAATCACCTACAATGACCTAACACTTTTATATTTTATAACTTGTTTTCTTTAAATTATTTGAAGATCACTGTTTGTTATAATCGTATTTTTAAAACAATTAAAGTTATAGTCACAGTCAACGCATATATAGGTTTCCAAGGTCCAAACTTTACTTATTACCACAAAAAAATATTATTATTACGGAGCAAAAAGAAATACGTATACACAGATTCGAGCGTATGAGCGCACTGTTTAAGACATATGCGTACACACACTGGTGAAAGAATTTATGAGTGTGATATATGTCAATGTAATTTTAGTAGCAAGAGTAATTTAGCTAGACATATTCGTACACATACTGGGGAAAAACCTTATAAGTGTGATGTATGTCTAGGAAATTTTACTAGAAAGAGTCTATTAACAAAACATGTGCGTACACACACTGGTGAGAAACCTTATAAATGTGATGTATGTCAACGTAATTTTACCCAGAAGAGTAATTTAACAAGACATATGCGTACACACACTGGTGAAAAACCTTATGAGTGTGATATGTGTCAATGTAATTTTACTAGGAAGAGTAATTTAGCTAGACATATTCGTACACATACTGGCTAAATACCTTACATTTGTAGTGTATGTCAACGTACTTTCATTCTAAAGAGTCATTTAACAATTCATATGCGAACACATACTGCTAAAAAACATTTAAGCATGTAGTATGTCAACCTTATTTTACAGGAAAGAGAAATTTTATAAAATGTATTCGTAGACTCGCTGGTAAAAATCTTATATCTGTAATGTATATCAATGTAATTTTCACCATAGGCGTACCCAGTTTCTGGTCTTCTGGCTTGAGGAGGGTGGGTGGTGGACGACAAGTCAGGCCTCGCGAAGGGCAAGTCCGAGTCAAATTTTTAGAGTTGTTTATCTTTGTGTGCTATAGTCGCACGCGGTTTTTTGGCAGTTTCACCGTACATTTTGTCAGTGTCTACTGCGTGGTTTATTTAAAAGTTAGAGATAAGTCCTCCTTTGTGGTTTATTTAGTCATTAAGGAAGTTCATACATGAAAAACCATCTAAGTATGGTGGTAATTCAACGCAATTTTACTGAAAAATGTTCTTTTTACTCAATTTTTATTTTTATCCTCCTTACACTATTTTTAATATGATTGCTCAATCTTGATTGTGTTAATTTTTTTATTGCTTTATTTTTAATTTTATAATTTGTATTCATCATTCACAATGGATTTTTCCTATTAGTATTGTGTTCACATCTGTTTATACACATTACGTAACAAAAACCCTGTTGTTTCATCTAGTTACGTGTTAAGAATCAGCATTACGTCCGTATGCGTATAAAGCAAGTCATTTATAAAAATTGTTCAATAAAAATAGTTAAAATAAATATTTAATTATAATTTTTTGTATCTTTAACTGTTTCCTTAACTAGACACGAGTGAAACGTACCCAGCAATCTCTTTAGCTTATAAAATCAAATATTCTAAACATTATTTCAAGTGTATCAATTTTAATAATTATCTGATTTTGACCCCTCGACTAAATGTTTTCTTTTTTTTAAATTATTATTTAATTAATGATTTGCTTATGGCTTAATGTTTATGTCCATGAAAGGAACAACAGGGTTGTTGTTACATATTGTAGGCATCGTAGTCTTCTGTAATTAAAGGAACACAAACAAAATAACTTTTCTTTTATTGTAAATTTGTTATGTCCTTTGCCGGAGATCACCATTAATTAAATGACATAATAAAAATATCTTTTCCAATATCTTTAAACAATGATGTTGAAATGAGCAAAATGGGTAAAACTGATAACCATTAATAATTCATTGATTTTATTGTAATAATTATTAATTGATTAAGTGTTATCAAAACTATGATAATAATATTGTTACGAATGCACCTTTTGTCGATGGCATAAGTAGCTATAATATAGGGATTCTGGACCACCGGAAGTCCAGCGTAACTAGACCCGTGCGTGTATGTATTTTGGTAGGCGTGCGCGATCAGGTTAGGCTGGTTTATATGTGATTTGGCTTGATTCTGTTGTTAGTCGATGTGACGTAGGAACATTGGGATTCTGGACCACCTCCTGTCCAGCGTAACTAGACCCGTGCGTGTATGTATTTTGGTAGAGATATGCGATCAGGTTAGACTGGTTATCATCGTTTTGCGGGGAAACACCGGATGTAAAAATGAGATAAGGAATGAATGTAGGGCACCATCTGTTGGGTGTGGTGTGATAAGGAAGCAGACCGATCTGTCGAATGAATTTTCAACTTTATAACTAAAGTGTATAAGGTTCAAAGTGGGTTCGGGTTGGTTTTGGTCATGTTTTTTCTTGTTCGCTGAGGGGGCAGGCTACTACGATCTGTTAAATTTTCAACTTTATCACTAATAAGTATAAGGTTCAAAGTGGGGTTGCTGGTTGTTCGCTGTGACGTATGATGTTAATAATACATTATAATGATTGTAATCGTTACTAGTTTAAATAGAGGACGACAGGAAATGTACGGCGGCAGGCTACTACGATCTGTTAAATTTGTTTTCAACTTTATCACTAAAGTATATAAGGTTCAAAGTTCGGCTGCGATTGATTGACGTAGGAGGGGCGGTGCGGGGCGCGCTGTTGCTATGGCGTGGTGCGAGCGTAGAAATGATAAAGAAAATTTAAATATAAAACGATGAAAGGACCTCATTAAGGTCGATTTTGGTGTTGCTATCGTGGTGCGGGTTATCTTCCTATTTAATTAATTAGTGTTAAAAACAATGTTAGACGCTGATAAGGTGTGTCGATTTTGGTGTTACCAAAATACATACACGCACGAGTCTAGTTACGCTGGACTTCCGGTGGTCCAGGTTCAAAGTGGGGTTCGCTGTGACGTATGATGTTAATAATACATTATAATGATTGTAATCAGGAATGGTCGGCGGCAGGCTACTACGATCTGTTAAATTTGTTTAATTAATTTTCAACTTTATCACTAAAGTATATAAGGTTCAAAGTTCGGCTGCGATTGATTGACGTAGGCGGGGCGCGCTGTTGCGTGGTGCGAGCGTAGAAATGATAAAGAAAATTTAAATATATAAAACGATGAAAGGACTTTATTCTCATTAAGGCCGATTTTTGGTGTTGCTATCGTGGTGCGTGTTATCTTCCTATTTAATTAATTAGTGTTAAAAACAATGTTAGACGCTGATAAGGTGTGCCGATTTTGGGTTTAAATATAAAACGATGAAAGGACTTTATTCTCATTAAGTTGATGTGCTTCATATTGATTAGTAGTAAATAATAATTATGGAGCGTGAGAAGACGCAGTTGTTTTGTGGTTCTGAGAGAAAGAAAAGAGTGGAGGGAAGGGATGAGTGTGGTATACGCGTACAGGATGACTCAGTGAGTAGTAAACCTACAACCTCGTCGTTGAGTAGAGAAAACATAGTGAGGAAGATGTTTCAAACAGCTGAATTTCCATTTTTCAAGTTAAAATCAAGACGACTGCTCACTTTCGAAGAGTGGCCTAAAGGTTTACGCCAGAAGCCTGAAGATCTTGCAGAAGCTGGTTTCTATTATACTGGTCATGGAGACAGAACTAGGTGTTTCCATTGTGGTGGAGGCTTAAAAGACTGGGAAGAAGATGACGATCCTTGGCAGCAGCATGTACAGTGGTTTAGTCACTGTGCTTATGTCAAGTCCAAACTTGCAAAGAGCTTCATGTAAGGTTAAAAGTAAAAAAATAAAAGACTGTGTACTACAAACATAATGAATTTTATTTGATTATACTATAATGCCCCCAAGCCAGTGTGTTTATTCCATCCTCAGTAATACATCTTTTATCATCATCACCAGAAAGTACTTTTCTTCTCTTAATTTGTGTATAAACATGATGCTTATCGCTAGCAAATGTATACATGTTATCATATTTTACATAACTACAATCAAGTGCTTTTTTATAATTTTCGAAATGTAACTTTCTTACAATAGGAGCGGAGGTACCTTTGTTTCTCTTTACAGTCAAATCATTTAGTAAAACATAACTATACATTTTGGAACGTAAACCAACAAACTCTTTGATGATGCAACCATTGGTTTCATCTTTCATGAGGCCGACAACCTTTTTGTTAACTAGTGGTAGATTGTAGACATTGTCCTTGGGGAAATCAGAGGTGTCAAATCTAGCCTCTAAGTCTTGTCTAATATCTTCATAAAAATCTTTAGTTGTGATTTGATAGATGAAAGAATCCGTATCTGTGTAGAGCAGTTGTATATTATGGTTGTATTTAGGTAGCATATATGAGTAGTGAAAATTATACATAACATGCTTGGAAAGTTCTAGTACAGTGAAACCAGCATAAATAGGTTTATTGTATAATATTTTTGTTTTGTTCATTTGTACTGCTACAAAACCTTCGGAGAAAATCTTACAGCTATGAAAGTTAGGTTGAGCTATGTATCTTTCAGCACCATATTTGCATTTTGTCTTTTTTTTCTCATCACTCCACATGTTACAAAGTTTCACATCAATTCGCTTCCCTACATTCTCTATGGTTTTACCGAAAATAGAATTGTTCATGAGCTTATAGAAGTCTTTTTCAAATAAATTTTTAGCCAATGTTCTTTTCTGTGTGTTTAAATCTATGTAGGGCTTAAGCCATGGAGATTGCTGAAACGATAAGATCCTATGGATTTTTTTACAAACTAATCCATGTTCTATACATTGTTTCAAGTTCACATAGTGAATTACATAATTGTATTTGTTGTCGAGAGTAAGTAAAAGCTTTTTAGTTTTACCATTTGGTGGTGTTTTTGTTTCGGCACAGAATGGATAGTTATTGTGTAAATCATGTAAACAATACGGATACTCCAGATCCACTTCCAAAATGTAACCGATATCTGAATCAGGATGCTGTGCTAATATATCGAATGAGTTAATTTCATGATTCGTTAACCAAACAAAGTTTGCATAAGGCAGATGTTGACTCATAGCATAACCATACAAATTATTAACATCCAAATATACAATGAAACTGTCATCTCGTGTGGAATTGTATGTGGTTGGATCCATAAACTTATTGTTAGCTTGGGCGTGTCTTTTGGAAACTTGACTAATACCACCTCGAATACCGGACTGTAAGAACTGAATCATTTCATAATCAGTGAGAAGTTCGAGATTTATCCCCGTATATCTCAACATGGCATCCCACGAAAGACTGGGTGCTGTGAGGTATCTACAAGGATCTAGTTTATATGCAGTCAAACAAATACTGCGGAAGTTTTCAAACACTTCGGCAAGTAATAGAACATCTGTTTTGAGATACAAATCACAGTATTCACCCAGCGTCTCTATATTAAATTTATTCCATACAGTTTGTGCATGTATGTAATCATCATTGGAAATGTGTGTTTGTGTTAGTTCACTGTAAAATGATTGTTTATCAGGTAGTGATTTGACTTCAAGTTTGCTCCAACAGTCAAGGTACTCGTATGGAAACACACCTTTTCGTGTTAAAAGGCTGATTTGTTCGGGATCCGAAAAATGTTTGGGTAATATATGAAATTGATCTCGTGGGAGATTTTTCACCAAACTATCTAAACTAGCAGACATAAATTTAAACGAATCAACGAAACGTATAGTTATTTCTTTTCGAGTGCTACCATCATCGTTATCTTCAAAATGTAACTTTTGACTAAATGAAATGTACTTTTCCTTATGCTGCGGTATACACTCAATACGCATGCCATCTCTTGAGGCTAGCTCCTTAATGAATAAGTGACTATCGTATCCGCTTAAATTATGAAAAAATATGGGAATGTAATTGGGTAGAGAATATTTTAAATTACATTGTTGATGAGCTACACCTCTAGTTTTCCCTGTGAGATGACAATGATCGATTACCTTTTGATCTGATGATAAAAATGGTTGCTCACAAATATGACAATGAGTGAATGTGTTATCCGTTATCAAGCTTTCATTTTTATCATAATATGGTATTTTATTTGAGTAATTATCAGTAATATAACGAGCATCCGAATAAATAAAGTCAACAAACTTTTTAACGCAGTCTTCACCACGATATGTAATAAATTTACATAATGCATTATCATAGTTACAGTGTATGTAGTACGCGAAAGCGCATGGAATGTGCTCATGACTATAATAAGAGTTTTTATTTTCCTCTATTTTGAGGGGGGTTAAAATTGATTCAAAATCTGCATAGATAACAAAAGGTACAGAGAGTTGATGACTAATATTTTTAAAATTCAAATATTTATCATCGGGAGTAGGTAGTTCTATTAAAGCCTTTTCACATCCTAGCACTCTATGATGTTCAAGTTTAGACTCACTAGTGAAATATTGCAAGCAACCATCACAGAAAAAGATTTTATTTTTATAATGTGTTATTTGAGAGCGTATTAGACGAGACATATTTTTTATCCAACAATAATGGACTTTACCGCTATGTTTAACATCTTCATAAAATAAGAGATTAACGTGGCGATCGTTGGTTTTTTTAGCCTTAGATATATACATGGGCACGATATTTTTGGATTTAATACCATACACATTGATATTGATATGATTCAACACTTCGAAACGCTTGATTCCTTGAATCGATACTGGTAAACTAATTCCTGCTGTTTTAAAGACTGTCTCGTAGTGTGGGTATGATGTTATACGATCCCGGTGCGAGTCAGCCGGATAAAGAGCGCTTGCTACAGCCCAGAAAAAGCATGCATTATCCGTGTTCTTTACATTCACACATGCATGTTTACGTTGTATCCAGTCCGGAAGTGGTATGTAAGAGTCGCCCTTTAACGGAGTATACTTGTTGATGTTGATTTCTAAAAATTCAATCTTCTCTAATGTCCATCCGCTGTCTCTTTCTTGAAACTCTTCACATTTCTTCAGAATTTTAATGCAGCACTCGTTATAGTAATTAGCTAAATCTGATGATTGTTGTAAGTGTATGTTTTTAGTGTTGAATGATTTCAAGTCTCGAATCACTTCATTCTCTCCTTTTGTTATGATATACGTGCAGAAGAGTTCTATATTTACCTTAATATGTTTGTTTGATTTCACTTCCATTCTAAGCAGTTTTTGAACATTAGATGCGGCTCCGGCTAAGTAGATTTCTGGGTTTAATGTAGTTGATGCTCCATTGATACGGTAAGTTATGATTCTACACTTGAACGCTGAATTCACAACATACGTAAAATAATCTCCTCCATATTGTTTACATAGTAACTTGTGACGCTTCGTTCTCGAATGGGTAATTAATTGATTACTATCAACTTTCGTATTACAAAACGGACACTCGTACATTCTCATGATACACTATAATCATCACAGAACAAGTAGTTATGTCGACTAAGACTAGCACCTAACTGAATTTATATTATAACTATTTCCTTTTGGTGGTTTAGCGAGGCGATAAGATAAATAAAGCGAGGTGATAAGAGAAATAAAAAAGCATGAATAGAATAAATAATCTATTACAAAACATTCTATTTCCTTTTTGGTGGTTAATGAGGTGATAAGAGAAAAAAAATATGCAGTCAATCACATTTATTATTTTTTTTATAAAAAGCTTGAATAGAATAAATAATCTATTACAAAACATTTGATTTCTTGATCCACAACTGACATCTCATCGTATACATTATTTACAATTGCATAGGCTTCAGACAATGATTTCACTTGAGCAAGCTTGAATCGTTTTCTGAAGAAATTCATACGGTTCTCATAGTAACCCTTTACCCTTACTAAGTGTTGTAGACGTGAATCAAGACAATTCAGCAAATGATTCAGACACCACCACTCTTCACCACCGATGGTCATCGATTTCGAACCTAGATTAATTATGATGAAATTTTTTCTCTCTTCGGCATGTTCAGACAGGTTTATATAATTGATCACTTGCTGTTCTTGTTCCTGCTTCTTTGATGATGAAGAAATTATACCAGATGTGAAGAATTCTGATATTTCAGAGACGTTTTCCATAAATGTCATGTTCCATTCGTCTTTAGTCAATGTTATCTGATCAGCAATATTAATACATACTTCCAGTAATCCATTAATTTGATTCGTTGGCTTCAAAAATGTTTTAATATATGGAATCTTGGAGTTGCGTACTTCATACATATTCTTGCAAAGTTCAAAATACATGAGTGGAATCGATGGAGTATATGATAATGACTGCATAAATGGATACATGTTTCTACTTCAAGCACTAACGATTAACTACTTCCTCAACGTCTCTGATAGAGTTTATGAGGTTATTTTTCGAACAGTTTTTGTAAGAATACTGTACTCGAAGAGATAGTCATTTATAATTAGACAATAAGCGGTGGTATCACTCGGTACAGCTTTTTTAAACTCTAGCTCTACTTTGATATCTATAGCACCACCAACACCCGAATGAAGTGTATCAGATTGTCTGGAACAATCGATAACAATCAAAGGAGCTCTCGATTTGAAATGATTTGGATTTATTTGTACGTTGGAGCTCTTCAAACTGTAGTATGATTTTTTAAAATTGATGAATGCTTCATATAAAAGTGAAAATACTCCCTTTTCAAAGTCATTAGAGAATGAGTCATACGGATAGTATTGAGAATTGAGATATAAACGAGCATTATACAAGTTGGAGTGATCAAAGATACTCTTATCTTTGAGTGCATCATTATTGCGTGAATGTTGGAATCCAATAATGACGTAGCGAGGTTTCTCCAATTGTGTAGTCGTTTTCACGGTCCAAATATGTTTCTGGGATGTTGGTAACACTGGATACTCATAAAGATCCCACGAGCGGAATGCAATGGGGATAGAGATATTATTCTCCACATACTTCAACAAGCGTAGTTTTTCTTTATCAGATACCTTAACAATAGGCATGCGCCATGCTATACGAGTTATGGTAATCTCAATCTTTTTTGTTGTGTCTTTGAGAATTGCACAGTTTAAATTTGACGCGCTTCGGTTCAATATCAGTTCATGTTTCGCATTAACTATTACTTTATTATAATCCTCAGCGAAGCCCAACAAGTGTCGAAGTGGAATAGTGAAACAGAAGACACCATCGAACTCTTTAAAACCACTAACATTCCAACCGCTATTTTCCAAACTTTTAGACTCCTCTTCTCCATAGGATAGCACTCCCTTCATTGCGGTGGTAATACCGCAATTCTTTGTTCTATCAATCTCTACACCATTCAATTCATAGCGGATGTCATGAAACAGGTGAGCGGGGGCATTGTTAATGAAAGCAGAAGATTTTGTAGTAGTTCCCTCAATTACCAACTGACTCTCACATGGTAGTACTATTGCATCTTGATCGTTGATACGGATCCGAATCTCATCATTGGTTTTATATGATTCACTGTAGGGTAGATATGAGTGATATTCAATACCCTCTATACTATCATCAAATAACACGCTCTCTCCTATATTCAGAACCGATGATGATACCATTGTTATTATTAGGAGTTTACTCGTAATCCGAGAGATTGAAGAAATAATACGTTATCTTTCGTTATCTTTGTTCTTGCTTCCACTTTTGGTTGTTGCTTTTGGTGAGATGTTCCCTCCAATTGAGAGTTGGAAAGACTGTGGTATTGTATTACCTCACCGTTCGTTTTATAGATAATCATGAGGCTATTTTCCTTATATGCAGGCGAAGTGAAATGTTCTCGTTTCTAAAGTTCACAAGATTCCCTTCTTCGTTAACAATACACACTTGTAGATTTTGAATAGTATTCGTCTTTAACGGTAGATATATAAGATTTGGAGGACACTCTATTATTTGGTATCCAGGAGGTACAGACGGTGCAAACTCGTGTAGCACGTGGGATGATTTATTATTTATGAATGAACCTCGAATTATATTACACTCTACTCTTATAGTGTTTGTGATTAGTATGTTTATCGGTTGATTAGAGTTATGCACTTGATTTTTGGGGAGAATTTTCCGAGAGAAACCAAAAATGCTTCCAATGCTGTTCTCTTTCTCAAAGTGTATATCATAATATGGAGAATAAAACATGCATTTCATAGTATTCGTATTAGCTAGTATATCAATTGTTTTATTGGGATCACCGCCTGATGTATTATTTATCTCTTGCTCCAGGTAGTGAATAATGTTATCCAACTCATAGGAGCCTTCAGGAATCGTAATAATATTATCCCCATAGTGAAATAGGTTGTTGCTCTTATCCACATTAGGAATAGAATTGAAAGATTTAAAATAAATCAAAGCACACTCGTATTCACCTTCACCCAGTTCGATAGGTGGTAAAAAGTCAGCACTCAATAAGGAATGCATACCATTAAGCGTTAAAGTAAGAGACATTGTTACAATCTAACAGAAGGATGTGAAATGAAAGATGTTTTTTTTTTCTGATTGCTTATATATTTTACTTCACTCTAAAGTTATGATTAGAAGCATTTACCAAAAAACGTAAACATAAATGACCACAATTATATGTCTTATCTTTTTGTATATTGTTATAATTATAACTGATTTTGATGACATCATCACCATTTGTCATGTATTTGAGAAACTCCCGTGGTGGTCTCAAATTTCCATAACTGTCAAAGTATTCACAATTTTGATCTTTCTTCACATATGCCACCCAGTGTGTTCCTGGCCCCTGTGAATCGTCCAAATTAACGATCCCCGTTTCATACCTCCATGGTCTTGATTTTCGCTTGTTTAGAGCATCTCGCATGACTATACCCCGGAAATGAGGAATGTTCAGCTGCTTAACATATTTTACGAGTTCATAGTCGAGGAGGGCACGATTCGGTAGGACTATGTTTAGTTTTTTTGGTACGGTGTCAGATATAGACCCATACCTTTTTTGTAAGGCGCCATATACATGCCCCTTCCTACAGCTACGGGTACTGTATTTTTCTTTTTAACCATTTCATAAATATTTCTAGCAGCAGTTGTGACGCCACCAGCTAAAGATCCGGCAGCCGCCAACGCTCCCAGTATCGGTATCAATGGTAGAAAACCACCACTTTTTGGTAGAGCAATAACCCTAGGCTTTTTCACAATCCTTTTGTTATCCTTGATGCTTCTTTTAGCAGCTTTGATAGCCGTGCTCATCAATTTACTGATGGGTATTTTTTTTAGATTTACACCATGTTGTCGGTGTTTTTTCATCGCTTTACGTGCAGCTGTTATAACCTTTGTGAGAGGATACATTCCTAAACCTCTTTTCACTTTCTGTTTCATTATTTTATTTACACCAAGCGCTACTAATTGTTCAGGTAAACTATTTGATTCTAGCCAACGTTTCTTCGCCGCTAACGCTAATTCCA
This sequence comes from Sesamia inferens, assembly GCA_037179545.1. Lineage (NCBI taxonomy): Eukaryota > Metazoa > Arthropoda > Insecta > Lepidoptera > Noctuidae > Sesamia > Sesamia inferens. Next base: position 1,667,183 of record CM073946.1, on the reverse strand, counting down.
AATCAGCTTTATGTCGACTGTCTAAGGATGAGTTTTGACTGTATGCAATGTCATGTAATTTACAGGCTTCGTCTAAAGGATTAATACCAACATCACCTCTCTTTAAGCGTTTTTCCAATTTTGTTCCGGGTCCGCAATAATTGTAGCCGGGTACGTGTAACTCGAAAGGTAGGTTATTGATAAGTGTGTTAACTAAACCACAACCACCTTTTATAAGTGGTTCATGAAGACTAACCTTATTTTTCCTTGGGATAATCATTTTTTTTTTAATTAAAAGAAGACTAGCTGCTACCTCTGCTGATGTCACTACTAAATTAAGATATATAAAGCATGAGCATACAATTAAATGACTTATCAAAATGAAGTTTCAGAAGCAACCCACGTGTTTATCAGTTAAAGGTTGGGATATAAATTCAAAATACAATAGCGATAATATACACTACAGACATGGTGTACTCCTACCCAATAGTATCAGATGTCTAGTATGCGGTCCATCTGGTTGTGGTAAAACTAATCTTTTACTCACCTTACTGCTTGAACGAAATGGTCTGATATTTGAAAATGTCTACTTATACTCCAAATCACTAAACCAATCGAAATACATATTTTTAAGCAAAGTACTTAGTCAGGTGCCGGAGGTGAATTTCTACACTTTCTCAGATAAAAGTGAGGTAGTCTCACCGGAAGAGACTCAGAGTAATAGCATCATAATTTTTGATGATGTATCGATGGAAGATCAAGAACCTATACGTTTACACTTCTCAATGGGTAGACACAAGGGGCTAGATTGTTTTTATCTATGTCAAACATACAGCAAAATACCTAAACAGTTGGTACGGGATAATGCAAACTTCATTATACTCTTTAAGCAAGATGAAATGAATCTAAAACATGCGTATGATGATCATGTGAATACAGACATGTCGTGGGATACTTTCCTAGAAATGTGCAGAGCTTGTTGGAAGAACAAGTATGGATTTTTAGTGATTAATAAAGATGTTGAGATGAATAAGGGTCGGTATCGGAGAGGTTTTGATGACTTTATCGCATTATAGTAGTATAAGAATATATGTTACAATGAAGCTGTTTACATTTCGCTATGGGCTCTTCAACGGCACAGTTATTCGGGGATAAGGAGCTTAAACGTAAACTTCTTCAGTCGGTGAGTTCAGTAAAAAAGAAAATCAAAGCTTTAAATGAGGGTAAAGCTGAATTGACGTCGACCTTACAAGAGACATTTCAACCAATCACACAGCCTCTAAACACTTTATTACATCACATCAATTCGAATGATGATGATGACAAAGGGTTACTAACAGCTGTGAAACATGAAACTGATGAAAAGTCATTCCAAAATAAAATTAAAACTGCTGCTAGTGAAGTAACGCATGGGGAACAAGAAGAGTACAGCGATGTTGATAAAGAAGAGTACGAAGATGCTGATGAATCATTTGATTCTCTAAATAAAACAATTCAATCAGAAATGGAGGAAGATTCTACGTTACATCCATTAGCACGAAGCTATTTGGATAATCTTGTTATTAATAAAATTAAAAAGGTGCCTTATGGTATTTACGTAACACCGGAAGGGTATTACATAGGTGACAGTGCTGTTGAATTCGATACAAATCATTTAATAATAAACAATCAGAAGTTTAACTATACACCAGGGCTAATGGAATTGTTATTCAAACGGGAGCCTAATACTTCTTTGATTCAACCTACAGATAGTGACGTCTACTTTAAAATAATAACGTTAACAAATGCACATAGACGTAATTTTTCTGCAGAAGGTCAGATACAGGGTGACAAGAGTCTTAAATATACTCAATATATAAAGGAGGGAAAACATCTGTCTTCTTCTTCTACCCCTATTCAAAAATCAAAAACTGGTGGGTGTTTTAACAGATCAGGTGGAACAGATAACAGATCAGGTGGAACAGATAACAGATCAGGTCTGTTACATGAAGCTGATAACAGAACAGATGACCTATTGAATGCAGGAGATCAGTTAATAACCGGTAGAGGCTTGTCATCATCGTCTACTAATAATAATAACAATTCCAATACAGAGACAACTCTATTAATGAAGAAATACTACCCTAATACGGATATTATGTATTGGGACAACCCTAATGAACTAATAGATCGATTACGACTGCTTATCGCTTCGCGAAATGCTGGTAACAACGGTCATGATAATGAAATTATTGCGATATTGGAGGAATTGATGGAAGCTAACATAATTGAATCACCCCGTCGACTTTCCAATATACTTAAACGTATACTCAAGTAAACATACTTTCATTGTAATTATGACTATCGATAAGTTTGGACGTCACCTGCACAGAAACCATCAACAAACACCACAGCTGTCGCTCAAAGTACTGAAACATACGGTGGACTGTGAAAATCGTTTGTTAAGAAATGTTAGAAAAGGTATTCTAAAAAATGATGTAGTTATAAAAGCACAACTGGATGAAGTTATGAATATGTGTTTACAGAAAATAAAAAACAACTCTCGTAGTCTACAAGAGATCTCAGAAAAATATTCCACTACCACCTCCAGCACGTCTACCATTCCCACCACCACCACCACCACTACCACCACCACACCGGCGGGTGGTATTGTCGAAACCTCCACAGGAAAAGTAAAAGCCCAAAGTAAAAAACCTAAAATATGAGCAAATGGACAGTCGTTCAGGAACTTCACAAGAATGCTCGTAAAAACTTCCCCCGAAGACGTTTCATACAAAAAGGACTCGATGACACCTGGCAAATAGATTTGATTGATATGCAAAAATATTCTAAATACAACGGGGGGTTTAAGTATATTTTAGCCTGCATTGACACATTTTCAAAGTACGCCTGGCTGCAGCCATTAAAAAGCAAATCAGGTGATAATGTGACACAAGCCATGCTCAACCTTTTAAACAACAACCGACGTAAACCAAAAAATATTCAATCCGATGATGGACGAGAGTTTTTCAATGAAAAGTTCCAAGCTCTGATGAGAAAGTTTAATATAAACCATTACTCAACATACAGTATAATGAAAGCTTCTATTGTAGAGAGATTTATTAGAACTATCAAAAATTGGCTTTGGCAACGATTCGCATTCAATGGCTCTTACAAATGGAATGGAAAAGAGCTTTGTGATGTAATAAATAGATATAATAATAAAATACATCGTACTATCAGGATTGCCCCAGCGACCGTGAATCATACTAACGCTAATGAACTTTTATCTACTGTTTACAACCATATCAAAGTACGAGCTAAATCAAAATATATGTGTGGTGACTATGTACGTATCAGTAAATATAAATCCGCTTTTTCCAAGGGATACACCGGAAATTGGAGTGCGGAAATATTTCAAGTGGTGAAAGTAAATAATACCAATCCTGTGACCTATCAGCTGCAGGATGAAAGGCAACAACCAATCTTAGGTGCTTTTTATGAACAGGAACTACAAAAAGTTAAATATCCTGATGTGTATCTGGTGGAGAAAGTGTTGAAGAGAAAGGGTGACAAAGTTCTAGTGAAGTGGTTCGGTATAGATTCAACGAGTTGGATAAATAAAGAAAACAAGATTAATTAAAGTATAATATGTTTTATTTTCACTGACCTACCTGAAGCTTGCTAACATTTTTTCTTAAACGCTTATTATTATTATTACATAAAAAAAGACTTAATAATAACAGATAATTAGGTATAGACAAAAGTTAAATGTTTATTATTATTAGATATACATATGAAACACATAATAGGTATCAACAGGCTACCAATTTTTTATACTAAATAATTTTCTAGTCAATATAAATGAACTAGATACAAATTATGAAAAAAAAAACAAAAACAACTAGATACACAAAAAAAATTAAATGCTACACTTATCGATTAAGTAGATAATGTTCTAACCATATTGAGAATGCTCGCACCTCCACACCGCTACAGTGACAGGTGCGAGGTGGTTTTCCTTTATATGCCGTATGTCTCATACAATTTTTTAAACGGTGTAATTTAAAATTTTCTATAACTACTTCTACCTTCGGGCAATTTATTAATTCTAAATTATATGATATAAACCCTAAACTTGTTAAAAAATCTCTTTCAATTATCCCCCCTTTGTAAGCCCATGTGAACTGTTTGTTTGGGTCAAAACTCTTTATTCGTTCTACAAACTCTGAATAACTAATATCGTTGTTAAAATTTTTTAAATGCATACCATGAATATATCTGGTGACAAACATAATTGTTTTATCATGTTTATAATCTAATAACCATGTTGGGAGTTTTATATAAAACAAATAAAGAATCTTATCCTGAACATTGTAAATTGCCACTTCTTTAAAGTACATATTCTTTAACATCTGAAACCCATCTATATCAATAATATACTTTATATTTTCTAGATACATAATGAAGTACACAAAAAAAGTATACAAACAAAGTACACAAAAAAAGAAAACACTTTCGCAGATATACAAACAAAAAATCGCAAGTGAAAACTTTAAAATAGCTCTATACCACACTCGCTTACAGCATAAATTAAACAGTTCAATAAATCATTACCTATTTGTTCGGTGAATAGTTCGTGAGCGAAACACTCTGACGGTGTGTCACTTAATAACTGAAACCACTCTTTCACTTCCACATTAATATCACCTGCAGTATCCTCCAAATGAGATGTGATATCGCCCCAGATCTCAATCAGGGAACAGGTGTTTGCATCACTGAAATCACTTTTCTCATAAACATTTTTTAGTAGAGCACTCACGTCTCCATTCAGCTTCGCAAGGGGTATAGGTCTTGTCCACAGTCGTAGCAATCTGTTTGAAGATATATGTTTTAACCAATTCTTCTTACATTCGAAATACATTGTTTCAACTAGTGACATCATAATCATCATAAATGTGAATATACTAAGTCGTTTAAAATTACTTATATCAGTAGGTAGCGTCAGTCACTGTAATATAAAAGATTAATTAATTCCTCAACAGATCTATTCTAAAGAAAAGTTGATGATCCATGTATTCCCGCTTGCCCCTTTATTTATGAGATGAATACCACTATTAAGCTCAGTCAGTAGGTCTTCATTTATATCGTTAAATCTTGATGGTAGTGTGACTGTATACCCATTCTCTAGATGTACCACAGTCTGCATTGTGTTTGGTGTATACTTTGAAGACATCCTACTAGCTTCTATGATCTTATAAGGCTTATTTATCTCCAAATCACTTATTTTTCTCCAAGTTTTATTCCCCCAACTATTTAATTCTGCGAGAGCATTATTACTCTTTCCTTGATTTGACGACATAATTTTTATTAAAAAAATTAACACTTACAGTGATTAGAGATGTAAGCGTACAAGTAACTGCCTTATACTGATAAGACTGCCGCTGATTGTATAAAACTTCTGGTATATATAAGACTTGTCACTGTTATTTAAAAACGATATTAAATACTTGTTAGATGGTAACTGAATGTATGTTCCTTTGAAATGTATGGGTTTATATATTAATGCCTTATCTAAAATTATGCTGTTATTTCACTATTTAATTAATTATCGTAACAAATGAACACCCACCACAATACAACACAGTTTCATGATAATTTTTAACCGATATAGATTCACATAAACGGCATACTACTCGAACATTCGGCATCGGTTATTTCACCTTTCTCCATTTTCGTCAAGCGTGCATTATGTCCAAAATTGAACACTTTCAAGTACATTCTTAAATCGCTGACACGTTTCACTTAAAGGATAAGGCATGGTTGTTGTCGACGAAGAAGGTTTGCTGGTGGTTTTCATTATAGATGGCTCCGAAGTAAGCAATTCCTCTCTATCTCCCTTATGACTTTCAGCAATCGCTATTCCATCACCCCTAGGTACTTTCACTGTAATCTCCAAACCTTTTTCATCTTTATATGTTTGCTCGAATGCTTCTGACGACCAATTTTGTTGTAAACTATTGGGCTGCTTGCTGCTTCGTCTTGAACGAGAACTAATGAATCTCGTGATTTCCAGCTTATGCAATAATAATGTATTGCTATCACTGCACAAACGTAAATTTAATGTATTTTGATCGCTGTTAATGCTCACCAATTCATAAAGATTCTTTTCTCCACTTCCACCGCTATTGACATCTTCAAAATAGAAGTTCATCAACCATCTTCTCATTAAATCACCTTCCTTGTTATAAAGTTCCACCTTCTTAATATACCATATTTTATTGCTAGCACACGAATTTCTCAAATCTTCATCTAAAGATTGTGTAATATTCTTCAACACCACTTCTGTATCATTGTCTTTTTGCTGTAAGTACAACACTACCACCCAAGGTAATAAGCTTGTAAAAAGCATTATGAATGTTTATCAACAGAACAGGCGAGAAATGAACTGTAAAATTATTGTTAAAATCGATCTTATATAAACGCAAACGCCCACACAATTATGAAAGTACTCACTCCCTTTGTTCTAGTAATTATCAAGCATATCAACATCCTGTTTTATATTCCTTTGTTCTATTACTCATCAAACATATCATACATCCTGTTCTATATTTTAATATGCAAATAAATAATTTTTTAACACTAATTAATTAAATAGGAAGATAACACGCACCACGATAGCAACACCAAAATCGGCACACCTTATCAGCGTCTAACATTGTTTTTAACACTAATTAATTAAATAGGAAGATAACACACACCACGATAGCAACACCAAAATCGGCAGACCTTATCAGCGTCTAACATTGTTTTAACACTAATTAATTAAATAGGAAGATAACACGCACCACGATAGCAACACCAAAATCGGCCTTAATGAGAATAAAGTCCTTTCATCGTTTTATATTTAAATTTTCTTTATCATTTCTACGCTCGCACCACGCATCACCATAGCAACACAGCCCCAGTACAGCTATCATTCGCAGCCACCGCCCATTTTTTCCCAATCAAATTTGAACCTTATACTTATTAGTTATAAAGTTGAAAATTAATTAAACAAATTTAACAGATCGTAGTAGCTTAATCTGCTGCCGTCCGTACCATTGTACCACATCACCCGCTCGCCCAACGGCATGTCACGACTTCTTATCAGTGCGCACAACCGCAGAAATATGTCTTATCAGCGCATAACATTGTTTCTAACCTGTTCTATATTGTAATATTTATCAACTTAATGAGAATAAAGTCCTTTCATCGTTTTTTATATTTAAATTTTCTTTATCATTTCTACGCTCGCACATAGCAACAGCGCGCCCCGCCCCGCCTACGTCAATCAATCGCAGCCGAACTTTGAACCTTATATACTTTAGTGATAAAGTTGAAAACAAACAGATCGGCCTGCCGCCGTCCAACGATTACAATCATTATAATGTATTATTAACATCATACGTCACAGCGAACCCCACACCTTATACTTATTAGTTGAAAATTTAACAGATCGTAGTAGCCTGCCGACCAAAACCAACCCACTTTGAACCTTAGTTATAAAGTTGAAAATTAAACAGATCGTAGTGCTGCACCTCGCCCAACAGATGGCCCTGCCCCAGCGCTGTACACAGTGCTACCCCACAGATGGCGCTGTTCCTTATCTCATTTGATGTAGCCTGCCGCCTCCCAACCCACTTTGAACCTTATACACTTTAGTTATAAAGTTGAAAATTAAACAGATCGTAGTGCTGCCACCAACAGATGGTGCTGGCCCCCACCTACCCCAGCGCTGTCCTGCCCAACAGATGGCGCTATTCATTGTAGTACCCCCAACAGATGGCGCTATTCATTGTAGTACCCCCACAGATGGCGCTGTTCCTTATCTCATTTTTACATCCGGTGTTTCCCCGCAAAACGACCATAACCACTCTAACCTGATCGCATATCTCTACCAAAATACATACACGCACGGGTCTAGTTACGCTGGACAGGAGGTGGTCCAGAATCCCAATGTTCCTACGTCACATCGACTAACAACAGAATCAAGCCAAATCACATATAAACCAGCCTAACCCGATCGCGCTTGCCTACCAAAATACATACACGCACGGGTCTAGTTACGCTGGACTTCCGGTGGTCCAGAATCCCTATATTATAGCTACTGGCATAAGGCTCAATGTCGCGCGTCATGCAGTGCATAACTTTTAAGCCCTATAACTCGAGACCTGAACATTGTTGAGGAACCGTATAAAAACGCATTGCTAGACCTAGGGTGACCTATCGAATGGTACAGGTCTCAACAATTTTGAGACGTTACTATGGATAGCCTTAAAAGATCAAATAAAAATATAATTACTAAATAAAATAAACCGTTGTGTGCAACTAAATATCAGCTGGTGCCATTACAACTTATGAACTAACTAAAAATCCTTCAAATGATCACATTACACAAAAAAAACCTTAAACATTCTATAAAGTAATCTCTTCTGTAATAATTTTGTTTACAGTTAACAAATTAGCTGAACCTAATCAAGCCAATTAAAATAAAATAAGTCACATTCACAATCATTTTTAACTAGCTTTCCGCCCGCGGCTTCGCCCGCGTTAACTTCGGTTATATCGCGCGTTTTAGATTTCTCTCGGGAAAATCAATTTTTTCGGGATAAAAAGTACCCTATTATTTAATCCGGACTTCTAACTTTACGCCTGCAAAATTTCAAACACATGTGAAAAAAAGATTTATTGAGTAGATAAAGCGTGAAGAAAACAGTTAAAGAGGTAACAGTTAAAGAGGATCCCGCGGGAACAGTAGATACTTTCTTCCGGGATAAAATGTATCCTATATCCTTCTCCGTACCACAGACTAAGTTAAAGAGGTAACAAACATATAAATAATTACACTGTTAGTAGCCCGCCCGTGTTAATTTAGATCCCACGGGAACAGATAAAAGGTGTCCTATGTCCTTTCTCGTTCCGCAGACTATGTGTATGCAAATATTAAATATTATTAAATAATTATATTGTTATTTCTTGCCCGTGGCTCCGCCCGTCGTTGCTCCGTCCGCGTTAATTTCGATCCCACGGGAACAGTAGCTACTTTCTTCCGGGATAAAATGTATCCTATATCCTTCCCCGTACCCTAGACTATGTGTATGCAAATTTTCGTGATGATCGGTGCAGTAGTTTAAGCGTAAAGAGGTAACAAACAAACAAACAAACAAACACACTTTCGCATTTATAATATTAGTTGGGATAAAAACAAACAAGACAAAAATTACTATTTTTCTAAGTGGAAAATTATCATAAAATGCTTGACAATTACAGAGTATGACACTTTTCAGTTCAGCCTCCCTGTTCAGAGGTAGGGAGCTAAAATCTGCTGTAAAACTGTCATTGTTATTCATTGAGACTTATGTATAAGGTGTTATTGATTATTTATCATACTAAAATATAAACGATGACGCAATCGAACACGGATCTGTTAAGCTGTCAATATAAAATTATAATAATATTTTTCTCGGTGGTAGGCCAAAACATCGGTCACCGGCGTAGTTACCACCCACCAGACAAAGTCATGCCGCCAAGCGATTCATCGTGTTCCGGCATGATGTCTAGTGAAGCCGTTTGGAGGGAGGGTCTGAGCAGTTGTGTTGCGATGTGTGTCGGGTACGATGCGCCAAATTTTGCCGTGTCGGGAGTTTGGTCGTGGAGGGTAGCGGGATCCGAAGCGCGGTGCTCCGCTGGCCGACCGCAGGTAGTTGGGGGCCCAAGTAGTGTGCCAGCCACATACGAACCTGCCCGCTGACCGCCAACTGCGAAAAATCCCAGGGTGGCCCCATCGTGCCGGTTGGCGACCGGACCAGAGGACCCGATGGAGCTCCCTGGGGGGGTTCGGGCGTCCCCGCAGTCTCCAGATCAATCTCCCTCTATCCCGGCATCACCTCACTCAACTGCCGTTTTCCTTCCTATTCACTCAAATTTTATTTTAATTGAGAGCAAAGTCTATCTGTGTACCTTTTTTGTGGGCCTTTAAGTTTTGGCTACTGGGCCTTTGAGTTAATCTTTTTTTCTAAATATCAATCTTTAGTTTACTTATCGTCGGGGATAGTGCAAATTCGCGAATCTACCATATGTAAAGGCCGCGTATCTGCAATAGATAAAATTTTACGGGGGCAGGTTAAAACTTAATAACTTTTTAATTCAATGAATTTCAAGCTTATTATTACATAGAAAGTAATTCAAAATCAAAATTACGAGGAATATACGCGGTTTTGAAATCCATCATCATCATCATTTCAGCCGAAAGACGTCCACTGCTAGAGATAGGCCTCCCCCAAGGATCTCCACGACGACCGGTGCTGCGCCTTCCCCATCCAGCGGTTTCCCGCGACCTTCACCAGGTTATTGGTCCACCTTGTCGGGGGCTTACCCACGCTGCGTCTTCCGGTGGGTGATTGCCACTCGAGAACCCGTCAGCCCCATCGGGCATCAGTCCTACAGGCAATGTGCCCGGCCCATTGTTATTTTAGTGTTAAAATTCTTCGGGCTATGTCAGTTACTCTCGTTCTTCTGCGAATCTTCTCATTCCTGATTCGATTATATGGTGAAACCCCGAGCATAGCCCTCTCCATTGTCCTTTGAGTGACCTTGAGCCTTCTTTTAAGGCCCATTGTTAGCGTTTCCATAAGTCATCACTGGCAACACACACCGGTCGAAGACTTTTGTCTTGAGACACTGCGGTATTTCGGACGAGAAGATTCTACGTAGCTTCCCGAAAGCAGCCCAGCCGAGTTGGATTCCACGATTGACTTCTTTCTCGAAGTTTGACCTTCCTAACTGGATTGTTTGTCCCAGGTATACGTAACTGTCAACAGCTTCGAGAACAGATTCTCCAATCTTTATAGGAGTCGGTACAACATGGGCGTTAGACATGACTTTCGTCTTGTCCATGTTCATTTTAAGACTGACTTGCTCGGAGGCTCTACTGAGGTTTTCGAGCATTGTACTTAGGTCTTCCGCGGTCTCAGCCATGACTATGATATCATCAGCAAACCGAAGCTAAGAAAAAAAAAGGAGAATTATAGGCGGAAAAGCTCTTTTATTTAAATCATTATTATAATATTTCATTAGTGTTACATTCACTATCATTAGTGTTACTTGAGAAATTGACACAAATGACAGTAACACAAATGATATTTGGGACAAACTTAAAAATTTTAAGCTTGTAGACCTTTCTAGGCGGCAATCGAATACATTTAAAATATGCACGTTCCTGTTAGCTCTTAGAATTACTGGGTTATAAATATTTGATTACAATACCTTTTGCAATTACACTTTAGACATGAATGAGTAGAGTTTTGTCCAAAGCACGGAAATCGGTAGAAATATGAATATCTCGCAAAAAATATGTAACGCACCACCACTCCGAAGACACGCTGCAAGGCCTATGACGATGTTTTGGCGTATGAGATGAGGCGGGGTTCCAGGACCTCCATGGATTTAATATTATGACTGTATTAACTTAAGCTACACTAATGATAGTTAAACATTGATTCATGTTTAAAACACTAGGATAAGAGTATTCTATTATCCTCAAATAAAAAATGTATTCTACGTTTGAAGGCTTACACATTATAATGATATAAAATATTAAATATATAGAATTTCTACGAGTAATTTCGTTTTTATACGACTTTATTTCAACGTAAACGGAAAATGAGCGCTATCTTCTTAAGGGACTAAATTTTAAAGTTTTAGTTTTCTCGCAAATGGTACAATTTTAGGTATTGTTTTGTTTTGGAACGTAAAAAGGTAAATGAAGACTATGATATTAAAAAATAAAACAAAAACAATCCCAAACAAAATCAAAGTTATTAGAGATGACAACATTTTTAGCTCTGTTTGAAATCGACCCGGGTAGGGATTTTTTTTTACTTTTTTTGATTGAACATTATTGTACATAAGTAGTTGATTCCAATTTTTTAAATACGCCATAAAGCAGAAGTATGAACGCCAGCAGGTCAACCTACCAGAAACTATCAAACTTTCCCAATCAAACTTGAACCATAATGCTTTAGTGATAAAGTTAAAATCTATTAAAGAAATCTAACAGATTGTAGTAGCTTGATATGCGGCGACTGCGATGCGTTGACGTGATGCCAATAATTTGAATTCATTACGTTTTTATTAAAAGTGCACTTACAAATTTTTTCGATAAACTCCAATCCTTAACGCGTTGTTCATAAGACATAGTTTTTAAAATACATTGCAGTAGTCTCTAATTTTGTATTCATAAAATTGTGCCTTATGAGCTACACTAGTAAGGTAAAAAATTAGATCAGAATTGCGTACATTGAGTTCTGAGTTGCTCAGCCGTTTTTTATCTGTTTTGTTTATTGTTAATCGAAGGAAAATGAAATATGAAGGAAAAAATTGAATTGCAGTAACAGCTAATTCGACCCTGATAAAATAGCAATCTCTTAAATGAAAAATAAAGGGCGTTGACCTAAGGTAATTACTGTAGGTAAAGCTGCGTACTGAAGATGCGGGGGCCGCGTGGGGTGCCAGTACCTACAGGCCGCGTAGTGAATATAAAGGCGGCGCGGGCGCGCGGGGTCCCTGTGATGTGCCGGCCGTTCGCACTCCGCCGAACAAGAATGAGAGCGCGTACGGTGACGATAACATCGATGATCAAACTAAAAATCGTTCGTTATCAATAACAATTTTTTTTTTTGTACTAAAACATGTCAAAGTAACAATATTTTTATCTATAAAACTTATTTAACTATAAGTTGAGAAAATTTGCGAACTGGATATTTTTTTCCTGTATAGTGTACATAGTGGTGGCCCAAAATGAAACAATATTCAATAAAAGTATTGATCCATTACATGTATAGTCAAGTTCATAATCGTATTGTTACTGTAAACATTTTCGTATGTATGCACTTTTAAAGAAGACGATCCCTGAGTTTTTTCAGCTTTTCTTCTCAGAGGTAGTGCAGTTATGAAATGCCGGCTACAGCTGGTTTAAAAAAAAAAATTACGTGTAGAAGTGATCAGCGATAGTACTTGCATAATAAACAATTTTATTTCATAATTTACAAAAATATCTTAGTACCATTGTAATAACCGTTTTTTGACCCAAGCGAAAATGCACAAAGCGCTTAAATACATTATTCTAATTCAAGTGTAGTGCAATGTTATTTCGACGTCTAATTACTGTATTCTATTTACGACCACAGAGGCGTCCGTTGTGAGGAAATCAAAACCATATACGCACAACAAAAGCAAGAGATGCAATAACAGACAAGCATATGACAAAAGATATATCAACTTCGCTTTTATCCAGAAAACTCAGAAATGGATATCTAAGCCTGGCAAATATTTCAGAAACTTTTACATGTAATCTGCGTAGTTCTCATTGTGTTAAATAAGAGTACAAGTGTGATGTTTGTCGGCATAGTTTTATGGACAACGGTAAATTCAAATTTGAGATTCGTACACACTGGTGATAAACCTTATGAATGTAATGTTTTCAAGGTAATTTTAGTCGAAGGAGTAATTTAACAATGCATATGTGTTCAGAAACTAGTGAAAAACCTTATCAGTGTGATATATGTCAACGAAATTTTAATCGAAGGAGTATTTTAATAATACATATGCGTACACACACTGGTGAAAAACCATATAAGTGTGGAGTTTGTCAACGCAAATTTACTAAAAAGAGTACATTAACACAACATATGCGTACACACACTGGTGAAAAACCATATAAGTGTGGAGTTTGTCAACGTAATTTTACTAAAAAGAGTACATTAACACAACATATGCGTACACACACTGGTGAGAAACCTTATAAGTGTAATTTATGTCACCGTAATTTTAGCCAGAAGAGTATTTTAACAAAGCATTTGCGAACACACTCTGGTGAGAAACCTTATAAATGTGATATATGTCAACGTAATTTTAATAATAAGTGTAATTTAAGAAATCATTTGCTTACACACACTGGTGAAAAACCATATAAGTGTGGAGTTTGTCAACGTAATTTTACTAAAAAGAGTACATTAACACAACATATGCGTACACACACTGGTGAGAAACCTTATAAGTGTAATGTATGTCACCGTAATTTTAGCCAGAAGAGTATTTTAACAAAGCATTTGCGAACACACTCTGGTGAGAAACCTTATAAATGTGATATATGTCAACGTAATTTTAATAATATGTGTAATTTAAGAAATCATTTGCTTACACACACTGGTGAAAAACCATATAAGTGTGGAGTATGTCAACGAAATTTCGCAGAAAAGAGCCCATTAACAAAACATATGCGTACACACACTGGTGAGAAACCTTATAAATGTGATTTATGTCAAAGTAGTTTTAGTAATAACAGTAGTTTAACAAGACATATGCGTACACACACTGGTAAAAAACCTTATAAGTGTGATGTTTGTCAACGTAATTTTAATAATAAAAGTAATTTAATAAGACATATGCGTACACACACTGGTGTAAAACCGTATAAGTGTGATGTATGTCAACGTAATTTTAGTCAGAAGATTTTAGTAATAAGACATAAGTGTACACAATCTGGTGAAAAACTTTTTAAGTGTGATGTATGTCTACGAAATTTTACTAGAAAGAGTCTGTTAAGAAAACATATGCGTACACACACTGGTGAGAAACCTTATGAGTGTAATGTATGTCAACGTAATTTTACCCAGAAGAGTCATTTAACAGGGCATATGCGTACCCATACTGGTGATAAACCTTATGAGTGTAATGTATGTCAACGTAATTATACCCTGAAGAGTATTTTAAAAATTCATATGCTTACACACACTAGTGAAAAACCATATAAGTGTGGAGTTTGTCAACGTAATTTTACTAAAAAGAGTCTATTAACAAAACATATGCGAACACACTCTGGTGAGAAACCTTATAAATGTGATATATGTCAACGTAATTTTAGCCAGAAGAGTCATTTAACAATGCACATGCGTACACACACTGGTGAAAAACCTTATAAGTGTGATGTATGTCAACGTGATTTTAATAATAAGACTAATTTAATAAGACATATGCGTACACATACTGGTGATAAACCTTATGAGTGTAATGTATGTCAACGTAATTATAGCCTGAAGAGTATTTTAAAAATTCATATGCGTACACACACTGGTGAAAAACCATATAAGTGTGGAGTTTGTCAACGTAATTTTACTAAAAAGAGTCTATTAACAAAACATATGCGTACACACTCTGGTGAGAAATCTTATAAGTGTGATGTATGTCAACGTAATTTTAGCCAGAAGAGTCATTTAACAGTGCACATGCGTACACACACTGGTGAAAAACCATATAAGTGTGGAGTTTGTCAACGTCATTTTACTAAAAAAAGTCTATTAACAAAACATATGCGCACACACTCTGGTGAGAAACCATATAAATGTGATGTATGTCAACGTAATTTTACCCAGAAGAGTCATTTAACAAGGCATATGCGTACACATACTGGTGATAAACCTAATGAGTGTAATGTATGTCAATGTAATTTTAGTAGGAAGGGTAATTTAGCTAGTCATATTTGTACACACGCTGTTGAAATACCTTACATTTGTAGTGTATGTCAACGTACTTTCATTCTAAACAGTCATTTAACAATTCATATGCGTACACACACTGGTGAGAAACCTTATAGATGTGATATCTGTCAACGTAATTTTAGTATTAAGAGTAATTTAAGAATTCATTTGCGTACACACACGGGTGAAAAACCTTATAAATGTTATGTATGTCAACGTAATTTTAGTCTGAAGAGTTTATTAACAAGACATATGCGTTCACACACTGGTGAAAAACCTTATGAGTGTGATATATGTCAACGTAATTTTAGTAGGAAGAGTAATTTAGCTAGACATATTCGTACACATACTGGCTAAATACCTTACATTTGTAGTGTATGTCAACGTACTTTCATTCTAAAGAGTCATTTAACAATTCATATGCGAACACATACTGCTAAAAACATTTAAGCATGTAGTATGTCAACCTTATTTTACAGGAAAGAGAAATTTTATAAAATGTATTCGTAGACTCGCTGGTAAAAATCTTATATCTGTAACGTATGTCAATGTAATTTTCACCATAGGCGTACCCAGCTTCTGGTCTTCTGGCTTGAGGAGGGGGAGTGGGGGACGACAAGTCAGGCCTCGCGGAGGGCTAGTCCGAGTCAAATTTTTAGAGTTGGTTATCTTTGAGTGCTATAGTCGCACGCGGTTTTTTGGCAGTTTCACCGTACATTTTATCAGTGTCTACTGCGTGGTTTATTTAAAAGTTAGAGATAAGTCCTCGTTTGTGGTTTGTTTAGTCATTAAGGAAGTTCATACATGAAAAACCATCTATGTGTAGTGGTAATTCAACGCAATTTTACTGAAAAATGTTCTTTTTACTCAATTTTTATTTTTATTCTGCTTACACTATTTTTAATATGATTGCTCAATCTTGATTGTGTTATTTTTTTTATTGCTTTATTTTTAATTTTGTAATTTGTATTCATCATTCGCAATGGATTTTTCCTATTAGTATTGTGTTCACATCTGTTTATACACATTATGTAACAAAAACCTGTTGTTTCATCTAGTTACGTGTTAAGAATCAGCATTACGTCCGTATGCGTATAAAGCAAGTCATTTATAAAAATTATTCAATAAAAATAGTTAAAATAAATATTTAATTATTATTTTTTGTAATCTTTAACTGATTCCTTAACTAGACATGAGTGAAACGTTCCCAGCAATCTCTTTAGTTTATAAAATCAAATATTCTAAACATTATTTCAACTGTATCAATTTTAATAATTATCTGATTTAGACTCCTCGACTAAATGTTTTCTTTTTTTTTTAATTATTATTTAATTAATGATTTGCTTATGGCTTAATGTTTATGTCCATGAAAGAAACAACAGGGCTGTTGTTACATATTGTAGGCATCGTAGTCTTCTGTAATTAAAGGAGCACAAAAAAAATAACTTTTCTTTTATTGTAAATTTGTTATGTCCTTTGCCGGAGATCGCCATTAATTAATTGACATAATAAAAATATCTTTTGAAATATCTTTAAACAATAATGTTGAAATGAGCAAAATGTGTAAAACTGATAACCATTAATAATTCATTGATTTTATTATAATAATTAATAAATGATTAAGTGTTATCAAAACTATGATAATAATATTGTTACGAATGCACCTTTTGTCGATGGCATAAGGCTCAATGTCGCGCGTCATGCAGTGCGTAACTTTTAAGCCCTATAACTCGAGACCTAAACATTGTTGAGGAACCGTATAAAAACGCATTGCTAGACCTAGGGTGACCTATCGAATGGTACAAGTCTCAACAATTTTGAGACGTTACTATGGATAGCCTTAAAAGGTCAAATAAAAAATATAATTACTAAATAAAATAAACCGTTGTGTGCAACTAAATATCAGCTGGTGCCATTACAACTTATGAACAAACTAAAAATCCTTCAAATGATCACAATACACAAAAAAAACCTTAAACATTCTTTAAAGTAATCTCTTCTATAATAATTTTGTTTACAGTTAACAAATTAGCTGAACCTAATCAAGCCAATTAAAATAAAATAAGTCACATTCACAATCATTTTTAATAAAAGCAAACAAGACAAAAATTACTATTTTTTTAAGTGGAAGATTATCATAAAATGCTTGACAATTACAGAGTATGACACTTTTCAGTTCAGCCTCCCTGTTCAGAGGTAGGGGGCTAAAATCTGCTGTAAAACTGTCATTGTTATTCATTGAGACTTATGTATAAGGTGTTATATATTATTTATCATACTAAAATATAAACGATGACGCAATCGAACACGGATCTGTTAAGCTGTCAATGCGATTCGTCGTGTTCCGGCATGATGTCTGGTGAAGCCGTTTGGAGGGCGGGTCTGAGCAGTTGTGTTGCGATGTGTGTCGGGTACGATGCGCCAAATGTTGTCGTGTCTGGAGTTTGCCCGTGGAGGGTAGCGGGATCCGAAGCACGGTGCTCCGCTGGCCGACCGCAGATAGTTGGGGGCCCAAGTAGTGTGCCAGCCACATACGAAAGGCTGCCCCGCCAACTGCGAAAAATCCCAGGGTGGCCCCATCGTGCCGGTTGGTGACCGGACGAGAGGATCCGATGGCGATCCCTGGGGGGGTTCGGGCGTCCCCGCAGTCTCCAGATCAATCTCCCTCTGGCCCGGCATTGTTGGTCGCATTGTTGGGATTAACATTGCATCACCTCACTCAACTGCCGTCTTCCTTACTATTCACTCAAATTTTATTTTAATTGAGAGCAAAGTCCATCTGTGTACCTTTTTTGTGGGCCTAAAATGAGGATTGTTTACATTGCGCCTTTATAGGTTAGATTGCAAATATGTTTGTGTATGATTTGCAAATGAAACTTAAGGTGATTTAATTTACCACTGATTTTAAAAATGAATTATATCATGTTCGTAATTAAAATTAGTGCTATCCATCTACTGATAGAAATTACATATTAATATTTTTAAAATTTCTGGAAAATGTGAGTGGATGGGCTCAGTGGTGCAATAAAAGAAGCGGACTGTGTATAATATGTGTATTAGCGTAATTAACAATAAGAACGATGAAATGCCCGTGGCGGAGCGCGTCTGTGAGCTTAGTGGTGAGGCGCGGCGACGGCGCCGGCGGCGCGTACCGATCTCGCTGCCCCGCACCCCGCGCCGTCCCCTCGGCCAATTGCGCGCATATGTGATGCGCCGACAGTGAGAGAAGACAAGATATAGATGAGTCAGTTATTCGTCTAAGCGAAGGTAGCAGGCTGATGACAACAGTAGCGGAGATGTTGTTAGTGACGCAGCTGACAATGAAAATAGGTACTTATAATCGAAGAATATTTGGAATCAGATGATGAAAGCAATTATTACGTTTTGAAATACATTTCATTGGTAAAAACGTGTTAAAAATAAGCCCCCTTATTCATAAACGATGTTTAAAGTTTATTGTTAGTGATTATCCATTTTTAACCATTTATTTTAAACGTTTGCACACGACTTAATTTCAATCAACGTTTATGAATAAACTCCTTAAAAACTTCTGTGTTAATTCATAAACGATGATGAAAGCTAAATGACGTGCAACCGTCTAAACTAAATGTTTAAAGAATCCCTAATCACTAGTTATCTTCAACCATCGTTTATGAATAAGGGGGATAATGTATACTCTATACGAGTTTGTTTATTTGAATGCGTTAATCTCAGAAACTACTAGTCCGATTTAAAAAATTCTTTTAGCGTTGGATAGGCCATCAATCCAGGAAGGCTATTGTTCTATATAACATCACGCTTCGACCAATAGTAGCGGGCCATAACTAACTCCACGCGAACGAAGTCGTTGGCGGCCCCTAGTAATAAATATGTATGATTTTTTTTTTTTGTTTTACTCATTTTATTTAAACGCCAAATCAAAGCAAAGCATTTATTTCTAATAAACCAGTTACAGGCACTTTTGAATTGTCCGAAGGTCGGTCAGTCAGTAAGGTGAAGCTAGTCGCCCGTTCCAAAGAGTAGGCACCTATGGAGAAGAACGGACAAGAAACTCCATGGACACTCTTTAAAATTATCAAGCTATTGATACAAATATTTTATTCCATCATTCATGTTGAAATCAACCGTGTGAGAACGATGTAGAAATATAGTGTACGCTGAGAGCGCTTATTATGGAAAACACAAAAAAAAAATAGAAATTAAAATAACCCAACAAATAGATGCTTTACAGCAAGTACATTGTGCTCACACGTGTGCCATGCAATTATACAATACTAAGAAATTGAATCTACACAATGCAAAGACACTTTTGTCCAAGGTTCAGCAGCTCCAACAGTGTTCCCGAATGCTAAGTTTAGCTCCTATGTAGCTGCACCAGTGCCGAATACCAATCGTATAATATGCCTAGTATACATAGTGTGTACTGGCTTTGAGTAAAAAAAAAAAAACAAACAATTACAAATTAAAACTACAAGAGGAAAAATCAAAGAACAATCAGTGTAAGTATAGAAATCGGACGCAGCTCAAGCCCAAGCCTTTTTGTCTTCAATATAATCCTTAACATTATAAAATGCTTTCTGACACAACTTACGTTTAATGAAGCATTTGAATTTATTCAGGCTCAGATCACGAACCACCTCTGGAAGTCTATTGTAAAAATGTATACATTGGCATCTAAAAGAGCCACCTATTTTCTTGAGCCTTGTTGTAGGTACAATAAATTTGTGCTTGTTCCTAGTATTTATATTATGGATATCACTGTATTTTTTAAACAATTTTATATTTTTATGAGCATACAAAAGATTTTCATAAATATATTGAGACGGCACGGTCAGTACATTAATCTCTTTAAATTTTTCTCTGAGAGAGTGTCTCGGACTTAATTTATAAATTGCAAAGACCATAGATTTGTGTTTTCATAAAAACCAGTTTTGCTTATAGTATAAAATAATGTTTTAGTATCAAAATGATTTCAGACAAGCCAACAGGATTGCTATATGCACGACCGCAGTGCCCTCATTTATTTTCACAAATTTATAGAAAAATTATATATCAACCACGGGGGTATGGCGCCACTGAGCCATGATAGATTAAATTATATAAACGGGTGAAATGCGGCATAAAAATCAAGTGCATTGATAACATAAATAAAGGAATTTTAACATTTTAGCATTGTGGACAAAGCAACAAAACTACTGAAGAACCATACGTGACTAGATACATGCAAAACAGTGAAGTAAAATAACGGTATTACTAACCTACTACATACCCATTACATAACCTACAGACAACAGCATGAAATTCAATAGCAATATTACTCAACAATAAAGTCAAAAGTTAATCTTAATCAAGAAAATAATGAGCTTGGAATAACATTAGAATGCACATCAATATCGATCAAGGTATTATGGCCATCTAGAGGATTTACGGTAAACTATCTTAGCTAAGCTATACCAAGTTAGCGTTCCGACTACTAGTACCTAACTAAACCAATAGAGGGCAGTACAAGTAGAAAAACAAAAGTATTTTCTTATTAATCACAAACATAATACCGTGGAAACCATGGAAGAAGTAATGAATATGCTCCAAAAAATACAAAGCAAACTTAACGAACAAAAATTTACCATTGTGCAATCAGCGGACAACGTTAGATTTTCAACTTTATCACTACACTCCTATACTTACTATACTCTGTGCTACACTCGGTGGTAAGCCATAACATCGACTGCCGGGGGAAGTTACCACGCATTAGTCTTGCCGCCAAGCGAATCGTCGTGTTCAGGCATGATGTCTGGTAAAGTCGTACGGAGGACGGATTGGAGCAGTTGTGTTGCGATGGATGCCGGGTACGATGCGCCAAATGTTGTTGTGTCGGGAGTTTGTTCATGCAGGATCTCCATATCAATCTCCCTCTAGCTCAGCATCGGGTAGTGTTGTGGGTGGAGGTGGAGGAGCGGGTTGTTGGGTATAATATTGCATCACCTCGCTCAACTGCAGTCTTCCTTCCTATTCGCTCAGTTTTTTTTTGGGTTAATAAACTAGCACGCTTTACCTTCAACGATTGCATCACTGGTGACCATCAGGCAGGATTGTGGTCAAGCACTAGTTTATAATTGTTAATTAAACTAAAGAATTAAGGTTGAAGGTGGATTGGGAATATTTGACAGTTTCGGGTAATTTGACCTACTGTCATCCGTACACAAGTAAACGAAAACAACAATACCCAGAAAAAACAGGACTATAGCGATCGTCAAATATATCAGGAGTTCTTAAACCTAATATATGGGAATACTTAGTTTTTTAACTAATAAAAACATTGGAAACCCGCCAACAAAAATTGGTTGTCTGTAGAACTCCGTCTACTGCCGATATTTGAACGTGACAACGTCTATTACATGGTAATAGACCTCGGGCACGAGTGTGACACACGCTCTAGGGGTGGGGGTAAAGTAGGCGTGGACTCCGTGTGGCGTCAGATTCGGCCGTTACGGTGTTTTCGAGAATGACTCCACGCTGTACCAATTTAATAGACGTTGTCACGTCAAAACTATAAACAACAGCAACTATAGCTTGGCAAAAAAGTGTAACAGAATATTTTTTTCTTGTTTATTGACAACATTGAACAACATGAGTAACTGTATAGTTGGTGGACGTATAATTATGTAAACAATCACAGTAGCTGAACGAAAATAACTAGCTAGAAAAATAACTTGCTTTATAACAGGTAACGCCGACCAACTAACAGGTTATGTTACGTTTTTTGAAAAAGGCGTAACGACCCACACCTAATGTTAATAAGAATGTACAAGAGTATGAACAGGAATTTCTCTTACAAGCTATGCACTGTCTTAAATAAACTTAGCTAAAACTACACAGTAGTGGGTTAACCAATAGGAAAACACTTTGCTGTGCTGCAGATATCCACGCGATCTCGCGTGCGTTCTCGATGTTGATTCGTTGATCGAGGGAGACCGCGGCATTTCACTGGTTAATAATAATAATAATAATGATGAACAAGTGTTTTTATTAGGTACTTATTCATCATCATCATCATCATTTCAGCCGAAAGACTTCCACTGCTGGACATAGGCGTCCCCCAAGGTTCTCCATGACGACCGGTCCTGCGCCTCCCGCATCCAGCTGTTTCCCGCGACCTTCACCAGGTCGTCGGTCCACCTTGTCGGGGGCCTACCCACGCTACGTCTTCCGGTGCGTGGTCGCCACTCGAGAACCCGTCGGCCCCATCGGGCATCGGTCCTACGGGCAATGTGTCCAGCCCATTGCCACTTCAGTGTTGCAATTCTTCGGGCTATGTCGGTTACTCTCGTTCTTCTGCGGATCTCCTCATTCCTGATTCGATCGCGCAGTGAAACCCCAAGCATAGCCCTCTCCATTGCCCTTTGAGCGACTTTGAGCCTTCTTATAAGGCCCATTGTTAGCGACCACGTCTTAATTCCATAAGTCATCATGGCAACACACACAGGTACTTATTACAAAAAAAAAATCAAGAATAATATTCTATTGACTTTTATCAGGTTTTTGTGTTAAGTACTGTTTATTGGTTGAATGATTATAATTTTTAGTTGACAGTGGGTATCCACTAAGGAAAACAACAATGACGCCAATGCTGAACACTGTGGAAGGGACACCACGACATCACTATTATGTGAAACATGTGACTGCACTCAATATCGTGGAGCGTTGCATCGGTGTATTAAAAGCAGGTTTCAGGTATGGAGTTGCATTGCAATTGTGTTAAACACTTCAAAACAATGACTATTTTTATTTTTAATGAATTTCTTATTTAAGAAAATAAAATAAGAAGATAAGAAGATAACCCTGGGGTTTTAGGTCGCATAGGCATTATTGTTCCGGACAAATATATTTGGAGGCGGCGACGCCCACCACTACTAGCCACGCCAACAGCCAGGACCAATTTACTTGCCAGGACGCCTCTGGTTAGAGCGATGGCCACCATAAACCTTCTCCATACGAGGCTTGATATATGGACATGTCACTTTAGTGAGTTCGCAAGAGTTCTTTTAATGACACTGTGCTATCCAGCATCCTAGTGGCGTTTCACTCTGTTGCAGTCAGTTGGAATAATTTTGAAAATAGCTGCTAATCTATTCCTCCAAAAGTTCGGAAATATGTTTACTGAACAAACTTGTATCGAATAGTGTTGTTTTAGATTTAATATTATTTTTTAGTTTTTTATTCTGTTGTTTAAATTTTATTAGTTTTGTTTTAATTTAATTTTATTTATTATATGTGTAAGTTTCCACAATGTATGTTAAATGTATCCTTTCTGCCGCATTAGGTTAAGCAACCTGTAATGGTAGAAAGTGTGTGATTAAAAAAAAATGTAGTAGTCCTTGTATGTATATGTCAGGCACAGTATATAAATAAAAGTTAGTCTAACAAGATATGATTTTATTAAAGTAAATTGACTTTTTGGAGGTGTTTGCTTGCAGCCCGTACTTAATACTATAGTCCAATAACTGCAGGCAAAATAGGCTGTTGCATATTGCATAATATTGCAAACATGGCAACAGCACCATTGCCATCTGACGAGGTTTATTCAGAAGCACTTCGCTTGCAACAGGTTTGTTATTTCCACTACACTATGTTGGAATTTAATTAAGTTTGAATTTTATTAGTCAACATAAATAATACTACTATTTTATAAAAAAAATCAACATTTATTTAACAATATCAAACTTGACTTTCAAGGTAATAGAAAATTCTGAAATATAAATATATTATAAACAAAAACAATGTATGTAATAATAATAACAAATTAATAAATCAGTCTTCATACATTGATTTGATAATATAATCAGCCTTATCATTAATCCTACTCAGTTTTATCTTTAATCTAATCAGTCATTTATCGTTAATCTAATCAGTCCTTTATCTTTGACCCAACACAGGAGGACAATAATTTAGGATTACTTATGTATATTTAAGATAGGATTTTTTTTTATGAAATAAAATTAAATATGAAAATACGGTTACAGTTTTTATTTAGCTTCGTAAATTGGTGAATAAACGTTAATTTAAATGTATAATATTATTAGTCGACATTTGTAGCGTGGCGCAGGAGGACACATCGCGTATTATATAGATGGGTGTTCAAGGTTAATAAACACCTGCTATTACATATGCATTTACGTCCATATTTTTTACACTATCATCCAGTGCAGACAGCTATCCCACCTGATGGTAAGCAGTGATACAATCGTTGATGGTAAAGCGGGCTAGTTTGTTAAGAGCCTATTCACTCAAAAAACGGTAAATAGGAAGGAAAACAGCAGCTGAGAGAGGTGATGCAATGTTAAACCCAACAACACGACCAAAGATGTTGCGCCAGAGGGACATTGATCTGGAGACCCCCCACCACCAAACTCCCGACACAATAACATTTGGCACATCGTACGATGCGGCACACATCGGAACACAACTGCTCAGACCCGTCCTCCATATGTATACAAAAAGCCTGCCTTTCTTCATTCATACATTGTATTATCCGGACTTTCGATTATCCGGATGCCTACCGACAACGGTTAGTCCGGATAATCGGGGTCCTACTGTATGTAAATTACTTACGACATTCACTTCAAATATACCAATAATTAATTAATTATTCTTATTTATATTTTTTTAAAACGGAATTCCAAAAATGTTACACGTGAGTGTTTTGGTGAACATATATTGATAGTGCTATGGCTGTTGAGAGTATGTCATGCTCACTCAAATGTCTCGCTGGTGGTGGCGTGTGTGTTGGGTCATTAGGTTCCCTTCAATATGGTTGAGCTGAATGATGCTGATCCATACGTCATGTTCGTGAACGGACGCCGTCAGAGGGGACTGGTCATCTCTTAGCTGCTACGGCGTATTTTAATTTCTGAATTGTTGTTTTTTTTTTCCATAATGGACGCTCTCAGCGTTCAATATATTTCTGCATCGTTCTCACACGATTGATTTCAAAATGAATGATGTAATCAAATATTTGTATCAATAGCTTGATAATTTAAAAGAGTGTCCATGGAGTTTCTTGCCCGTTCTTCTCCATAGGTACCTACTCTATGGAATGGGCGACTAGCTTCACCTTACTGACTGACCGACCTTCTGACAATTCGAAAGTGCCTGTAACTGGTTTATTTGAAATAAATGCTTTGATTTTGATTTTGATTGAAACTACAACTACATTTGGGGAGGCCTATGTCCAGCAGTGAACGTTATTCGGTTAAAATGATGATGTTTGAAACTACTGGCTGTGCCCGCAACTTCGTTTGTGTGCAAAACGAATTGATTTTCATGTGGTATTATTCATCATTATCAACCTTTTTATCGTCCCACTGCTGGGCACAGGTCTCCTCTCATACAGAAAAGGATTGAGCGTAATCACCACACTTGCTCAATGCGAGTTGGCGATTTCAGATTTAAAGTCCAGGTTTCCTCAAGATGTTTTCCTTCACCTTCAGTCATTGTCGTCCAAGATATACTTAGAAAGTACATATAACTTTAGAAAAGTTACATTGGTACTTGCCTGACCTGGAATCGAACCCGCGCACTCATACTTGAGAGGCTGGTGTTTTAACCACTAGTCCACCACGACTATCATGATCTAATTATTTGCTAATCACAATTTATTGTATTTTTATATGCACTTCGATATTGAAATTATATTATGGAAAGCAAGAAATAAAAGGCTTTTTATTTATTTATTAACCACATAGAAAAACTTTGTGTACAAAGGTACACAAAGTGCTCGGGCTAGGAAGGAAGCAATTCGGTCAAAAAGAGAGGCGAATATGGCAGACCGTACGAATGTTGTACTTCAAACTGTCTCCCGTCTCCGACTGGTGTGAAACCAATCTTGTGGGAACCCGTTCACATTGACTCGTGCTTTTCAGTATCCTTGGACTGCACTGCCCGCCTTCAGCTTTTGGGACTGAGGCTTCTGAGATTTCCTCAAACCCACTTTTAGCCGAATCATTGATCCTGTGGAGATACTCCTAAATAAAAGTATGTTATCCACTTCTTAACTAAAATATTTATTAGAATTTTAAATATTAACAGCAAATACACATTTGGGATATTTTACTAAAAGATGTAAGCATGCCTATGCGACCGTCGTCGGACTTGAACTGGTTAGGGCGACCAAGAGGTGCGTTAAAGTGTGCGGGGTGGAAGCGGCGACTGTAACATGCCGTTTGCCACCAGTCTACTACGAACTCGCTTCTGTAGATAATATCTTTGCAGAGCGGGCGTTAGAGCTCCGGTGGCGACTGGACTGGAGGTATAGCGGGTGTCTATAAACATGCGTAAGTTAAAGCTGTGTACGCACGGGTGTAAAGTATTTATGTAATATTTATGTATTATGTATGTTATTTATATATCGCAGCCTCGTTGAGAGATAGTCATAATTGCATAAATTGTATAAATTAGTTTGTTGTAGTACCTTAGCTATAGCCTACGTGTCTAAAGCCAGGGTGGCTGTCAGGAAACGTGGGGTTATTGCAAAAGTTCGGGGGTATTTCACATCAGGACAGTGATGTGCTATCGTCTGTACAAACTCCAAACCCTTAGTACAGATGTTACGTAGCCAGCCTTTCGGTATTCTATAGGCTGCGTTTTAGAATGTGTGTGGGAATTATGTACATGATTATATCATGTAATTTATTTCGCCATAACCGTTCAACCATAGGACGGCCCGTCGTACGGCGAGAATTTTACCCTTACATTGTTGACACCGCTACGATCTGAACGAAGCGCTTCACCTTGTTTTTTAAACTGCGTACATTGAAAGAATGTAACAATTTGCCTGCCGATATAATTCACTTGTCTTCTAGGCTGAAGTGAATAGGCCCTTAATGAACTAGTCCACTTTATCATAAACGGTTGCAATATTGTTAACCGACAGACGATCACTAGTTCGTGATGTTAAAAATATCTGTTTTCTAATAATATTCTAAATTAGACTACTTAGTTAACCGACTTACATAATGAGTTTATATTGAAATCTCCTGCATCATCTCATTCTCTTTTGGTATACTATTAATAGATTTAGATATTGACAGCTTGACAGATCCGCGTTCGATTGCGTCACCGTTTATATTTTATTTTGATAAATAATAAATAACACCTAATATATAAATCTCAATAAATAACAATGACAGTTTTACAGCAGATTTTAGCCCCCTACCTCTGAACAGGGAGGCTGAACTGAAAAGTGTCATACTCTGTAATTGTCATGCATTTTATGATAATAATCCGTTTAAAAAGAAATAGTAACTTTAGTCATCTTTATTTTTTTTTAAATGATTGTGATTGTGACTTATTTTATTTTAATTGATTTCATTAGGTTCAACTGATTTGTTAACTGTAAACAAAATTATTACTTTAAAGAATGTTTAAGGTTTTTTTTTTGTGTAACGTGATCATTTGAATACATTTCATTGGTAAAAACGTGTTAAAAATAAGCCCCCTTATTCATAAACGATGTTTAAAGTTTATTGTTAGTGATTATCCATTTTTAACCATTTATTTTAGACGTTTGCACGCGACTTAATTACATCATCAAACGACGATGAAAGCTAAATGACGTGCAACCGTCTAAACTAAATGTTTAAAGAATGGCTAATCACTAGTTATCTTCAACCATCGTTTATGAATAAGGGGGAAAATATATACTCTATACGAGTTTGTTTATTTAAATGCGTTAATCTCAGAAGCTATTAGTCCGATTTAAAAAATTCTTTTAGCGTTGGATAGACCATCAATCCAGGAAGGCTTTTGTTCTATATAACATCACGCTTCGACCAATTGTATCGGACCATAACTAACTCCACGCGAACGAAGTCGTTGGCGGCCTCTAGTAAAAAATATGTATGATTTTTTTTTGTTTTACTCATTTTATTTAAATGCCAAATCAAAGCAAAGCATTTATTTCTAATAAACCAGTTACAGGCACTTTTGAATTGACCGAAGGTCGGTCAGTCAGTAAGGTGAAGCTAGTCGCCCGTTCCAAAGAGTAGGTACCTATGGAGAAGAACGGACAAGAAACTCCATGGACACTCTTTAAAATTATCAAGCTATTGATACAAATATTTTATTCCATCATTCATGTTGAAATCAACCGTGTGAGAACGATGCAGAAACATATTGTACGCTGAGAGCGTCCATTATGGAAAACACAAAAAAAAAAAATAGAAATTAAAATAACCCAACAAATAGATGCTTTACAGCAAGTAAATTGTGCTCACACGTGTGCCATGCAATTATACAATACTAAGAAATTGAATCTACACAATGCAAAGACACTTTTTTCCAAGGTTCAGCAGCTCCAACAGTGTTCCCGAATGCTAAGTTTAGCTCCTATGTAGCTGCACCAGTGCCGAATACCCCTGTCAGCGATGCAATTCCGTATCGTATAATATGCCTGGCTACATAGTGTGTACTGGCTTTGAGTAAAAAAAAAAAAACAAACAATTACATATTAAAACTACAAGAGGAAAAATCAAAGAACAATCAGTGTAAGTATAGAAATCGGACGCAGCTCAAGCCCAAGCCTTTTTGTCGTCAATATAATCCTTAACATTATAAAATGCTTTCTGACACAACTTACGTTTAATGAAGGATTTGAATTTATTCAGGCTCAGATCATGAACCACCTCTGGAAGTCTATTGTAAAAATGTATACATTGGCATCTAAAAGAGCCACCTATTTTCTTGAGCCTTGTTGTAGGTACAATAAATTTGTGCTTGTTCCTAGTATTTATATTATGGATATCACTGTATTTTTTAAACAATTTTATATTTTTATGAGCATACAAAAGATTTTCATAAATATATTGAGACGGCACGGTCAGTACATTAATCTCTTTAAATTTTTCTCTGAGAGAGTGTCTCGGACTTAATTTATAAATTGCAAAGACCATAGATTTGTGTTTTCATAAAAAACAGTTTTGCTTATGGTACAAAATAATGTTCTAGTATCAAAATGATTCCAGACAAGCCAGCAGGATTGCTATATGCACGACCGCAGTGCCCTTATTTATTTTCACAACTTTATAGAAAAAGTATATATATCGGCGGTAGATTAAAATATATAAACGGGTTAAATTCAGCATAAAAATCAAGTGCATTGATAACATAAACAAAGGAATTTTATCATTTTAGCATTGCGGACAAAGCAACAAAACTACTGAAGAACCATACATGACTAGATACATGCAAAACAGTGAAGTAAAATAACGGTATTACTAACCTACTACATACCTATTACATAACCTACAGACAACGGCACGAAATTCAATAGCAATATTACTCAACAATAAAGTGAAAAGTTAATCCTAATCAAGAAAATAATGAGCTTGGAATAACATCAGAATGCACATCAATATCGATCAAGGTATTATGGCCATCTAGAGGATTTACTGTAAACTATCTTAGCTAAGCTATACCAAGTTAGCGTTCCGACTACTAGTACCTAACCAAACCAATAGAGGGCAGTACAAGTAGAAAAACAAAAGTATTTTCTTATTAATCGCAAACATAATACCGTGGAAATCATGGAAGACGTAATAAATATGCTCCAAAAAATACAAAGCAAACTTAACGAACAAAAATTTACCATTGTGCAATCAGCGGACAACGTCACGCATCAAGTTTATTATTTATTAGATTTTCAACTTTATCACTACACTCCTATACTTACTATACTCTGTGCTACACTCTGTGGTAAGCCATAACATCGGCTGCCGGGAGAAGTTACCACCCATTAGTCTTGCCCCCAAGCGAATCGTCGTGTTCAGGCATGATGTCTGGTAAAGTCGTACGGAGGACGGATTGGAGCAGTTGTGTTGCGATGTGTGCCGGGTACGATGCGCCAAATGTTGTTGTGTCGGGAGTTTGTTCATGCAGGATCTCCATATCAATCTCCCTCTAGCTCAGCATCGGGTAGTGTTGTGGGTGGAGGTGGAGGGGCGGGTTGTTGGGTATAATATTGCATCACCTCGCTCAACTGCAGTCTTCCTTCCTATTCGCTCAGTTTCTTTTTGGGTTAATAAACTAGCACGCTTTACCTTCAACGATTGCATCACTGGTTACCATCAGGCGGGATTGTGGTCAAGCACTAGTTTATAATTGTTAATTAAACTAAAGCATTAAGGTTGAAGGTTGATTGGGAATAGTTGACAGTTCGGGTAATTTGACCTACTGTCATCCGTACACAAGTAAACGAAAACAACAATACCCAGAAAAAACAGGACTATAGCGATCGTCAAATATATCAGGAGTTCTTAAACCTAATATATGGGAATACTTAGTTTTTTAACTAATAAAAATATTGGAAACCCGCCAACAAAAATTGGTTGTCTGTAGAACTCCGTCTACTGCCGATATTTGAACGTGACAACGTCTATTACATGGTAATAGACCTCGCGCACGAGTGTGACACACGCTCTAGGGGTGGGGGTAAAGTAGGCGTGGACTCCGTGTGGCGTCAGATTCGGCCGTTACGGTGTTTTCGAGAATGACTCCACGCTGTACCAATTTAATAGACGTTGTCACGTCAAAACTATAAACAACAGCAACTATAGCTTGGCAAAAAAGTGTAACAGAATATTTTTTTTCTTGTTTATTGGCAACATTGAACAACATGAGTAACTGTATAGTTGGTGGACGTATAATTATGTAAATAATCACAGTAGCTGAACGAAAATAACTAGCTAGAAAAATAACTTGCTTTATAACAGGTAACGCCGACCAACTAACAGGTTATGTTACGTTTTTTGCAAAAGGCGTAACGACCCACACCTAATGTTAATAAGAATGTACAAGAGTATGAACAGTAATTACTCTTACAAGCTATGCACTGTCTTAAATAAACTTAGCTAAAACTACACAGTAGTGGGGTAACCAATAGGAAAACAGTTTGCTGTGCTGCAGATATCCACGCGATCTCGCGTGCGTTCTCGATGTTGATTCGTTGATCGAGGGAGACCGCGGCATTTCACTGGTTAATATGAAATGAAATGAAATGAAATCGTTTATTAAGCAAGTAGGATCACCGATCACTTTTACACGTCATATGTTTTTTTTTTCTTCTTTTTTTTTTTTTAAACTAGATGAAGCCGGCATTTCCTAACTGACTACCTCTGAGAAGAAATAGCCGAAACAAACTCAGGGATCATCGTCTTTTTTAAAGTCCAGACATTAAAAATGAAAATGTTTACAATAATTTACGTTATAATTACGCATATTGCTTAATAACAATGCTTAACAGAGCGAGCAGCTCAGTCCCAAGCCTCTCTATCCTCTAAATAATCTGAGATTTTATAATACCCCTTTTTGCAAAGTTTGGCCTTTATATAGGTTTTATATCGTTTAATGGGTAAGTTTCGAATGTCCATGGGAAGCTTGTTGTAAAAGTGTATACATTGACCCATGAACGAGTTGCCTACTCTGTGGAGACGAGTGTGATGTACAGCAAGATTGTGTTTGTTCCTGGTATTTATATTATGAATATCGCTTATTTTCTTAAAATTAGATATATTTTTATGTACATACATAAGATTTTCAAATATATATTGCGAAGCTACAGTCAGAATGTTCACCTCTCTGAATTTTTCTCTAAGAGAATCTCTAGGACCAAGGTTGTAAATGGCTCGAACAGCCCTTTTCTGTAAAACAAAGATGGTATTGATGTCCGCACAAGTTCCCCAGAGAAGAATCCCATAAGTCATAAGACTATGAAAATAACTAAAATAAACAATTCTGGCTGTATTCACATCAGTAATCAATAATAATAATAATAGCAATTCGTCTGTGCAATTATGGATGAAGTTATCTTGACGAATAACTACCGGAGATATATTATGAAGGACGGGACGATTGACGTGTGTTGGGCATGTCACCATCCGGGTGAGTCCATCAGACACATTATCTCTGGTTGTTCTTGTTTAGCTAACGGCGAGTGTTTGCACAGGCATAACCAGGTAGCTAGGATTATCCACCAGCAACTTGCTTTGAAATATAAACTTGTGGATTCTGAGGTACCGTATTATAAGTATGTGCCCGACCCAGTTCTTGAAAATGGCCATGTCACGTTATACTGGGATCGGTCTATCATTACTGACAGGACTATTGTTGCCAATAAGCCTGATATAGTGGTGATAGATCGATTAGCGCGCCTTGCAATGATTGTCGATGTTACCATTCCACATGACGGGAATCTCGTGAAAGCTGAGAAAGAAAAACAAATTAAATATCTCGACTTGGCGCATGAGATTGTTGACTTGTGGAATGTCAACTCGGCAGTCATTGTACCGATTGTCGTATCGGCCAATGGTTTGATAGCCAAGAGCCTCGACCAACATCTATTGAGGCTCTCGTTAGGCAGTTGGATCAAAGGCCTGATTCAAAAGGCAGTACTCCTCGATACGGCCCGCATCGTGAGGAGGTTCCTGTCTCTGGAGCTCTAACCACCGGTAGCTTGGACCCCGCTCCCGCCATCGGTGGAACACTATTTTTTATATTTTTAAATGTTTTTATGTTTTTTTATAAATATTTCAAAATTTAAATGAATATGTATATATATAAAAATAAACGAAATAATAATAATAATGAACAAGTGTTTTTATTAGGTAGTTATTACAAAAAAAAAAATCAAGAATAATATTCTATTGACTTTTATCAGGTTTTTGTGTTAAGTACTGTTTATTGGATGAATGATTATAATTTTCAGTTGACAGTGGTTATCCACTAAGGAAAACAACAATGACGCCAATGCTGAACACTGTGGAAGGGACACCACGACATCACTATTGTGTGAAACATGTGACTGCACTCAATATCGTGGAGCGTTGCATCGGTGTATTAAAAGCAGGTTTCAGGTATGGAGTTGCATTGCAATTGTGTTAAACACTCCAAAACAATGACTATCATTATATTTAATGAATTTCTTATTTAAGAAAGTAAAATAAGAAGATAAGAAGAAAGATTTAAGAAGATAACCCTGGGGTTTTAGGTCGCATAGGCATATTTGTTCCGGACAAATATATTTGGAGGCGGCGACGCCCACCACTACTAGCCATGCCAACAGCCAGGACCAATTTACTTGCCAGGACGAATCTGGTTAGAGCGATGGCCACCATAAACCTTCTCCATACGAGGCTTGATATATGGACATGTCACTTTAGTGAGTTCGCAAGAGTTCTTTTAATGACACTGTGCTATCCAGCATCCTAGTGGCGTTTCACTCTGTTGCAGTCAGTTGGAATCATTTTGAAAATAGCTGCTAATCTATTCCTCCAAAAGTTCGGAAATATGTTTACTGAACAAACTTGTATCGAATAGTGTTGTTTTAGATTTAATATTTTTTGTTTTGTTTTAATTTAATTTTATTTATTATATGTTTAAGTTTCCACAATGTATGTTAAATGTATCCTTTCTGCCGCATTAGGTTAAGCAACCTGTAATGGTAGAAAGTGTGTGATTAAAAAAAAATGTAGTAGTCCTTGTATGTATATGTCAGGCACAGTATATAAATAAAAGTTAGTCTAACAAGATTTATTAAAGTAAATTGACCTTTGCAGGTGTTTGCTTGCAGCCCGTGCTTAATACTATAGTCCAATAACTGCAGACAAAATAGCCTATTGCATATTGCATAATATTGCAAACATGGCAACAGCACCATTGCCATCTGACGAGGTTTATGCAGAAGCACTTTGCTTGCAACAGGTATGTTATTTCCACTACACTATGTTGGAATTTAATTAAGTTGGAATTTTATTAGTCAACATAAATAATACTACTATTTTATAAAAAATCAACATTTATTTAACAATATCAAACTTGACTTTCAAGGTAATAGAAAATTCTGAAATATAAATATATTATAAACAAAAACAATGTAATAATAATAACAAATTAATAATCAGTCTTCATACATTGATCTAATAATACAATCAGCTTTATCATTAATCCTACTCAGTTTTATCTTTAATCTAATCAGTCCTTTATCTTTGATCCAACACAGGAGGACAATAATTTAGGATTACTTATGTATATTTAAAATAGGATTTTTTTTATGAAATAAAATAAAATATGAAAATACGGTTACAGTTTTTATTTAGCTTCGTAAATTGGTGAATAAACGTTAATTTAAATATATAATATTATTTGTCGACAGGAAATTAATAATAGTATAACGTATCTATAGTAAAATGCAGGGATGTGCCCTGCATTTTACTAGAGATACGTTATACATTTGTAGCGTGGCGCAGGAGGACACATCGCGTATTATATAGATGGGCGTTCAAGGTTAATAAACACCTGCTGTTACATATGCATTTACGTCCATATTTTTTTACACTATCATCCAGTGCAGACAGTTATCCCGCCTGATGGTAAGCAGTGATACAATCGTTGATGGTAAAGCGGGCTAGTTTGTTAAGTGCCTTTTCACTCAAAAAACAGTAAATAGGAAGGAAAACAGCAGCTGAGAGAGGTGATGCAATGTTAAACCCAACAACACTACCAAAGATGTTGCGCCAGAGGGACATTGATCTGGAGACCCCCACCACCAAACTCCCGACACAATAACATTTGGCGCATCGTACGATGCGGCACATGTCGTAACACAACTGCTCAGACCCGTCCTCCATATGTATGCAAAAAGCCTGCCTTTCTTCATTCATACATTGTATTATCCGGACTCTCGATTATCCGAATGCCTACCAACAACAGTTAGTCCGGATAATCAGGGCCCTACTGTATGTCAATTACTTACGACATTCACTTCAAATATACCAATAAATTAATTATTCTTATTTATATTTTTTTAAAACGGAATTCCAAAAATGTTACACGTGAGTGTTTTGGTGAACATATATTGATGCTATGGCTGTTGAGAGTATGTCATGCTCACTCAAATGTCTCGCTGGTGGTGGCGTGTGTGTTGGGTCATTAGGTTCCCTTCAATATGGTTGAGCTGAATGATGCTGATCCATACGTCATGTTCGTGAACGGACGCCGTCAGAGGGGACTGGTCATCTCTTAGCTGCTACGGCGTATTTTAATTTCTGAATTGTTGTTTTTTTTTTCATAATGGACGCTCTCAGCGTACAATATATTTCTGCATCGTTCTCACACGATTGATTTCAAAATGAATGATGTAATCAAATATTTGTATCAATAGCTTGATAATTTAAAAGAGTGTCCATGGAGTTTCTTGCCCGTTCTTCTCCATAGGTACCTACTCTATGGAATGGGCGACTAGCTTCACCTTACTGACTGACCGACCTTCTGACAATTCAAAAGTGCCTGTAACTGGTTTGTTTGAAATAAATGCTTTGATTTTGATTTTGATTGAAACTACAACTACACTTGGGGAGGCCTACGTCCAGCAGTGAACGTTATTCGGTTAAAATGATGATGTTTGAAACTACTGGCTGTGCCCGCAACTTCGTTTGTGTGCAAAACGAATTGATTTTCATGTGGTATTATTCATCATTATCAACCTTTTTATCGTCCCACTACTGGGCACAGGTCTCCTCTCATACAGAAAAGGATTGAGCGTAATCACCACACTTGCTCAATGCGAGTTGGCGATTTCAGATTTAAAGTCCAGGTTTCCTCAAGATGTTTTCCTTCACCTTCAGTCATTGTCGTCCAAGATATACTTAGAAAGTACATATAACTTTAGAAAAGTTACATTGGTACTTGCCTGACCTGGAATCGAACCCGCGCACTCATACTTGAGAGGCTGGTGTTTTAACCACTAGTCCACCACGACTATCATGATCTAATTATTTGCTAATCACAATTTATTGTATTTTTATATGCACTTCGATATTGAAATTGTATTATGGAAAGCAAGAAATAAAAGGCTTTTTATTTATTTATTAACCACATAGAAAAACATTGTGTACAAAGGTACACAAAGTGCTCGGGCCAGGAAGGAAGCAATTCGGTCAAAAAGAGAGGCGAATATGGCAGACCGTACGAATGTTGTACTTCAAACTGTCTCCCGTCTCCGACTGGTGTGAAACCAATCTTGTGGGACCCCGTTCACATTGACTCGTGCTTTTCAGTATCCTTGGACTGCACTGCCCGCCTTCAGCTTTTGGGACTGAGGCTTCTGAGATTTCCTCAAACCCACTTTTAGCCGGTTCATTGAGCCTGTGGAGATACTCCTAAATAAAAGTATGTTATCCACTTCTTAACTAAAATATTTATTAGAATTTTAAATATTAACAGCAAATACACATTTGGGATATTTTACTAAAAGATGTAAGCATGCCTATGGGACTGTCGTCGGACTTGAACTGGTTAGGGCGACCAAGTGTGCGGGGTGGAAGCGGCGACTGTAACATGCCGTTTGCCACCAGTCTACTACGAACTCGCTTCTGTAGATAATATCTTTGCAGAGCGGGCGTTAGAGCTCCGGTGGCGGCTGGACTGGAGGTATAGCGGGTGTCTATAAACATGCGTAAGTTAAAGCTGTGTACGCACGGGTGTAAAGTATTTATGTAATATTTATGTATTATGTATGTTATTTATATATCTCGGCCTCGTTGAGAGATAGTCATAATTGCATAAATTGTGTAAATTAATTTGTTTTAGTACCTTAGCTATAGCCTACGTGTCTAAAGCCAGGGTGGCTGTCAGGAAACGTGGGGTTATTGCAAAAGTTCGGGGGTATTTCACATCGGGACAGTGATGTGCTATCGTCTGTACAAACTCCAAACCCTTAGTACAGATGTTACGTAGCCAGCCTTTCGGTATTCTATAGGCTGCGTTTTAGAATGTGTGTGGGAATTATGTACATGATTATATCATGTAATTTATTTCGCCATAACCGTTCAGGCGGTTCAACCATAGGACGGCTCGTCGTACGGCGAGAATTTTACCCTTACATTGTTGACAACGCTCCGATCTGAACGAAGCACTTCACCTTGTCTTTTAAACTGTGTACATTGAAAGAATGTAACAATTTGCCTGCCGATATAATTCACGTGTCTTCTAGGCTGAAGTGAATAGGCCCTTAATAAACTAGTCCACTTTATCATAAACGGTTGCAATATTGTTAACCGACAGACTATCACTAGTTCATGATGTTAAAAATATCTGTTTTCTAATAATATTCTAAATTAGACTACTTAGTTAACCGACTTACATAATGAGTTTATATTGAAATCTCCTGCATGCCTTTTATCTCATTCTTTTGGTATACTATTAATAGATTTAGATATTGACAGCTTGACAGATCCGCGTTCGATTGCGTCATCGTTTATATTTTATTTTGATAAATAATACCTAATATATAAATCTCAATAAATAACAATGACAGTTTTACAGCAGATTTTAGCTCCCTACCTCTGAACAGGGAGGCTGAACTGAAAAGTGTCATACTCTGTAATTGTCATGCATTTTATGATAATAATCCGTTTAAAAAGAAATAGTAATTTTAGTCATCTTTATTTTTTTTTAAATGATTGTGATTGTGACTTATTTTATTTTAATTGATTTCATTAGGTTCAACTGATTTGTTAACTGTAAACAAAATTATTACTTTAAAGAATGTTTAAGGTTTTTTTTTTGTGTAACGTGATCATTTGAAGGATTTTTAGTTTGTTCCTAAATTGTAATGGCACCAGCTGATATTTAGTTGCACAAAACGGTTTATTTAATTTAGTAATTATATTTTTTATTTAACTTTTTAAGGTTGTCCATAGCAATGACTTCTGGAGTTTATGCCCCTTATTCATAAACGCTGCTTAAAGTTAACTAGTGATTAGCGATTCTTTAACCATTCAATTTTGACCTTTTAACATCACTTAGGTAACTTAAATCATCCTTTATGAATGTACACCACAGTGTTTAAGGGGTTTATTCATAAACGAAGATTAAAGTTAAGTGACGTACAAACTTCGAAAAATGTATCGTTAAAGAATCGCTAATCTCTAGTTAACTTTAAACATATATTTTTTTCTTTTTTTTTTTAATGATTATAAACTAACGCTTGACCGCAATCCCGCCTGATAGTAAGCAGTGATGCGATCGTTGGTGGTAAAGCGCGCTAGTTTATTAAGAGCCTAATCACTCAGAAAAACTGAGCGAATAGGAAGGAAGACGGAAGTTGAGCAAGGTGATGCAATGTTAAACCCAACAACACGACCAACGATGCTGCGCCAAAGGGAGATTGATCTGAAGACCCTCCACGACCAAGATCCCAACACAACAACATTAGGCGTATCGTACCCGGCACACATCGCAACACAACTGCTCAGACCCGTCCTCCGTACGGCTTCAGCAGACATCATGCCGGTTATGAATAAGGGGTATAAGTCGAGTTATAACTTATATAGAAGATGAATGTTGCCTTTTGATAACTTAACCCCTCGAGTGTCGGCCTCTGTGTATCTAAAACGCCCGAAATGTCAGCGTTATCTCAAGTACTTTTTCATTTTTGGATAGGCCTTCAGAAAAACGGATAATTCGTCACTATATAGCCATTAACACGATATAAATGATACCTTCCTGGCTTCGTTATGAGTTTACCTAACTAGTCATACCATTTAATAAGCAAATAAAACTGACCTTATCTCGCAGTGATGAGATATGTTTTCATTTTTATAATTTTCACTCACTTAACTTTTAAACTTTATCACAAAGAAATCGAATTAACTCACAGATTCATCAAAAAACACTTTATTATGATAACACAATATGTGCAGGCAATGATTACATACTTTTATTCCACTTTGAAACAATAAACACACCATTATAACGATTTATTTATACAACGAAAAATCTCGGCGTCTAGGTTTTTGGCGCGCGTCGCTAAACGGTCGTAAAACAAAACATGGACTGTTGGCGTGCCACGTGACTTGCAGTGTTTGACCGTAGCGTCAGCGTAAAAATACTGCAAACGAATTATTGTACGCTTTGAAGTACGATTTTTTGTTATCATTTTATTGTAAATTAATAATGTTAGTTTGTTCTGTTTATTATGTTACTTTATTATAAAATAGCAAAAATCTTTATTAACGGAGCGGCTAAATCCAAAGCGTCTGCCAACATCACTTATCTTTCTCTCCCGTTTCTATAGCGCGTAACAGTAAAACTTTTTCGTAAATACACAGTGATTTTTTTTTAGTTGCCATGTTTACAGTTTGAATGTTAGTGAGGTTTGTGAGCAACTCAGAATACGATAGTCCATGACTCCTACTTATTAGTCATGGTCAACAACAGTCTACACGTGCAATCCCAATTTCTAAACAAAAGAACGAATTTCATAGAAAGTTTGGTTTGAATGATGCCGACAGTCGAGTTTATTACGGGCTAGGATTTATTATCCTAGCCCGTACGACAAAAGAACGTACACAGCTGCGCGGTTTTCTCTAATTTTTGCAACTTAAAAGGTACTTTTTATTACTTAATTGTTGTCGTCATTGAGAGTGCGGTGCTTGGAAAAGTTATAAATAAAATACATTTTGTTTTCAAGAAATATATTTACAATTAAAAAAATGTGTTGTATAAAAATATAAGAATTATTTACACCTTTCAAGCTACATTAACAAAGTTTGTACACAAAACTCAAACTTAATTACAGACGTATCCAGCAAATGGTAGCTTTTTAATAGGCATTCACACATTTGCTACGCAATTATACTCGTACAAAACTAAATGATGAATTTATACAATGCAAAGATAGTTTTTTCAAATGCTGCATAGTATGCGTTTTATACAAGATTTAAATTCCCTTTCATTCAGTTGGAGTATATGGGGACGTATTTTATTGTAACATTTTAAACAGTAGCCCATGAAAGACGAGTATATCTTATCCAGACTGAAACCTGGCTGAAGTAATTGGTGCTAATGATAAAATTGTATTTCACCTCTTTTACTAAAAAGATGAATATTTTTCCTTGCGTACATGATGTTTTCATAGCTATATTGACAAGGTACCGTCATCCCAACTAATGCTAGAGATTGGCTGCTCATTCTAAGTTCAGGACATTCCCGCCACTGACAACGCAACGCATTTATTTCAATTAAACCAATTAAAATCCTAGGTACATTATTCTTGTTGCTTCTATATGTGTGAACAGTGTAAAAAACAATTCAAATTACTACAAAAATACTGAGGGCGCCGTGTTCACGAACATGAAGCGTTGATCAGCACCAT
This sequence comes from Sesamia inferens, assembly GCA_037179545.1. NCBI lineage: Eukaryota > Metazoa > Arthropoda > Insecta > Lepidoptera > Noctuidae > Sesamia > Sesamia inferens. Next base: position 1,626,443 of record CM073946.1, on the reverse strand, counting down.
CAAGCTCAACCATTTTGTAGGGAACCCATGCAGGAAATAAATGTGAGATTTAATAAACAGTAGGCGTCCCCTACCGTCGAAACGTGGCCCTCATGCGAGGGTCCAGATCCCTTTCATAGTCCACATCCACCATCACATTCAAACGCATTCACTCATGTTCACACTCCACATTCATACCGCCAAAAGATTCATTCACTAAGTACGCCTAGTTTTTCGCCCACGTTTATCTTCGCCTGGGAGCTCTGCTGCAGAATGCCAAATTCTCCAGCAATCTACAAAACAAAGATACACGTCACACTGGGCGCACTTAGTATGAATGAGTTTCGTTTCATTCTTTCGATAACAAATCACACATCTTCTTCTAAACTTTTGCCCTTTCAAATGTTCTGGCTCGTGCACGATATCTCGCCTCAGCCTCATGAGATCCCCTACTGGCAGGCTGATCTCTGGTCGAAAGGGGCGATGCCGTCTAACCAGAGATTCAGCAAGCTCATAACGGAACTCACGATGCGTAACAGGCAGTTTATCGCACCGTTTCAGCGAACTCACGTACATAACAAGAGCATTGTGAATGCTCACATTTAGCAACCTTTTATACATCTTGATATACCACTTCACGCCTCTCTTCCGCTCTAACAGATACATGGAGAGTTTTTGATCCTTGAGATCAACCCCCCCCATTGATGTGTTGTAGTCTCTTACACACACAGGTTTCACAATCGCTTTTCCGGCCTTAGTACCAATGTAAGTATCGGGTCTGTGGTAGGTAGATATAATATTCACCATTTTGGAATCCATCCATGAAATGATGGATACGTCTCCACAATGGCGAGATATTATCGTTCCCTTGCTCACTTTCTTCGGTACTTTCGCAATGTCACTAGGGACGTTTCGACGGCATACACGAAGGGTTCCCAAGCAATCAAAGCCCAAACTCTTGATATATCGTGCTAGTGATGGACAATTATAAAAATTGTCCATCACTACACAATGCCCCCGATGTTCAAGACCTTGTAAAAGCTCGAGAACCACTTTCGTGCTTTTCCCCCCCAAATTGACACCAAGTGAAGTGTCACCACCGGATCCATCAGACTTGCCTGTATAGATTTGGAATCTAGCCATATAACCAGTGTTTGACTCACATAATTCATATGACTTTATTCCAAATCGGGCAGCTTTTGACCTTATTGTTTGGACCCAAGACAAGCGGCCCTTGAACAAGGTCAAAGACTCGTCGATGGATATGACAGGCCCTAGGTTGTAGAGGGATTTAAATTTATTTTCGAGATGTACAATTATAGGTTCCAGCTTAGCCAGCTTAGCCGATAATCTTACTGAGGAAGCAACTCCATCTTGCGGCAATTGCTGACTCGTATTGTCTACAAAATGGAGGAACTTACTCAGCAAGACATACCGATTATAGGACATAAGGTGCTTGAACCCCGGTAATTGGAGAACCTCGTTTTGTGTCCAATATTCAGTTTGCGACGTCCGCGGGTCGATGGCCATATACATGTACATCGCGAAAAGACGCATTATCTCGTCCGCATCCGTGTCAGTCCACGAATGAAAACGAGATGATGATGCTAAGGTCCCTCTACTACGTTTAGTGTTGATCGTCTGCTGGGCGAAACGGTTAGTTTCGATTACGATCAAGTCTATGATATCTTTATCCCAAATGTCGATAAAGGCATCATAGGCCGAATCGTAATCTTTGACTGGGCCAGGGGTAGGTCCTGAGAACACCTCACGAACACCCCTGAACGACTGAAATTCAGACATCCACGTAAAACTTGGCGATGTACCCAGGAGACGATCAGCAGCGTCGTCCATCCCCGTATCTATATCGTTAACAATTTCCTGCATGGGTTCTGGTAACTTATCAGTATCGGGAATGCCCTTCCTAGTTGTCATCGCCTCCGAAATGTCGAACTCGTCATCAAACTCACTGTCGAATTCACTGCCGTTCACCACATCGCGCATAGGCGCCCTTCTTGACGATGTCGTCAATCCTGAGGTTGATGGGCGAACTTCAACTTCAGAGTTGGTGACAGTGACTTCAGACGTGATGCTGTTACTTGCAGCTAGCTCCGGCAGATCCTGCACCCAACGTCTGACATGCCAGGGGTCCTCCCTCAGCAACTCCTCCGTTTCTTCCTCCGACATGTCCAATGCCTCCACCCGCTCGACTACATCAGAACTGCACGCAAGAACAATATTATAAAAATATTACCTAAATAAAAACACGTACCAAGAAGTTACTCTATGAAGGAGAGCTAACTTACCAGAGAGGCACGGTCGGCTTGTTTTGGACATATCTGATGCGACCACCAGGAGTCTGCTCCACGGGCACAGTCTCGCCCTGAATGTGAAGAGAACCACCTGGGGTCGCTAGAACCGGGATAGCATGAAGGCGGCTAAAAATATAAGAAAGTTTAATTACTCCACTGAAATTAAATAAATATAGTAATACGCTATATAAAATACTTACCGCGGCGGTGGGGATGGGGATAAGTCTGGATCGGGGCGCTGGTCAGCAGCGTCAATCAGCCCCATGATAATAGCCCGACGGGCAGCACAGTGTCTGTGCGTCCCTCTTTCAGACGGAGCGGGAGTCACACTCCGCGACCTTGAGATCGAGGACAGCCTTGCCATGCTAAAAATATGATAAAACAATAACTTTACTAAAGTAATGGTCTACCTATAAATTCCATGATCCTAAAAAAACATTAATTCTTTTTGAGGACATTTTTTGAAGTCGGTAAAATAAAACAATAATCTCGGCATTTATTATTTATAGACTTGACCGATAAAAAAAAAATACATGAAATAATAAAAAATCCAATCGGCATAAAATTATAATAAAATATGTTCGATATTTTTTTTGCAGTCGGTACTTTGTACTCCCGCCGAGTCCCCCATACCACGACGGCTGTCATGGTACGGGGGAATATCGCCTATTTTTACTTTTGGAATACGATTACGAGAAAAATACGCAATAATATCATTAACTATTAGCCAAATTATGTTCGTAGATTAATAAGCTAAAAACTTATGTGTATTTCAAAAAATAAACAAGTATATTTATCATAAAACATTACTAAATACGGCGGCCTTCAAGCTCAAAATTAGTGCATTGTAAAAGTTTCATGTCTTTATCACTGAAATATTTATTACTTTTCGATAAACTATCACTCAATATGAAATGTACACCTATTCCTTAGTAATTATGTATAAAATTCTTGAAATATTACTCACCGTTTTCTTCTTGAATTCATGTTTTGTTCACACAAACAACACAGTTACTTACGAGTTTTGACAAGTATGGCGTCGTGTGGCGACACCAAAACATAGACACATTTTGTTTTTTCTTTTTTCGTTCGGTTTCGTGGTGTTTCCTTTAAAATGTTACTCAAATCGGTCAAGTATGAATCGATTATTCGAATGATACAGTCAAACCGTGTTGCAAGTGAAAATAAACCCTCAAATACCATCGTCCAATGGGGACCGTGGCCATGACAGTAGTTGTGTACCTATGAGGTACGGTTGACAATCCTGGCCATTTTTCTTATGTACCTATGGGGTGTCACGCGACACTCAAGAGGTTAAGATATTTGATGTTGGTGTTTCTTTAATAACCATATTGTTACGGGCTAAGGGTATTAAAATACCGGGTAAGGGTTACGAAGTTTATTGGCAACGAAGGTACAGTCGATCGTAGGCAATGACAATTATTATTTATTAATCATTACAGTTGTCGCAGTAGGTACTCTCAAGGATCGCTTCTTAACTGTCGCTTGTTTTCGTATCGCTAGTCGAATGCAGACTGACTCTGTGCTAGCGTCACGGCGCTATATATAGTTCAGCTGATCGAACATTCCAGATTATTCTAGACGTGATAATAATAGTGCATAACTTCGAGTACATTCAATAGGTACCTACGGTAATTCATCGGAAACGAGATTCTGGAAATTTCGATGTTGACACTTTGCTGATAAAATTTTTGAGACCTACACCATTCGATAGGTCACCCTAGGTCTATCATAGCGTTTTTATACGGTGCCTCATCAATGTCTAGGTTTAGAGTTATAGGGTTCAAAAGTTACGCACTGCATGTCACGCGTTAATGGTGATCTCCGGCAAACGATATAACAAATTGACAATAAAAGAATAGTTCCTTTATTTGTGCTCCTTTCATTACAGAAGACTAAGATGCATACAATATGTAACAATAACCCGGATGTTTCTTTCATGGACGTAAATACATATTAAGCTATAAGCAAATCATTAATTAAATTATAATTAAAAAAAAAGAAAGCATTTAGTCGAGGCGTCAAAATCAAATAATTATTAAAATTGATACATTTGAAATAATGTTTAGAATATTTATAAGTTAAAGATTATATAAGTTAAAGAGATTGGTGGGAACGTTTTACTTATATCTAGATTCTTTATGCTGAATTGCAGAGCTAAGGAATCAGTTAATGATTACCAAAATTAATAATTAAATATTTTTGTTGAATAATTTTTATAAATGACTTTCTTTATATGCATAAGGACGTAATGCTGATTCTTAACACGTAGGTAGTTAGCTACAAACAACAGGGTTTTTGTTACATATGGTGTATAAACAGATGTAAACAAAATAACAATAGGAAAAATACATTGAGTATGATGAATACAATTTTTATAATTGAAAATAAAGTAAAAAACAAAATTAACACAATCAAGATTAATCAATAATATTAAAATTAGTGTACGCAGAACAAAAATAAAAATAGAGTAAAAAGAACATCTTTTTAGTAAAATTGAGTTGAATTACTACCACACTTAGATGGTTTTTCATGTATGAACTTCCTGGATGACTAAAAAAAGTAAAAACGAGGACTTATCTCTAACTTTTAAATAAATCCACGCAGTAGACACTGACAAAATGTACAGTGAAAATGCCATATAAACCGCGTGCGATTATAGCACACAAAGATAACTCACTCTAAAAATTTGCCTTGCCCTCCACTAGGCCTGACTTGCCTCCTTCTCTCTCTCCCTAAGCCAGAAGCTGGGTACGCCCATGGTGAAAATTACATTGACATATATTACAGTTAAAAGATTTTTAACAGCGAGTCTACGAATATGTTTTATAAAATTTCTCTTTCCTGTAAAATTACGTTGATGTACTATATGCTTAAATGTTTTTCAGCAGTATGTGTTCGCATATGAATTGTTAAATGACTCTTTAGAATGAAAGTACGTTGACATACACTACAATTGTAAGGTATTTAAACAGTATGTGTACGAATATGTCTAGCTAAATTACTCTTCCTACTAAAATTACGTTGACAAACATCACATATATAAGGTTTTTCACCAGTGTGTGTACGCATATGTCTTGTTAATATACTCTTCAGACTAAAATTACGTTGACATACAGAACACTTATAAGGTTTCTCACCCGTGTGTGTACGCAAATGAATTCTTAACTTACTCTTAAAACTAAAATTACGTTGACAGACCTCACATTTATAAGGCTTCTCACCAGTGTGTGTACGCATATGAATTGTTAAATCACTCTTTAGAGTGAAAGTTTGTCGGCATACTTTACAATTGTAAGGTACTTCAACAGTGTGTGTCCGAATATGTCTTGTTAAATTACTCTTCGTACTAAAATTACATTGACATACATTACACTCATAAGGTTTATCACCAGAGTGTGTACGCATGTGCACTGTTAAATGACTCTTCTGACTGAAATTACATTGACATACATCACATTTATAAGGTTTCTCACCAGTGTGTGTACGCATATGTTGTGTTAATACACTCTTTTCAATAAAATTACGTTCACATACTCCACACTTATATGGTTTTTCACCACTGTGTATATGAATATGTCGTGTTAAAGTACTCTTCTTGGCAAAAGTTCTTTGACATATATTACACTCATAAGGTTTTTCACCAGTGTGTGTACGCATATGTGTAGTTAAATTACTCTGAAAACTAAAATTACGTTGACATACATCACACTTATAAGGTTTTTCACCAGTGTGTGTACGCATATGTCTTATTAAATTAGTCTTATTATTAAAACTACGTTGACATATATCACATTTATAAGGTTTTTCAACAGTTTGTGTACACATATGTCTTATTAATAACCTCTTCAGACTGAAATTACGTTGACATACATCACACTTATAAGGTTTTTCACCAGTGTGTGTACGCAAATGCCTTTTTAAAATACTCTTCAGGCTAAAATTTCGTTGACATATATCACACTGATAAGGTTTCTCACCAGTATGTGTACGCATATGCTCTGTTAAACGACTCTTCTGGGTAAAATTACTTTGACATACATCACACTTATAAGGTTTTTCACCAGTGTGTGTATACATATGCTCTGTTAAATGACTCTTCTGGGTAAAATTACTTTGACATACATCACACTTATAAGGTTTTTCACCAGTATGTGTACGCAAATGCCTTTTTAAAATACTCCTTCGACTAAAATTTCGTTGACATATATCACACTGATAAGGTTTCTCACCAGTATGTGTACGTATATGTGTTCTTAAAATACTCCTTCGACTAAAATTTCGTTGACATATATCACACTGATAAGGTTTTTCACCAATTTCTGAACACATATGCATTGTAAAAAGACTTCTTCGACTATACCTTGACATACATAACACTCATAAGGTTTCTCACCAGAGTGTACGAATCTCAAATTTGAATTTGCCGTTGTCCATGAAACTACGCTAACAAACACCAAACTTGTACTCTTATTTTACTTAATTAGAACTAGGCAGATTACATGTAAAAGTCTCTTCGATGATGATCTTAGATATCCATTTCTGAGTTTCCCGTATAAAACCGAAATTGATGTACCTTTTATCATATGCTTGTCTGTTACTGCATCTCTTTCTTTTGTTGTTCGTGTATTGTTTTGGTTTCCCCACAACGGACGCCTCTGTGGTAGTAAATAGAGTAATTACACGTCGAAATAACATAGCACTACACACGAATTAAAATAATGTATTTAAGTGCTTTGTGCATTTTCTCTTGGATCGAAAAACGGATATTACTATTGTACTAAGATATTTTTATAAATTATGAAATAAAATTGTTTATTATGCAAGTAGGATCACTGATCCCTTCTACATGTCATTTTTTTTTTAAACTAGCTGTAGCCGGCATTTCATAACTGACTACCTTTGAGAAGGAAAGCCGAAATAAACTCATGGATCATCGTCTTTAAAAGTCCAGACATACGAAAAAGTTTACAGTAACAATACGATTACGAACTTTCAATTATGAACTTGACTATACATGTAATGGATCATTAGTTTTATTGAATATTTTATTAAAGGAGATGTTTCATTTTGGGCCACTACTATGTACACTATACAGGAAAAAAAATATCCAGTGCGCAAACATTGTCAACTTATCGTTAAGTAAGTTTTATAGATAAAAATATTATTACTTTGATATGTTTAAGTACAAAAAAATAGTTATTGACATCGAAAGATGTTTATTTTGAAATCCATGTTATAGTCACCGTACGTGCTCACATTCATGTTCGGCGGAGTGCGAATGGCGTCACAGGAACCCTGCGCGCCCGCGCCGCCCTCATGTTCACTACGCGGCCTGTAGGTACCGGCTCCCCACGCGGCCCCCGCATGTTCAGTACGCAGCCTTACCTACAGTAGTTACCTTAGGTCAACGCCCTTTATTTTTCATTTAAGAGATTGCTATTTTATTGGGTTGGAATTAGCTGTTATATGTAGAGTAATTCCAATTTTTCCCTCATACTTTTATGTGCTTAGGACCATCGAAAAACAGAAAATAAAGCTTCGATTAAAAATAAATGTAACATATAAAAACGGCTGAGCAACTCAGAACTCAATTAACGTAATTGTAATTTAATTTTTTTCCTTATTAGTGTAGCTCATAAAGTATAATTTTATGAATATAAAATTAGAATTCAATGTTTATGGCTCCGAGTTCGACCAATGACATAGCAGCTATAATAAAATCCTTAAAATATACCAGTAGTGTAGGTAACGATGGCTTGATAACACTAGATTAAACAGGTAGCAGACAATATAAGAAGATAAAATAAATATATTTATAAAAAAACTTAGACAATTTCTTATAAATAAATGCTACTACTCTGTCAACGAATACCTCAATGATAGAAATATAAAGACACAAACTTAAATAGACATACATACATCCGCACACACACACACACATACGCACACGCATCCTCACACACACACACACCCCCACAAACACACCCGTTAACAAGCAACGTAGTAAAGTGTAAAAAAGTGCTTCCTCTCTCCTAACTTCACTTATTTTGTTTGTGCCCGACAGGGTCCACATGAACTAATTTTAAGTACCTATTACCATCTAAGAATACATGTGGAAAACAATAAAAGTATTGAGTATTGAATATCAGTGTCACATATCCAAGTAAGCTTAAAACTGCTAATGTTAAACCTTTGTTTAAGAAAAATAATAGAGAAGATATGGAATCTTACAGATCCATTGCACTTGTCCCAATACTTTCAAAAGTATTTGAGAAATACATAAACTCACAAATATACCAATATTTAGAATAACAAAACATATTAACCCAAGAAAAAAAAGAATTTAGAAAGAATGAATATGATTGCCGTGTATGATTTTATAAATAAAGTCATCACAAATGTCGATAAAAGATTACCTGTATGTTCGATCTATTTTGATATGACTCAGGCGTTTGACTATGTTGACCACGATATCCTACTTGGCAAATGATTCGCTTACGGAATCAGAGGAAACGTCCTGCAGTTAATTGAATCATATTTAAAAACTAGGAAACAGTACGTCGAAATACGCAAAGTAGATCATAGGACTAAACACGAACAAATATACAGATCAGATTATCGGAAAATTGAGTATGGCGGGTACGCCATACTCAATTTTTCAGTTTCAATTTCAGGGCAGCGTGCTGGGCCCGCTTTTGTTTATTATATACATACCTAAACGATTTGCCAAAAGTGACTGAACACCATATGTCACTTTTTGCCGATGACAGCACAGTCACAATAAGCAGTACGGACAAACAAATAGACGAAAGTGAAATCACGAATACATTAAGTTCCGTAGTAAAATGGTTAGAAGATAATAATTTAAAAATAAATTTAGACAAGACCAAATTGATGCTATTTAGCCAACGCGTGATTAATAAAATAAATATTGACTATAATAATCACAGAATAAATCAGGAAAGTATGACAAAATTTTTAGGTTTTACAATAGACCATAGACTGGATTGGAAAGATCATACACTAGAATTAATTAAAAGAATTAGTTCATCCGCCTTTGCCCTTTACAAACTTGCACCTATTATAGGCGAGACCGCTCTTGTCACGGCGTACCATGGCATTGTGGCCTCATTACTACGATTTGGAGTAATATTCTGGGGTAACTCCACGATAGAGAACTAGCGTTCAGGATGATGAAAGATGCATCAGGTCAATGTTAGGTTTGAAGTACATAGAAATTTGCAAGCCTTACTTTATGAAATATAAAATACTCACTCTTCCATCGCTGTATGTATACGAAATTGCTGTATTCGTTAAAACTAGCCCTAAACTTTACCCGAAGCTGTCTGATACAGTAACTAATACGCGCAGTCGACATGATCAAAATAGACTGAGTGTTCTGAAAGGGAATTCTGCACTGATGCGTAAAAGTATATTTTGCATGGCGCCAATGATATACAACCATTTACCGAGGTATATGAAGGAATTAAACATTAATAAATTTAAAATACAGCTGAAAAGTTTTTTGGTAGAAAGGGCATATTATAGTATTTCTGAATATTTGTCAGAGAAGATAACATGAATTAATGTACTTGATTTTAATATTTTCGATTTATTTTAGTTTCACTGACATTTTAAATAAGTATTCAGGCATTTTAAACATTTTTTTTAAACCAGGTGACATTTTTAATTGTATTGTGGCTAGTTTGACATTTTGATTGTATAATTTCTATTTTGATCCATTTCTGTCTTGATTCCAATCAGTATTTTTTTTTTTTTGACTAGATGTCATATTTAATTCTATATTGACTACCTTGACATTTTTAACGGCATAGTTAGTTTTTATCTTGATATTACTACGAGTATTTCTATAGGTTCTGTGTCGACATCATTGTTTTATTATTGAAATTTAATTTACCTTATTGAATAGAAAAAAATTATAATATAATTTAATGAGTTTGCGGTTTAAGTATGTGACGTTTTTGCATAACTGATAATGGTTGAATATGACGGACAATATTTGAAACTACCAGTTAATGTATTTATACTCGTATTCTAGCAAAATAAAAATAATTATTATTATTATTATTTGAGACTACTGCAAGGTATTTTAATAACTATGTCTTATGAACAACGCGTTAAGGATAGGCGTTAATCGAAAAAATTAGTTAGTGCGCTTTAAATAAAAACGTTTTGAATTCAAATTATTGGCATCACATCAACGCATCGCAGTCGCCCCATATCAAGCTACTACAATCTGTCAGATTTCTTTAACAGATTTTCAACTTTATCGCTAAAGTATTATGGTTCAAGTTTGATTGGGAAAGTTTGACAGTTTCGGGTAGGTTGACCTGCTGGCGTCCATACTTCTGCTTTATGGCGTATTTTAAAAATTGGAATCAACTACTTATGTACAATAATGTTCAATCAAAAACAGTAAAAACAATCCTTACCCCTAAATAAAGTCAATCAATCTAAATCACTGTATTTTAATAATTGTTCAAAATGTAGTCCACCTCTTTGTAGGCATAAACGTGCACATTTAAATAAATTGTCATTTAGTTTATTTAAAACACTAGTGTCATTTTCTACTTCGTCAAAAGCGTTTATAATCCTAGATTTTAGTAAGTACAGGACTAAATTGGTCGGACACGACCATTGCAGGAATTATAGCAGATAAGCACTTCAGGCCGTATCTGGAGCGGTTTTGCCTCAAAATCGCGAAAGCGTCCATTGAACGAAATAGGACAAGGGCAGCACAGTCAAGCACTGTGCCGTCGGCAGGAATTGTTTGAGATTGAAATGAAACTGAGATAGATTATAAGTAGAAAGTAGAAAAATACTATAAGTAATTGTAAAACTATGATTTAAAAGACAAAAGAATGACAAAGAAAAGAATAAAACATAAGACGTGGGAAAAGAGTGACCCAAAAGAGAAGAAAGTAATGACAAGGCCAATACCGCAAAAGAATTGACGCGGAAATAAAGGAATTGGCAGTATATAAAGAAAAGAGCAAAAAAGAATTCTTACCACGCAAGGAGTGAGTTGACGTTTAAAAAAAAATCCTAGATTTTAGGTCACCTAGGCTTTGAGCCTCTTCGACTCTTCTTATTTTGTAACGTAGCAAAATGTGACAGCGGGCGACATCTCTCGTATCTAAATGGAAACTCAATAAAAAAATACCGGAATTTAAATAAATAATTACCTGGTTAAATAAAATAAAATGGAAAAGAAATAGGTAACATTATCGCATTAAAAATAAAAAAAACTAATTCAAGAGTCTTAAATTTCCAATTCAATTCGTGGAACGCCTTGTCTATGGTTCATGGAAAAAAAATCATTTAGGAGGTTGGTCGTTTTATGCGAGAAGATTCTTTTGGTCTGCTCGCGGTGCTGGCATGCGAGGTTGGCGTGATTGCGCCATGGACCCTATGTGGTTGGATGACGAGTGATTTGACTGAAATTTCTGTGAGTATTTATTTCTGTACCCAGAATATTTCTCCCCGTGAATTTCTTGTTCTGAGTACTGACTTAAGTCATTGTTGTCCTAGATTTGGCTCTTTTTGACGGGCCTAGGGTCGGGAACCCGTGTGGAGGCTTCGCATCTTGGCTTGCCTCAGGTGGCCTTGATCCCCACCAGATCAGGCTTGTAGAGTGGTAGTGTGCTGGACCCTGGTAGTATGACACACCCAATTCTCTTTCAACGACGACGCCAGACAGGTATAAACTGTCATCATTTCTTTGTTGAGGTTGTTCCTGAAATTGCCTATTCCCGCAGGCTGCGTTCCACGTGTGTTAACTGACACCCGTCAGTTAGTGACGCCAAGGGACTTGGTACCGTAAATCAGCGTTAGTCAGGAAGGCTAATCAGAAACGTTAGTCTGCCTGTATGGTTACTGTTGGATGTATCTAGTGAGTTCAGAACAGGTTGCGTCTAAATAGGCTATACTTAATCAAGTTTTATTGATTTCAATATTGAGCACAACCTATGATAACTTTTGTAACGATTGAGCTGTGGTCACAACGGCTCACCTCACGAATCCTTCTACAAGCGACCCTGAGCTTGTTAAATGTCTCATGTAGACGGAGTCATCATCATCATCTCAGCGTTAATCCCAGTCGCATCCGAAGCCGTTTTCCAGCTCTGGAGTCTGGGGTCCGCTTTACCAGTCTAACTGCTGATTTTGGCGTAACTTCGACATTTTCCGAGAAGCGACTGCCATCATGTCATGTAGACGGAGTGAGTCAGGGAATTGACTGGTTAAGTTGAGAGTTTTTTGTCATATTGTTTGTTACTTTTGACACAGGGTACTTGGAAAATAAACTTGTAATTACATCCATTTATTGTTTCATTTAATGCTCCACCTATTTCTTAAGTAAATTTACTGCGGCACGGTCAGAGGTTCTTCGGACACAGAGCCGGGTTACAATTTCACCCCACAACATGGTAGGCCACGGTATAGGGCCACCACAAACAATCCCATTTTGCCTGTATTTTCTGTTCAGGTAATTGCGTTATTGTGCAGCGTAGTGAGGCGGAGCACCATCGTTTTGATAGTAGAAGTTGCGGCGATAGCACACAGGAAATTCTTCTACTAACTCCTCTATTATGGGTTCCAACATTTCGAGGTACTTTAGCCCGGTCAAGGCACCTTCAATGAAAATGGGACCTATTATTTTATTTTTAATTATTTGCCCACAAATTGACACTAAAACGCACTTGGTGATGCGTCTCTCGCGCCAAATGTGGGTTATGAAAAGACCACCAATGATCGTTGTGCACGTTGTAGAGGCCAACACGAGTGAACAACGCTTCATCTGTCCACAAGATGTTGGCATCGCGATGACTTAAAAGCCACTCACACAAGTCTCGACGTGATACTGGATCAGGGTCTTGGAGTTTCTGAACGGGCTGGTAGTGGTATGTGTGTAGTCCGGAAGAGTTAAGCAGCTTCCATACTACATTCTGACTAACACCAAAGCGACGTGCCGCATCATAAGTAGTGGATCTGGGATCTCGCTCGAAAAATTCCATAATTTGGTGTTCGATATCGACCGCCAGTCGTGGTCTGCCAGACCCTTGTGCGGGGCTCGGGTTGCGAAACTATCCATGGTCGAGCAACCGTTGGGTAACTGCTAAAATAGTCCTTGCATTGGAGACAGTGGGGTTTGCAATTCCTAGAGCATACTCTCCGGCGCGTACAGTCTCCGAGCTGCACGTAAACTTTCACCACTTTGTAAGTACACTCCCAAAATTTCGAAAAACTCGCGGTTCGTGTAGTCTGGCATAGTCACTGTTTGCGCGTTAATATTTTATGAATACGTGAATAAACCTCCGTTATAACTCCGCATAAAATTGTGCGGAGTCGGAGGCGAAGATACGATTTCTTGCGGATCTTTCGCAGTAACGGAGGCGGAGGCGAAGCTCCGTTACAACCCTAGTAGGTATACCTAAACACATAAATAAAACAAACGTTGATATGGTAGCATTGTAATATTTTATATAAAAGTAATCCCTGACAAACTTACGATATTGTCATGGTAAAAATTATAAAAACCATTCTTGGTTTTTAAATATAAAAATGATTATAATATATGTTATCATTAAATAGGTTATAGCTTAAAAAATATTTTCTTAAAGAAAGGAGGATTGAAGCTTAATCTCAATATTATTACAATCATAAAATATTATCTATTATAGTTATGGTCAGCATGTCCCCTGACCCAAAAATACCACACCTGTCAGTATTTAATCTATACTAATATATAAAGCTGAAGAGTTTGTTTGTTTGAACACGTCAATCTCACGAACTACTGGTCCGTTTTGAAATAATATTTTTGTATTGAAAGGCCCCTAAAAACTAAACCAAAATATACCCACTGTCCCCAATGCAAGGACAATTATAGCAGTTACCCAAAGGTTGCTCGACCATGGACAGTTTCGTAACCCGAGCCACAAACAAGGGTCTGGCGGACAACGACTGGTGGCCTATATCGAAGACCAAATTATGCAATTTTTCGAACGAGATCCCAGATCCAGTACTTACGATGCGGCAAGTCGCTTTGGTGTCAGTCAGAATGCAGTATGGAAGCTGCTTAACACATCTGCACTACACCCATACCACTACCAGCCCGTACAGAAACTTCATGACCCTGATCCAGTATCACGTCGAGACTTATGTGAGTGGCTTTTAAGTCATCTTGTGGACGGATGAAGCGTTGTTTATTCGTATAGGACTCTACAACGTGCACAACAAACATTGGTGGTCTTTTCACAACCCACATTTGGTGCGAGAGACGCACCACCAAGGGCGTTTTAGTACCAATGTGTGGGCATAATTAAAAATAAAATAATAGGAACCATTTTCATTGGCAGTGCCTTGACCGGGCCAAAGTACCTCGAAATGTTGGAACACATAATAGAGCAGTTAGTGGAAAAGTTCCGGTATGCTATCACCGCAACGTCTACTATCAACACGATGGCGCTCCACCTCACTACGCTGTACAGGTACATAATTACCTGAACGGAAAATACAGGCAAAATTGGATCGGCTGTGGTGGCCCCGTGCCGTGGCCGTCACCGGATCTAACCCGTTGTGATTTTTATTTGTGGGGTGAAGTCAAACGTCTAAGATCTGAGATTATAAAGGCTTTTGAAGAAGTGAAAAATGACACTAGTTTTTTAAATAAACTAAATGAGAATTTATTTAAATGGGCACGTTTATGCCTACAAAGAGATGGACTGCATTTTGAACAATTGTTAAACTACAGTGATTCATTGACATTATTTAGAGGTAAGGTTTTTTACTGGACTGGACATTATTGTACATAAGCAGTTGACTCAAATTTTTTTAAATACGCCTTAATGCAGAAATGTGGACGTCAGCAGGTTAACATACCCGAAACTGTCATACTTTCCCAATCAAACTTGAATCATAATGCTTTAGCGATAAAGTTGAAAATCTATTAAAGAAATCTGACAGATTGTAGAAGCTAAATGTGCGGCGTCTGTACCAATAATTCGTAAAAGTGCACTAACAATTTTTTTCGATAAACGAGAAATAACGCTCGAGAAAATAACACAAATTCAATCTAATCCAATCCTTAACTGGTTGTTCATAAGACATAGTTTTTAAAATACATTGTATACTCTAATTTTGTATTCATAAAATTGTACCTTATGAGCTACACTTTAAGGAAAAAATTACATTAGAATCGAGTAAATTGAGCTCTGAGTTGCTCAGCCGTTTTGTTTATAGTTAATCGAAGCTATATTTTCTGCATTTCGATGGGCCTAAGCCCCTGAAAGTAAGTATGAAGAAACAATGTATAATTACTCTGCAAATAACAGCGAATTCGAACCTGATAAAATAGCAATTTCTTAAATGACTGTAGGTATTACGCTGCGTACTGAACATGCGGGCGGCGCGGGCGCACGCCGTAAATGAATAGCAGCGCGCGCGGTGACCATAATATCGATTTTAAAATAAACATTTACCGTTATCAATAATAATAATTTTTTTTGTACTAAAATCAATCTATAAAACTTATTTAAGTATAAGTTGACAAAGTTTGCGCACTGGATAAAAAATATCCTGTATAAATTTTCACTTAAATAAGAATTTCACAGTTTTCATTTTAAATTTTAAGGTGTTCGCGACATTAATATTATGAACTGACAGTAAGTTCATAATAATAATAATATCGCAAACATCTTAAAATAGAACAATCATAAATTTTGATGACTGTACATATTTGAGTATAAATTCAGTAATAAGTTACTAGTTTATGAATAAATGACTAATTGTTGTCTGTATATACAGTATGTTAAGAAAACCCTGTCCGACCCGTAAAGGTGTTGATTGGTATCGATAACTGATTCTACTAATGGATAGAAAACCAGCCTAAACTTAAAAAAAATCCCCCTAAAAAAATAAATATTATTTCGCAAAAAGTGGTAACTTAATAAATGTGCGTTCACCCTTCCGCGGGCGGCGGGTGGCAGGACACGCGGCACGTGGTCGCATCGCTATTCGCTCATAATAATACCGGTGTTGTCACTTTTTTTTAAATTACCAAATTTCGGGGAAGTTGGAATTCATTCGCGAGAAAAAAAGATTATTAGATTATTTCAAAATTCATTTGTATTGGTACTATGATGATTACGTAAAATTTTATATTATATTTGGTCATGTGTTTACCTAACCTTTATTATCCTTATGGGTCGGACAGGGTTTTCTTAACATACTGTATATATTTTTTAAATCAGTGTTATATCGATATTTATTTCGATCTCGCCATCGGCTTTCGTACCTTCAAACTACACATGACGAAAAATATGATTGTAATTCCTGCAGCATTCCTTTTTGACTTAACTATTGGCATCAACACACTTGATAACCGCAAAAACGACCTACACGACGACTGATTGCAGCCGACATGTTGGATTTATACACTGTGTAATTTTAGTCATCTTACAAAGACAGGGCACTTGATTTATCCAATGACAACTAAATACAACGATTTTGTTAAATATTAATTATTATTAAATTTTTAATAGCTAATGTGAATGAACTCGGGTAATTATATCACCACCCACCAGACAAAGCCTTGCCGCCAAGCGATTTGTCGTGTTCCGGCATGATGTCTGGTGAAGCCGTACGGAGGACGGGTCTGAGCAGTTGTGTTGCGATGTGTGCCGGGTGCGATGGGCCTAATGTTGTTGTGATGGGGATTTGGTCGTGGAGGGTCTTCAGATCAATCTCCCTTTGGCGCAGCATCGTTGGTCGTGTTGTTGGGTTAAACATTGCATCACCTCGCTCAACTGCCGTCTTCCTACCTATTCGCTAAGTTTTTCTGGATGAATGGGCTCTTAATAAACTAGCGGGCTTTACCATCAACGATCGCATTACTGCTTACCATCAGGCGGGATTGCGGTCAAGCGCTAGTTTATAATCATTAAAAAAAAAACTCTGTAAGGCGTGCCGTTGGGATGCAACATTCGAACTGCACATGTATATAGAGCTAGCTGCACATGTATAGTACATTAATTTTATACACATCATTAATTTGGATGACATAGCATAGCATCGATCACGCGCGACCTACATTTAAAATTTCAGTACCTATTTCAAGTAAACTGTGTAAGATCAGTGAATTAAAGACACTCGCTAGTAAAGTTCGTTTTATCTTGACAACATCCACCAATTCCTACTAGCTGACATCATTTCATCTTAACATTGACGTTCGTGTATCGTGGTCACACAACCCGTGCATATTGAAATTCATGTATCGTGGTCACACAACCCTTGCATATTGACAATTCGTGTATGTGGTCACAGAACCCCGTACAATAATAATGCATGAAATTCTCAATTTATAAATATATAAGAGTCAATATTTTTTTTTATTAATTATAAACTAGAGCTTGACCGCAATCCCGCCTGATGGTAAGCAGTAATGCGATCGTTGATGGTAAAGCCCGCTAGTTTATTAAGAGCCCATTCATCCAGAAAAACTTAGCGAATAGGTAGGAAGACGGCAGTTGAGCGAGGTGATGTAATGTTTAACCCAACAACACGACCAACGATGCTGCGCCAAAGGGAGATTGATCTGAAGACCCTCTATGATCAAAACCCCAACACAATAACATTAGGCGCATAGTACCTGGCACACGTCGCAACACAACTGCTCAGACCCGTCCTCTGTGCGGCTTCACCAGACATCATGCCGGAACACGACAAATCGCTTGGCGGCAAGACTTTGTCTGATGGGCGGTAACTTCTGCCGGCGGCCGATGTTATGGCCTACCATCGAGAGAAATAATTTTCATTTTACTGTTTGTTATTTACTGGCTTGCTGCAATTTGTCTGTGGATGGGTGACTATCTTTACGTACCGAGACCCGTCCGTCCCGGCCATCGTGAATTCGAAGTTCTTTCAAAGTCATTACGGGTCGTCAAGTCTGCCCATGAGTCCTAACACGGGGTATCGTATTGCCCAGTAACCGGGTTGTGGAGGCAGACAGGTAGTTGCTTCATGTAAAATGCGGTTATTCAGCTGAATCCAGTTAGATTGAAAGCCGACCCCAAAATACTTGTCCAAAGGCTAGGTAGATGATTCTGATGATGTTCATTAGTCATTGGATAGATGAAAAGAAAGTTAAATATAGCCCATATTTTTGTAAGACAATTAAAGTTCCACGTATACTTATATTGACAAAAACATACCATCACTTTGAAATCCCTCCTTTGGATCTATAATATCAACTAGTCCACCACAAGCTGCTGGTAATTCCTCTGTGACAGCAATAAGTTTTATTTGGCATTCACCAACAATATTTATTTGGTGTATTGAAAATTTAATAGGCCCTCAGAGTATTTCAAAGCGGCTTTCATTTATTAGAGTATTTGCCTGTAAATAATGATTATATAAATATGAAAATATACTGGCGATCACAGTCCCTCAAGCACAAACTTCAAGTTTTTAAAATCACCTCTAAAGAGTCCCAAGTCCCCCACTTGGGACTCTTTAGAGGTGATTTTAAAAACTTTATTTACGTAATTCTAACTAATAATTTTAACTGACCATTGCACAAACTATTTCGGCATAGCCACATTTGATATGAGCTTACAGTATACAGTATGTTAAGAAAACCCTGTCCGACCCATAAGGATAATAAAGGTTAGGTAAACACATGACCAAATATAATATAAAATTTTACGTAATCATCATAGTACCAATACAAATGAATTATGAAATAATCTTTATTTCCCGCGAATTAATTCCAACTTCCCCGAAATTTGGTAATTTTTAAAAAAGTGACAACACCGCAATTATTATGAGCGAATAGCGATGCGACCACGTGCCGCGTGCCCTGCCGCCCGCCGCCCGCGAAAGTGTGGTTAACGCACATTTATTAAGTTACCTCTTTTTGCGAAATAATATTTAATTTTTTAGGGGGATTTTTTTTAAAGTTTAGCCCGGTTTTGTATGCATTAGTAGAATCAGTTATCGATACCTATCAACTTTTTCACGGGTCGGAC
The DNA here is from genome assembly GCA_037179545.1 of Sesamia inferens. Classification (NCBI taxonomy): domain Eukaryota; kingdom Metazoa; phylum Arthropoda; class Insecta; order Lepidoptera; family Noctuidae; genus Sesamia; species Sesamia inferens. The sequence continues at coordinate 1,607,083 of CM073946.1, read as the reverse complement.
AGGGTTTTCTTAACATACTGTATATTACTACGCAACTCTTAATTGTAAATTTGTTTTAAAATCCAGGAACAAAAGGTTTCCTTAATAGATATATCATTTCCTCATTAAACTGAATATAAAAATTATTATACTTAACTGAATACAAAAATTATAAGTTATATTTTTTATAATTACTTATATTTTTTATATTCAGCTGTTAAGTAATGTCTGACCTTATATTTCTCATTCATCCTCAGAGCTAAAGAATCCTTGGAATCCAGAAATTGTTGCAGTAATTGGTAGCATTTCTTTTTCACAGCAGAACACACAAGCAGGAATCAGTCTTCTGTCTTCGGTTACAAACTGCAACAATATATCAATTATACTAATTTTTTTTTCATGTCGTGAAGAAGTGCCTTTCCATGGCTACAAAGATGAAAGGGAGGGGAAGGCCCCCACTACACGGATGACGAATATCTGCTAGGATATGAAGCAGTTGGGGCTTTCAGAAGATAAGAAAACCAGAGATCTATCGGTAGTAGACCATAACATCGGCTGCCGGCAGAAGTTACCACCCACCAGACAAAGCCTTGCCGCCAAGCGATTTGTCGTGTTCCGGCATGATGTCTGGTGAAGCCGTACGGAGGACGGGTCTGAGCAGTTGTGTTGCGATGTGTGCCGGGTACGATGCGCCTAATGTTGTTGTGTTGGGATTTAGGTCGTGGAGGGTCTTCAGATCAATCTCCCTTTGGCGCAGCATCGTTGGTCGTGTTGTTGGGTTTAACACTACATCACCTCGCTCAACTGCCGTCTTCCTTCCTATTCGCTCAGTTTTTCTGAGTGAATAGGCTCTTAATAAACTAGAGCGCTTTACCATCAACGATCGCATCACTGCTTACCATCAGGCGGGATTGCGGTCAAGCGCTAGATTATAATTATTAAAAAAAAAAAAAGTTAAGTTACATTAGGACGACAAAAATGTATAGTTAAAGAATATCTAATCACTAGTAAACCTTAAGCAATGTTTACGAAAAAGGGGGTAAATATTTTGATATTTGTATTTATTAAACTTTTTTTTTATTCTTAGGGTAGACGCATAATAAGTCTCGGTATAACATAATTTCTAGTTTGCTTAAAATATGCATTGTTGGCACGCTGTGTATGAAGCCTATTATTAGAAACTGGCGGTATCTAAATAAAATACAAACAACTATGTAACAAACCAGAGTTCAAGAAGAAAATAACTGCCTTAAATAAAAGACTAAATGTAATACCACTCACTTCATAAACAATTTGTTAAAACTGTTGCTTAATTGAAGAGTAAAATTGTATAACTTAGCATGACTATTACATAAATCTGGTACCTATTATGTTTATTTATTTATACCTTCTTGCACAGCACCAATATTCATTACTTAAAGAATATCTACATTCAACACTACATACTATGGGCAGCCTTATTGCTAATGCAATCTCTACTAGGCAGGCAACCTTAGAATGGACAGACATTTAGATTTAATCCAGTAAATAAGTAATGCGGTTTTTTTTTTTGCTTTATTTAATTTACTGCCTAAATACCAGCCTCTCCAGTAGGAGAGCGCCGGTTCGATTCCAGGTCAGCCATTTGCCTGACCTGGAATGTAACTTTTCTAAAGTTATATGTACTTTCTAAGTATATCTTGGACACTAAGTAGTCTGAAATCGCCAACCCGCATTGAGCAAGCGTGATGATTACGCTCAATCCTTCTCTGTATTAGAGGAGACCTGTCCCACTGCTAGACAATAAAAGGTTGATGATAATGATGATGATAGGTGAACTATTCAAGAAAAATACCGCGCTACAGGCCGTCTTAAAGTTGATACACTGGTGAAAAAGACGTCAACATTAAGGTCTATAACTAAATTAAATCTAAAAAATCAACTTACTGGAATATCAGTCAGCTTCTCATATAGTTTGTGCAAGTTTCTATTGGTCATACTTATATGCGGATATTCTCCGGTGAACAAATCCATCAAATTGGTAGACGTTCCATCTTTTAGATAAAAATGTATCGGATTTTTTTCTCTTCTTAGGCAACTCAGGCGATGTCGACTATTTTGCTAGCATCATATGGCGGTTATCAACTCAACATTTCAATTAGAATACAATATTATTTTGAAAGAAAGAAAAGCGTCGGGTACTATAAAGCCCGGCTTGTTTTAATCACACTTCTGCAACATAGCAGATGAAGTCGAGTAGTATCTCACATCTGTCTACGACCATATGAATAGGACGTAGCTTAATCAGTGTGTCATAGTGACAGTGACAGCCAGCAGAACTACAACTTGACGTAATATCGATGCGCGATGGCGATAGGTTGCATTCGATTGTTAAAATATCTCTATGGTTCTCGGACTCGGTCTGTTATTGCGAGGGGTTTACGAATCACGAGTCACGGCTTGTTCATTCAGGAGCAATCTAGAGATGTTCCTCGATGATTTAGACGCGAGTTCTTGTCTTGCCTTGTGTTTGCGGATCCAAACTAATTCTTTCAACAAGAGCAATCGAAAATATGTAGGTACCGCGACGTGAATAAAATATTAGTAGTCAACTTATGTTCGAATAATTGGATAGAAGGAATTGTAAAAATTAAATAATAAAACATATCAAGGGATCTTATTGAATCTGTTTATTTTTTATTAATTAGACATGTATAAATTTAAATGAAAAATCAGTCGGGTAAAAACTAACTAATAATAAAACAGTGCATCGTAAGTGAAGGTATAAATAAATGGTCACAAATTACGTACGGCTCGCACGACTAGACTCTGTCATGATTTCGCCTCTAGTGGAGCGAGACTCGATGACTAATTCGAACATTTGAAAACTAGCGGTCGATTCCATTGACTCGAAACAATCGAAAAAACATCTTGATTGTTTTGTAGAATGCCGAGTCGATGGTTGACTCGATAGTTTATTTTAACGACTCCGAATCTTTCGATTCATATCTTTTTGAACGCCCATCTATACAGTATGTTAAGAAAACCCTGTCCGACCCGTGAAGGTGTTGTTAGGTATCGATAACTGATTCTACTAATGCATACAAAACCGGGCTAAACTTTAAAAAAAAATCCCCCTATAAAAATAAATATTATTTCGCAAAAAGAGGTAACTTAATAAAATATGTGAGTTATGCACCCTTCGCCTGCCGGCCGCGGGCGGCGGGCGGCAGGGCACGCGGCACGTGGTCGCATCGCTATTCGCTCATAATAATACCGGTGTTGTCACTCTTTTAAAAATTACCAAATTTCGGGGAAGTTGGAATTAATTCGCGGGAAAAAAAGACTATTTCAAAATTCATTTGTATTGGTACTATGATGATTACGTAAAATTTTATATTATATTTGGTCATGTGTTTACCTAACCTTTATTATCCTTATGGATCGGACAGGGTTTTCTTAACATACTGTATAATACGAGACGTATCCTTCTGCGCCACGCTACAAATGTATAACGTATCTATGGTAAATTGTAGGGATGGGATTAATGTCCTATCGACAAATAATATTATACATTCAAATTAACGGTTATTCACCAATTTATAAAGCTAAATAAAATTTATAAGCGAATTTTCATATTTTATATTATTTTATAAAAAAAAAACAACATGAAAACCTGGATATATTTTCCATAATAAAGAAAAGAATTGTAAATTTATTAGACGTGTGTTCTAGAAGGTACATACATATTTGTCTCCAAATGTAATCTTTCTACTTCATATCAAGTCGTTGGCTCTCGAAGTACGTCAAAATCCTTTCTGATATACTAAGGATGTCTAGATTTCTATAGTGTTTATTTTTGTATTCACTGTGGTCGAGTTACACGTGGATGAACTCAGCCGATTCCTGCAAAATTTATTTCGTTTACTTACAACAAATACAATTAATAGAACCTAAATACGGGGTTTTCTACTTTTTTATTATTATTAAAATGGCGGGTAAGTGTCTGTGTCAGTCTAAATAGTTGGGTTTAAAAAAAGGTTTGTAACATACAGACGTTACAGACCTTTTTTTAATGGTGTCGCAAAATACTCGCAATTATTTTTATGGTTTGTAGAAACTAATAGAAAACGGAATAAAATTCCTGGAACGGAGGTTGACGACTTAACGGAAAGGCAAGACGACGAACTATTACTTTTAATATACAAAATTCTGATTCAGAGTTGAATAACTCGCAACAATTCGTCATATTCACAGTTACAATTTTTTTTTATAAGCACACGTGCGCCAACTCAAAATCTAAACATTGCACTACATTAAAATGCACAAAGTCACTATGACCTTGAAACCCATCCGCTTGTGACTTCAAAGATTTACTTCTATACAAGTTGGTGGCGTGTGCGCACTGACAATTAACTTATTAGGGATGGGTTTTTCAAACGGTGTTTCACTATCGACAATGATTAGAAAACCTATTTATTCTTGATTAAGGTGAATAAAACCTAGTTTATAGGCTGCCGGCAGAAGTTGCCAACCACCAGAAAAAGTCTTGCCGCTAAGCGATTCGTCGTGTTCTGGCGTGATGTCTAAGCCGTACGGAGGACGGGTCAGTTGTGCAGCAGTTGTATTGTGAAGCTTGCCGGGTACGATGCGCCAAATGATGTTATGTCGGGAGTTTGATCATGATCCATCCAGATCAATTTCCCTCTGGCGTAGCATCATTAGCCGCGTTGTTGGGCTTATAAATTTGCATCACACTGCTCAACTGCCGTCTTTCTTCCTATTCACTAAGTTTTTTAAGTGAATGGGTTTAATAAAATAGCGCGCTTTACCGTCAACGATTGCATCACTGCTTACCATCAGGCGGGATTGCAGTCAATCGCTAGTTTATAATTATTTTAAAAAAAATATTTATTCACGTCACTTTCTTGCAATATATAGTAATAGTATTTATGATCATTTCAACGAAATGGAATATAGTGAAGTCTTCATCGTGTCCCATCACTGGCTTACTTGATATCAAGTAAATGGCGCTGAGGGCATTAAAATATTTTCTGGCGTTTGTGTTTCTATTGAAAATAAAACAAATAAGAGCTTATTATGTGTGAAAAGTTAAAAAATATGGCTGATAACAGGGCGATTTTCTATAAAAACAAAATAAAGGGTCTTGTAAAAGTCGTAAATTTATTTTATACTGTGATTACTTCTAATTAAGTAGTGGAGGGCACGAAAATCTCGAATTAATTGAAAGCAAAGTAGATATAATTATCTCAATGGAGCAAACTGTACCCATAGGGGCCGTCTATTAATCATGTGATTTTTTTTATTAATTTTTAATGCGACCTCCCCCTTGGTGATACATGTTGAGATTCAAGACTACCCCTCACCCCTACTCTATATCACGTGTATTTTTAGTCTACCTACAAAAAATCTATTTTTTTTAAGAACTATAATAATGGACTTTAGGGGTGGATAGAAAGGTTGTAAGTTCTTTTGGACTGACCTAAAAATAATGAAAGAAATGTTACATGCAACGAAAATGAAAAATCAAGGTCACACTGCAAGCCGCTATCGAATTTGTATGCGTTTGACGAAAAAATAAATACACATGATATATTACTACACCCCCCATATTTCGTAATCTTTTTATGGACCCCCCTCCCACCTTCGAGCGTCGCATGATTAATGGACAGCCCCTAGCATTGACTTGTATAACACAATGACGCATAGATATTTATAGCAGTCGATAGCTTTGACATCATCGACATATACTGATGGACATGCCTTAGAGATGAGAATTGTGGCACTCCCAAAGAAAGAAAGGAAACGAAGATTTAGTCTATCTGTATCTCTCTCAAAATCATCTATGAGGAAAGAGATAGTACTAGACCGAAAGCATAGGTCATTTCTCTCACTCTTTTCAAACCAAAAAATACTGCAGATTGTACAGCTACGGCATGTCCATTAGTACTGTTCCATTAGTACTGTACAAGGGCATCTACTACGCTGCCATACAGCCTGTGGTTCAGCGTAGGCCTTGGTTTTCTAAATATCCTAAATTGTCGACGAGAACTGTTACCTCACTGTGTAGACTTAGACTCGGACATTGTTGTAGCCTAGTGTTCCTGAAAAAGATCCACGTCCTGGATAATTCCAGGTGTGAGTGCGGTCTTGAGGATTGCACTTAAGACCATATTTTCTTTTCTTGCTCCCGAAATAATAACTCTTTAGACCTCTATTCAAAAATTACCGAAGTTAACATCCCTCTCTCAACTGATTTTCATACGCTACTTCCCCAAAATTAATAAATCATTTGGCCAGATTTCTAAATGAAATAGAGTTAAAAATTTAATTGGTGCGTAGTTTGTGTGTAAATAGTCTGTGTCATCACTACATATAATAAAACAAAGTCAGTTTCACTTTTCCCATGTCCCCTTGTACGATTAAGTCTTTAAAACTACGTAACGCATTTTGATTTTTAATAGACAGAGTGATTCAAGAGGAAGGTTTATGTGTATAATAACATCCATTAAATAGTGGAGAAATACTATTATTTTTGAAGTTTCTAATGTGATGTCGTAAATAATTACATTTTTCTGCGTTTGCAGTGCAACGCAGGCTGGCCCTACGAGATCTATCAAAATAATGTACTAAATATTGTAAACATTGAAAAGGTCTATAAGAAAGTCCGCAATGGTATATGTCTATCTCTTATGGATCATTATCATCAACTTTTTGAAGTGAAACTTCTTTAGGCACGCTTGACTTGGGGAGTAAGCTGGCGAAAGCGTTACGAAAAATCATCGGGCAAGGCGAACGGAAGTTAAGTGGGGTCCTATTTCGTCTGTAATACAAACAAGGAGTTGGCTCATGTAAATATTGCATTACATGTCGAGTATGAAGTTGTGAGTTCGCATCTCGCCGAAGGCAATATATATTTTTTGGATCTTTTTAAGATTTGTTAACAATTGATTACCTAAGAGCACAAATAATTTATAAATTTCGTTCTGTTCTGGCCTTTATATTGTTTTATATATTTTTGCTGAACATTTCTGATATAATTGAAAGTATAGAAGCTTGAAGATATCGTCACAATACGATAATTGGACACAAAGTACAAATTGCTTTCGAGCCTCATAAGCTCAATTATTAAGCTAAGTACCTTGATTGATTAAGAACTATGAATTTCTTCGAGATCATGACGTTGGCTCATGTAAATATTGCATGACATGTCGAGTATGAAGTTGTGAGTTCGCATCTCGCCGAAGGCAATATATATTTTTTGAAGTGAAACTTCTTTAGGCACGCTTGACTTGGGGAGTCATCATCATCATCATCTCAGCGTTTATCCCGGTTGCATCCGTGGCTTTCGCATTGGAGCCCGGGGTCCGCTTTCCTGCTCAATTTCCTCCATTTCGCGCGATCTTTAGCATTCTCTGGTGTGAGATTGTTGGCACGCATGTCATCTCTCACAACGTCAAGCCAGCACCTCTTTGGTCTACCCCGCTTGCTTGACTTGGGGAGTAAGCTGGCGAAAGCGTTACGAAAAATGATCGGGCAAGGCGAACGGAAGTTAAGTGGGGGATATAAGCACAGAGGCACCCGTGGCACGAGCTTGGTACTACAAGGTCTACAACGAGTTTTTGAAATTAGAAGATCTATGCAAATTTTTTTTTTTATTTTTTTTATTTTTTTTTTTAACTTATTTATTTATTTATTTACACTTAACACTATAGGTACATTAAATTTTATGTTGACTGACAACCATTAAGGGGGTCAGTTAACATAAAATTTGGTACCGCCTACTTCACAGTCCCTCCTGTATCCCCCCCCTCACCCCTTAATATTCCCACGAAACTACCCCCCCGACCCCCTCATTGATTACCTCACCCCCGGTGGATTATCTCGGGAACCAGAGGTCGTGGACTACCCGAGTTTGGGGTCCCCTGATTCAGGAGGAGGAGCCCGACCTTTTGGCCCCGAGGGAATCCACTCCCCCTCCCCCCTCCCCCGCAACCCCACGAAACCTATCCCCCCCCGACCCCCTTTAGTTACCTCACCCCCCCGTGGATTATCTCGGGAACCAGAGGTCCTGGATCAGGGGACCCCAAACTCGGGGTCCCCTGATTCAGGAGGAAGAGCCCGACCTTTTGGCCCCGACGGAATCCACTTTTTTTTTTTTAATAAAAATAGAAGATCTATGCAAAAATATTAATTTATCAATGAAACCATGAAATAAATTTAAATATTTATAGAAAATTAATATATGTATATGTGTATACATGTATATATTGTACACACATATATACATACTGATGGTGCGAAAGAAGTTTCACTTCAGGCGTGTGGTCATAAGCACACTCGTTTTTTTTATCGTCCCACTCCTTGGCACAGGTTTCCTCTCACACAGAGAAGGATTGAGCGTAATCACCACGCTTTCTTATGGATAACCCACAATAACTTTTTTTTTGTCATTTACTTTTTACAACAAATACCGGCTAATTTTATTTTCGAAGCGATTTAAACCAATATAGCATCAATCCTTATCCAATTTAATACTTTAAATAAATTATTGATTTAATATAGATCTATATTGCCCTTTACAGTATATGATTTAAATGAATATTTTGGAAGATTTTAAAATTTTTGGCAGTAGCGGCCAGGCCGGCTATATTATCATACGTTCACAGTTTTTCTGTAGTGTAGTTGTACCCGTGCGAAGCCGGGGCGGTCGCTAGTATAGTATAAATTAGTTTAATTGTTGTCTAATATGTCCCTGTAAATTAGATTTTTTGCATAACTAACCCATGTGTTTGTCCACGCAGCTATACTAACACCTACCACGAAGTGAAAAGTTCGACGGCCTGCCTCTGTTTGCTGCCGTCTCCACGTGACACTGGCAGAGAATAGTTGGAACCGGCTCAGTAGTCAAAAACGGGAAAAAATATATTTGTTTGTCCCATTGACGTAGTATAACAAGGACAGGAAATGTTTGACTATAGAATAGTTACACAAATATGAGGCATATCTAATAAAAGTAGATATTTGCGGCCAGTTCGCCATTTTATCATCTCGCTAAGTGGGTATATGAACTATCGAATGCTCTTGACCTGTCGATGAAATTTGCGAATTTTCGAGTAATTTACAGTATTGTTGCGTTTAAACTGTGTTCTGTAGTGAAAATTGTGAGTAGCAAAATGCCCAATTGCAATATAATAAGATGTGGTACCAAAATAATTACCTACTTTTTACTGAAATACCTTTAGATTTAGATAGTAAACCTATACTTTATGCATTTATCCTAAAGTTTCAACAGTAAAACATACATATTTACGTTTTGCCTATATTTTCTTAATGAAATCAATTTCTTGTTGGGCTAGGGTTGCGCATTTAGACCCCACCATTTTCCCCCATCTCCGTTCCACCATCGGACGACCCGTCGTACGGCGAGTTTCCACCCTTATGTTGTTAACACCTCAACGATCCGGACGAAGCGTTTCGCCTCGTCCTTTATACCGCGTACATCGAGGGACTGGAACAATCTGCCGGCGGCGGTGTTTCCGTCGGACTATAATTTGAGTGTCTTCAAGGCTAGAGTGAATAGGCTCTTAATAAACTAGTGCGCTTTACCATCAACGATTGCGTCACTGCTTACCATCAGGCGGGATTGCGGTCAAGCGCTGGTTTATTTTTTAATTAAAAAAAAAAAAAAAAAATAGTATTATTATTTTATCGATAGTATATTCTTACTTATTCGTTTTATTTTTTACTTTCAGGGATACTTGCTAATAAACTTAAATAGAAAATTTGGCTGGAAACATTTAGTGTTCAAAGTTTAAAGATGTCAACTAAAACGCTTCGCATTAATTCCCTTCACTTTGAAGAATCATGTTTCAACCGGGCACTGAATAAAGTGTGGCGATGCTTTACATTCACCAACCTTATTGGTAAGTAACATTGCGTGTTAAAAATTTTTGTCCAACATGATTGCGTGGTGGCTGATAAATACTGATGATGCCCCCAACCGCACCATCATTGCTAGACTTGCAAAGAGTGATGGAAAAAAATGTGTTACGAGTGTGGTCTTAAGATAAAAAATTTAAGGATTAATTAAAAATCCCATTTAAAAAATCAAAAAACACTAACAATGTACTGTTTGTTTACAGCTTGCAATTCGATCAAAAATGTTAAGAATTTTAGTCGAAAATGATCAAAATCAAACAAACTTACAATCAATATCTAGATATGGTGCTCCTAATCTGGTACTTTTTTTTCCTTAATAGAAATAGTAGGTCTTCTCCGGTGACAGCCTCTGTGGCGTAGCGGTAGCGAACGTGGCCGCTGCGCAAGGAGGCGCAGGTTCGATCCCCGTGCAGTGCAAATATTGTATGCATGAATATAAATATTTGAATTGGTCTGGTCGTGCCTCGGAAAGTACGTTAAGCCGTTGGTCCCGGTTGCCATACGAACATCTAATGGCAGTCGTTACGGGTTATTGGAGCCCTCAAAAGTCTAACTGTAATGCTTCGATATCGCCTTCGGGTTGTGGAGGTCAGACGGCAGTCGCTTCATGGAAAATGTCGAAGTTTAGCCAAAATCAGCAGTTAGACTGGTAAAGCGGACCCCAGACTTCAAAGCTGAAAAAGCTTCGGATGCGACTGGGATTAACGCCGAGATGATTATGATGAGAAATAGTAGGACTTCTATTATTGAAGAGTCATTACTTATAACTAAAACTACAACTAAACTATTTTTTTGAGTAATTACTTAACTTTTACGTTAATATTAAATGTTTGCAGATCAAAGCTCTTTGTATACCAACCATTCAATACCAACCTAGGGAGATTGTAAAGGCTAGTGGCATAGATTTAATTCTTGGTAATCCGCTACGCTAGGTTTAATCAGTAGCACCTCCGCGCGCTCCTCACCTTGACATGGTGAAAGATATCCCATGCTTGTCTTCAATATCTGTTAAAGCTTATTTTGATTTCATTACAGGTACACCGTTTTAAAACAATAAATAAATTAAAGGACAAAGGTCAAAAACAGTCCAAGAAGATAAAGAGATTTAATGAGAAAGTTAGAACACAGATGGCAAAAGTTGCTTATTTTAGTATTATTATCAAAGAAATTTATTGAATTTTGTGTCCCAAGCTTTGCCTGCAGAATGTGCAAGACCCCAAAACTTCTTAAAATGAGAATTTAAAAAGAAGTTTTTAGTAATTAATTTAAAATCTCGAGTTGGTCTGGTTTATCCATAAAAAAAGGTGTAAGCATTTTATAAAATGACAAAAAAATATTCAAAACTGTTTTGTAGATTTTTATGCCGAATTTAAAAATTTATTTGATTCTGGAGATTGTGAACATGACACAATACATAAATATTTATTATACAAAAGAATAATACAGGTGTAGGTACGGACGACAGCAAGCTATCCGAAACTGTCAAATATTCCCAATCAACCAATAAGCTTCAATACTTTAGAGATAAAGTTGAAAGTCTAATAAAGAAATCTGATTGTAGTAGCTTGGTGTGTTGTCGTCTGTACTAAAGTGTGCTAAATTTTATCCGTTTAAGGGGTTTTTGCGTCCATCTTCACTTTAACATTTATGTGTCAATAATATTATAATAGGAAGGGATAGTAGGATTATGTATCACAGAATTCTTCCGCCCCGGTAGTCCATCGTGAATATTAAGATTTATTTGAATATGTTCCCTTCATTGCAAACGTCTAACAAGGTTCTGACACAGTTAGATAAATTATTAGATGTATTTTTTATAATAGCTGAAAGCTTAAATTCCAAGATCATAAAATTCAAAACATACTTCAATAAAATAATATTCTCGTAATCTTTCTCTTCTCGTAATATTCTCTAATATTCTCGTAGTTGTGGTGGCCTAGTGGCTAAAACACCAGCCTTTCAAGTATGAGTATGCCGGTTTGATTCCAGGTCAGGCAAGTACCAATGTAACTTTTCTAAGTTATATGTATTTTCTAAGTGTATCTTGGACACCAATAACTGATTAAAAGGTGAAGGAAAACATCTTGAGGAAACCTGGACTTTATGTTTGAAATCGCCAACCCGCATTGAGCAAGCGTGGTGATTACGCTCAATCCTTCTCTGTATGAGAGGAGCCTTGTGCCCAGTAGTGGGACGATAAAAGGTTGATAATGATGACGATGAATCTTTTATCGATTTTGTTATCAAGAAACATGAGCAGCTCTATTAGCGGCCATTTTATCCTCGCAGTAAAGTGTAGGTATGCACGTTTTTTTGGTAGGTATGGCACGTCTATGTTATACTACGTCTTTGATTTGTCCACTGTCATGTGACATGACGGTGGACATTTTTTTTTTATCTGTCTATGACGGACATGTCACATCATGTCATAGACATAGTCAGATACTACTCGACTGAGTCGAGTCGACTCCAATCTCCATCTACTACGTTCCAAACGTGACGAAAACAAGTCTGGCTTTATTTGTACGCAACGCTTTTCTGTCCTTCAAAACAATAGTGTACCTATTTCTTTTAATTGAAATTCTGAGTTGATAACCATCATATGACGCTGGCAGAATAGTCGAGATCGCCTGAGTTGCCAAAGAAGAGGACAATAATAAAAAGAAAAGACTACCAATTGGAAGAATATGTTTAGCGGAGAATACTCGCATGTGTAGTGACCAAGAGGAATTTGCACAAAATATTTGAGAAGTTGACTCATATTCCAGTAAGTTGATATTTTTAGAATTCATTCAGTTAGGGACCGTTATGTTTAACTTGTGCACGTTGTTGCTTTGCTAGTATTTTTGCGTGGTAGCTGGCATATGGTAAATATTTTCATTGCTGTTGTATTTTCTTGTGTTCATCACTGTATATAGTATTGTATAAATAAAGCATATGTTTGTTTTTAAATGAACAGACAGCTGTGCGTCTGGCGAATTTGTTCCGTCGCTTCTTCCCAGCGAAAGCACTAGGAAGTATCGATGGGTGAACGTTTTGAGGGACTGTCTTATGTAATATTGACGTTCAAAAAGTGCTGATCCTCTGCTTAATTTGAATAAATACCTTTCGAAAGTTTACCTATTTACTCTCTATAATCCATTTGTTTAGGCAATTAACTAAAGGTTAGTAAAAAAAAAAACACTTGGCTTAGTTATTGGGCTAAATCTAAATTGTATATTGTGTATGGTTTGTTGTATGCTTAAGTAATGTATATTTTTGCTGTAAAATAAAGTATATATAAATAAATAGACATAATACGTAATTTGTACCGTTGTACTCAATAATTCAGAAACATTATTAACAAATTACTTATATGTGGGGTAACTGGTATTACATTAAGTCTGTTAATTAACTCGCATGTTTTATTTTTAAACTTCATTTTGTTACAGTTTGTATTGTATTTAGAAACTAAATACAGAATGTGCCAACAATGCATATGGTGAGCAAACTACAGGTTATATTTTACCGAGACTGATTAATAGTCTACCCTCATTATTAAAAACAATGTTTTATTTTTAATAATATCAGATGTTAACTCAAGCTTTATTAATTTAATATTATGTAGTAGTGATGGACATGTATTTAAAGACATAAAGATGTTAGCAATTGTATCATCGATAATACATACATATAAAATGCTTCACTGTATAGTTTTATATTGAAATAGACTCATGATGATAGCACAAGTTTATAACTTATTGGTGTTTGGTTGCTATTTAGTATGAATAAATAAATAAATAAACACGGACAAATCACACAGATTAAGCTAGCCCCAAAGTAAGTTCGAGACTTGTGTTATGGGATACTAACTCAACGACAGTATATTTTATAATAGATACAAATACAGATAAACATCCAAGACCCAGGCCAATCAGGAAAACATCGTTTTCCATCATGACCTGGCCGGGGATCGAACCCGGGGCCTCCACGTCGCAGGCAGGCGTGTTGACCGCTGCGCCACGCAGACTGACAGAATGATCCTGTATTCTTTAGTATAAGTAATAAATAATTAATAAGTAATATGTTATTCTTTGCCAAACTAGCTTGTGCAGTGGTCAGTTAAATTAGTAGCATGGCTGACTCTAAGGGATACATTAGAATTACTTAAGTGTCTTTTTTTATGTGGATGGAAAATCAAATGACCTCTCCCGCTCTAGTTGGGGCCGAAGGGTGTGTCAGACTTTTACTGACCCAAACCCATTCATGTTCCTTCACTTGCATCTACGCCAGAGTTTAATTACACTCCCTTCGGGCCCTTTAAAATGATTTTATAAACATGAAGTTTGTGGTTGCGCCACTATGATCACCAGTATATTTTCATAATTATTTATTTTTCTTTTTACAGGCAAATTCTCTAATAAATGAAATCTGCTTTGAAATATTCCAAAGGCCTTTTCAATCTCCATTAAATCAATCAAATATTGAAGGTGAATGTCAAACTAAAAGTATTGCTGTAGCAGAGGAATTATCAGTTTGCAGTTTGTGACTGACTAAATGTTATTGACCCAAAGGAAGAATACCTAAGTGACGGTATGTTTTAAAAATATAAATAATTTCATCAGTAAATAACATCTTAAATAAAAATATAATCTGTTAATTTTATATTTATCAGATATTGTTTTGAGTTATTGCAAAGTTTTGTTTCAATGTTAAGTTTAATCATTATAACGGTAACATTGTGTAACAAAATATGTAAAACAAATAATACTCAAAATTAAATTGTCTACCTATCTGACCTCTATAACCCAGGTACTGGATGATACATCTTTTGATAAAGAATATTAACTTGTCTTTTTTATTTACAATATTACTTAATTTTATCACGAATTCTCCTACGACATTACAAATCATCTAAAGCAACGCACGTAATAACTACGATTCGCCCTCGGTAGCATAAAATTTACCGTTAACCACTGGACCAAATAGATATTGTAAATATAATTTTAAAATCTTTGCATTGGACCATTGATTCATTACGCAATAAGTTGAAATGATCCTACTTTTTATTATAATGAAGTTGTTTAGCGACTTTAACCCGTATCATAAATCTCAAAAGAATTGAAGGTAGTTTAATATTGACTGTATAAAAATTTAAACTTCGTTTTTTTTTTACTAATTATAAACTAGCGCTTGACCGCAATCCCGCCTGATGGAAAGCAGTGATGCGATCGTTGATGGTAAAGCGCGCTAGTTTATTAAGAACCTATTCACTCAGATTGAGCGAATACGAAGGAAGACGACAGTTGAGCGAGGTGATGCAGTGTTAAACCCAACAACACGACCAACGATGCTGCGTTAAAGGGAGATTGATCTGAAGACCCTCCACGACGAAACTCACAACACAACAACATTAGGCGCATCGTACCCGGCACACCAGACATCATGCCGGAACACGACGAATCGCTTGGCGGCAAGGCTTTGTCTGGTGGTGTTTAATCATAAGATTCTTTAAAAAAAATTCATTATATATACAACAACATTCATCTATATATACAACGTAATTTTTGGTTTATGCGAAACCTGAAACACGTGTCCAGTATTTTTATGTAAAACCAATTTCAAAAAGATATCACGAAAATTCACAAAGCTATAAGCTTGTTATATTACCTGGTTATCCCTCCGAATACATAAGTACCACGCGGCGGCACAGCAGATCTCGCGCCCGTGCCTAAAGCGGCGTCGTCTTGCGCTCATTAATAATAATTTCTGTTTGTATTTGAATTAATAGTAATAACATTTTCCATCACACTTGCAGGCTTTGGACTGTCGTAACGGTTAGTGTATATATGTATATATATAGGTATCTATTATAAAAATATAGTATCGTTGAGTTAGTATCCCATAACACAAGTCTCGAACTTACTTTGGAGCTAGCTCAATCTGTGTGATTTGTCCGTATTAATTTATTTAGTGTAGGTAGATATTATTATGTACAAACGACAGCATATCAAGCTACCACAATCTGTCAGATTTCTATATTAGATTTTCAGCTTTATCTCTAAAGCATTAAGGCTCAAGGTTAATTGGGAATATCTGACAGTTAGGTGTATCTTGACCAGCTGTCGTCTGTACTTTACTCGTAAATGCGGTCGTAAGTCGGAAGGGATAAAATGTAGTTAATGCGATTTGGTGCAACTTACGCCAAACACTTAAAGTTCAAAGTGGATGAAAAGTGTTGCCCATCGTCTTAGTTAACCACAGCACGCTGTAGGTACAAATAATAACTTTCTACAACTAATCATCTTGCCGTGTTTAAAAATGTTAATCATCACTATTTACATGATGGCATGATGTCTGGTGAAGCCGTACGGAGGACGGGTCTGAGCAGTTGTGTTGCCGATGTGTGCCGGGTACGATGCGCCTAATGTTGTTGTGTTGGGAGTTTGGTCGTGGAGGGTCTTCAGATCAATCTCCCTTTGGCGCAGCATCGTTGGTCGTGTTGTTGGGTTTAACATTGCATCACCTTGCCTAACTGCCGTCTTCATTCCTATTCGCTCAGTTTTGAGTGAATAGGCTCTTAATAAACTAGCGCGCTTTACCATCAACGATCGCATCACTGCTTACCATCAGGCGGGATTGCGGTCAAGAACTAGTTTATATATATTAAAAAAAAAAAAAATCTAAATACTATTGACGGCTGTCGGAGGTCGAAAGCTACCGTAATCCTTACACCTTTGTGTGGCGGCAAACATTGTATTCCATGATACTCTGATGCCGAAACTCTTCGTACCGCCGCACTGCTAGTGAGACGTTATCACCCCACATCCCTAAAATACGTGCCATTTCTGTGTACTGGACGTTTGTGTGTGAAAATGACTTCCTTAGGTACATGTAACAACTATAACACAACACAAACAATAACGCAACTTTAATGACACAATTGTACACACTCGTGTTACGGGATAATGAACGGGAGATGCGTGACGTGCGAATCAATCTGTTGCTTCGGACTAATTGTTGTGACCTGTGACGGTGTTGTTTGGCACTACGGGGTGCGGGGGCAACAGGGGCGCCATCCCTTTGTGCGCACGCTTCTACTAACTACTAATGATATGTTGCGCCGTTGTGCGTCTTCTTGGTGACCAAACTAGAACTGATTTTAGTACATGTGTTAAAAAATATCATCATTATCATCATCATCATGAATCATCATCATCTCACACCGGGCACAGTTCTCCTCTCATACAGAGAAGGAATGAGCGTAATCACTACGCTTGCTCAATGCGGGTTGGCGATTTCAGACTTAAAGTCCAGGTTTCTTCAAGATGTTTTCCTTCACCTTCAGTCAATGGTGTTCAAGATATACTTAGAAAGTACATATAACTTTAGAAAAATTAGATTGGCACTTGCTTGACCTGGAATCTCACCCGCGCACTCATATTTGAGAGGCTGATATTTTAATCACTAGGCCACCATGACTTAAAAAATATAACATAGTATAAAAATGATTGGAATTGATTCAGTTGCTTATTCTGAACAAACTATATTCAGGTTTCGTATCAACAAAAACTAACGTTGTATATTGTATATAAATATAGATAAATATATATAAATACTATCGCCCCGCCCCGGCTGCGCCCGGGTGCAATGCTGATGCTAAATCCATCACAGAAAAACTGTGAATATTGACTTGTACAAGAAAACGTAGCGGCCCGCTCCCTAAAATATATAGCCTATATTAGTCACTGAAACTATTTTCTTTTTTTTTAATTTTGCCCCATGCTAGAAATTCGGCGTTTAACACACGGCATCGCGTACCGCTGCGGAGAGCGGCGACGATAAAGCGGATTTCGTAGCGGTACCTGCGCGGTAAGGCGGTTTATGCGCCTGTCGCAATTTAAAACAGTTTTGACCAGTTTGTTCACAGACACTGGCAAGAATTTTCAGATCTTCGTCCTGCAAACACATTGCGCGCTGTACCGCGCGGACAACACCGCTCGACCTCTAGGTCGGTCGGTGTATGTGTGTTAAGCATCTACGGAATTATTAGAGGTCAATGCGTTATGAGATCCGCTTCATCACCTCACTCCTGTATCGTGAAACAACAAAACAAACATAAAAACAACAAACACTAAAACAAACATTGCAAACATCAAAACTTACATACCCAAACAGCCACACCCGTAACAACTACCTGTAGGCCATACAAATATTAGGCCCGTGCGGCAATCGAACCCGTGACACGCAGCGCATCAGTCGATCACTCAGCCTCTGCACCAACCACGCCAACGATTAAAATCGACCCGGTAGTGTTGATTTATTCATTACTGTCCGTGGCCCGCACGCTTTAAATTTGGAGTAAAAGAATTCCCATTTCCCTAAAACCTTTGGATGTTCTGGGGTACTCTATAAATATTCCTGGTATTCCACTTAGCAGCGAACTTATCCTTATTTGAATCCTTATTTAGTATGGATACTTTGGTACCAAACTTGCGTAAATAATGTATCTCCACCTAAACTTCTAGTAGGACAACGATTCCTTATATAGCATGCTGTGTCAACAGCTTCAGCCCAAAAACTCATAGGTATATCAGACTCCAATAACATACTCTTCTCGGTGGTAGGCCATAACATCGGCCGGCAGAAGTTACCGACAAAGAGAGTTAGTTACAGACAAAGCCTTGCCGCCAAGCGATTTGTCGTGTTCCGGCATGATGTCTGGTGAAGCCGTACGGAGGATGGGTCTGAGCAGTTGTGTTGCGATGTGTGCCGGGTACGATGAGCCTAATGTTGTTGTGTTGGGAGTTTGGTCTCCAGATCAACCTCCCTCTGGCGGAGCATCGTTGGTCGTGTTGTTGCGTTTAACAATGCATCACCTTTTTTTTTGTTCCGGAGTGGAAAATCCTCAATGGATGTCCGGCGCCCTGGGGTGGGCGACGGGGTCTGTCAGACTCCTGCTGACTAAAAACCACCCCGGTGTCTCTCCGGTCACATGCGCACGGAGCCGCGGGAGTCCCTGATTCTGCCGCAGCCCCACACTGCACGGGGTAGTGAGGTGTTAAACTACCCCGTGCATCGCCTCTGAGGCGTGCGCCGACACTCGCGCGCGCTTCCGCCTCGGAGTCCAACTAATAGGGGGCGGGGACTTCCCCATGTCCCTCGCCCCTGGACCCATTCATGGGGGCCGGAAAGAGCGTTATCCGCCCTTCCTCGGCGCCCGGTGCGTCTTCTGCGGCCCGGCAAGGGAGTTGAGATCTCTCTCTCTCGTTCCACAGCTTCCTTCTGCGACATCACGTCCTCGCAGAAGGACACCACCGCGTCCCACGACTCTGCGCTACCGACCATCCTCCGCACTACTGCCGGCAGCGTGAGATCGCCTCCTACTTCGTTTGTGAGGACACGGCGCTGCTCCTCCCAAGCCACACACTCAGAGAGCGTGTGCTGTGCTGTGTCCTCCCCGCATTGGACGCAGTGGTGGCACCGAGCGTCCGGCTCTCTGTCTATACGTCGCAGGTACTTGCCGAAGAAGCCGTGCCCCGATAGCACTTGCGTCACCCTGAACGACAGGGAGCCGTGCCTCCTCCCGAGCCAGTCGTCGAGTACTGGCCGGATCGCCTCGACGGTAGCGAGGCCAGCAGTAGGGCGCATAAGCCTCTGCCGCCACCGCCACCAGGACCTGACGGAGCTCCTCTCGGCGCAGCTCGATCTGCTGCTGCACCGAACTGGAGACCCGTGTTCGCTCTTCCTCGCGCCATCGGTACAATGATGCGAGTACTTTCGCCTCTAGGTCCCAGGGAGGGGATCCATCCAGAACGCAAGCCGCCTCGTAGGATATCTTGCGATACCCGCGGACGACCCTGACGGCCATCGCCCTCTGCGGTTTACGCAGAATGGCTAGAGTTCCAACCGTCAGGTCCATCGCCCACACAGGGGCTCCATACAGGGCCATGGAAAGCACGATTCCCACGTATAACCGCCTACAGGCGGCGCTCGGGTCTATGTTGGGCAGGAAGCAACGTTGATAGCGCACCTGTTGCACCCATCAACTTGGGCGCCAGTCGCCGGAAGTGAGGCCCGAATTCCCAGCGGCTGTCGAGCACCAATCCCAGATACTAACAATGCATCACCTCGCTCAACTGCCGCCTTCCTTCCTATTCGCTCAGTTTTTCTGAGTGAATAGGCTCTTAATAAACTAGGGCGCTTTACTATCAAAGATCGCATCACTGCTTATCTTCAGACAGGATTGCGGTCAAGAGTAAGATAAAGAGTATCCTTAAACTCTACTGTACCTACGGAATTATCACCTAATCCCGACAGTCTAACTATACCCTTACCTCTGACCTCAGCGCCCATGTTAGTAGCTAATTTTAGTTTACCTCTCGTTTCTTCTAGGTTACCATAAAACTTTGGTACATCCTTACATAAGTGGGACGTACACCCAAAATCCAGTACCCATAGCTGGTTTAGACTATCAGCAATGTTTTTGCCAAGATCTGAAACATTTCCAGAAGTTAGTTCCTCATCAACATCAACATTATAACTGAAATGTTGTGATTTTGATCGACATTCAGAAGCTTGATGTCCAGGACGATGACATCGATTAGTGAAACTCTCGTTTCAATTCCTGCTTTGATTGCTTCGACGCATTTTTGGTAGCAGGCATATTAAAACCATACTTCCCTATAATTGATCCGTTACTTGTCCTCGGTTTAACAAGTTTTTTTATTCTTTTGGGTAACGCTGTCTTGTATTTTTAGCATTTCTTGATTCGTATTCCTCCATTATCTTAACTTTTACAATACCGGGCTTCGGTAAATTGTCTCTTGTTTCAATAGCACAACGAAAACGTGAAAAATTTGCTGGAAAACAATATAACAAGATAATTGACAATAAACTCTCATTTATTTTTAAGTTCATATCCTCCAGTTTGTCAACCGCATCGAAAAATGTGCCTATCTCATCACGAATGTCTCCCAATTCGCTCATCTTGTGCAATAGTAGCCTTTTTAACAGTGTCGTCTTCTTGGCAAGTCCACTCGAAGCATGAATTGATTCCAGTTTCAGCCATACCTCTCTAGACTAGCTTAGGCAAAATAGCTTGGGCTTGAATCTTCCAGCTGTCATAATTCTCTTTGCTTAGTGGTTCAAAACGGGTTTTTGAAAACGTTAATTATTCGTACTTACTTTTAGTAATGTTTTACATGAATTCAAAATTCCGTTCAATTCTTCACTGGGCTCATAACCATTCTCGGGGTTATGAGCCGAGATAGAGTGCACAGTTTTATTCGCTAACGCAAAGGAAACACAAATAATTGAGATAGTAATAGTTATAATTACTTCGATAGATTACAATAAACACATTACAAGAGAGCCGCAGAATAATAGACACATTAATTTTCCTTGTCAACAACTTGACACGTTTTGCTTCATATTTCAAATATATGAAAATATACTTTTTACAGCCAGACTTTGTATATCCTCAACATTATCCGCCATATAACTGCGAAAAAAACAAAAGATGAATTCCGAACATACGACAGCATACATTTTGTTACCTGTTAATGCAGCTAAGTTATTAAGAGGCGCAAATAACGACAGTTTGGCCGCTGCTTTAGTAAACTGGGTCGCAAAACAAAAATACTCACTAAAAGCTTCAAAACACAACCAACTCAAATTAACACTCACCACGAATACAACGGGAAAATTGAACTGTCAAAGTCGTGGCTCTTCATGGCTACATTAAAAAGGTGTCTCACTAAAAGACTTTTGAAATAATTAATTATCATTAAGTAATTTATTAGTATTTTTTATGAAAATCTATTACTTGTTTCCTTTTTATCTATACAATATGTAAAGAAAACCCCGTCCGACAGAAAAGGATAATAAAGGTTAGGTATACACGTAACCAAATAAAATATGAAATTTTACATAATTATCATAGTAACAATACAAATTAATTTTGAAATAATCTTTTTTTCGCGAAATAATTCCAACTTCCCCAAAATTTGGTTGGTAATTTCTTAAAAAGTGACAACACCATTTTAGACAGTATTATTATGACTTATAAGTGATGTGAACGACCACGTGCCGCGTACCCTGCCCCCTTCGCCCGCGCAGGGATTACCTAGCGCACACGGTTTAAGTTACCTCTCTTTAGCGAAATAATATTTATTTTTTTAGAGAGATTTTTTTAAAGTTTAGCCCGGCTTTGTTGGCATTTGTAGAATCCGCCGTGCCGTGTCTTTTCACCGCCAAAAGGAGCCCGTTCACCTTGGCTCCTACTTTTCGGAATGTATCCTTGGAGTGTACCGACCGCCTTCAGCTTTTGGGTATTGAGATTTCCTCGAACCTAAACTTTGGGCGGTTCATTGAGTCCAAGGCCAAGGTGGCTGCCAGAAAACTTGGTGTAATCGCAAAGGTCCGGCAGTACTTCACACCAGGGCAGCTTCTAATGTTGTACAAAGCACAGGTCCGTTCGTGTGTGGAGTACTGCAGCCACATTTGGGCTGGTGCTGCTAAGTGTCACCTGGCCACTTTGGATTCAGTGGAGAGGCGTGCGAAGAGGCTGATTGGTGACCCTGATTTAACTCGAGTTGGTCTCCAAAGCCTAGAGCACAGGCGTAGAGTAGCCAGCCTTTCGGTGTTCTATAGGATACATTCTGGGGAGTGTGCGAGGGAATTGCACGATTTAATTCCCCCATCTCCGTTCCACCATCGGACGACCCGTCGTACGGCGAGTTTCCACCCTAATGTTGTTAACACCTCTACGATCCGGACGAAGCGTTTCGCCTCCTCCTTTATACCGCGTACATCGAGGGACTGGAACAATCTGCCGGCGGCGGTGTTTCCGTCGGACTACAATTTGAGTGTCTTCAAGGCTAGAGTGAATAGGCTCTTAATAAACTAGTGCGCTTTACCATCAACGATTGCGTCACTGCTTACCATCAGGCGGGATTGCGGTCAAGCGCTGGTTTATACGTAAATAAAAATAAAAAAAAAAAGATACCTAATAATACCTTCACGGATCGGAGAGGGTTTTCTTACATACTGTATAGTTTAAATAGTGGTGGCCTAAAATGAAACATCTGCTTCAGAACAATATTTAATAAAACCATTAATCTATTACATTTATACGGCCAAGTTCATAATTTACAAAAATATCAAAGTCCCTTAAAACTGGAGACTTGGCGGTCTGGTTGGGAATCCACGTCATTCGCTGTATAATCTATTGTTCTCTTACTTTCAAAATCATCAACCATTTCCTACTTTAGAGTGAAAAATTTACAAAGCGCCTGAATACATTACTTTGATTCGTATGTATTTCAATGTTCTTTCGACATTTACTTAATATATTTACTACCACAGAGGCGACCATTGTCAGAAAACTAAAACGGAATACACGAAGAACAAAGAAAAAGATGATGCAATTGCAGCCGAGCAAATGACAAAAGACATCAGTCTCGAATGTTATCCGGAAAACTCGTAAATGGACGTCTAATCTTGGCACACATTTCAAAGAGACAAACATGTGATCTGCGTAGTTCTCATTAAGTAAAAAGAGAGTACAAGAATCAGCGTGTGTGTGTATGTCAGCGTAGTTTTATCGAAAAGGGTAAATTAAAATTTCACATTTGCACACACTGGTGTTAAACGCGCGTTAACGATAAAGTGTTATTGAACAAGACGTATTTGTACACACACTGCTGGGAAATCTTATAAGTTTTATGGTATGTCAATGAAATTTTACTTGAAGGAGTCACTTAAAAATGAATATGTCTACAGAAACTGGTGAAAATTCTAATAAGTGTGTTGTATGTCAACGAAATTTCAGTCGAAGGGCTCACTTAATAGAGCATATGCGTACACACTCTGGTGATAAACCTTATGTGTGTGATGTATGTCAAAGTAAATTCAGCCAGAAGAGTATTTTAACAAAGCATTTGCGTACACACACTGGTGAAAGATCTTATAAGTGTGATGTATGTGAACAGAGTTTTAGTAGAAGTTGTCATTTAACAGCGCATATGCGTACACACACTGGTGATAAACCTTATAAGTGTGATGTATGTCACCGAAATTTTAGTCGAAAGAGTCATTTAAAAGCGCATATGCGTACACACTCTGGTGATAGACCTTACGTGTGTAAAGTATGTCAACGTAAGTTTAGCCGGAATGATATTTTAACAGTGCATATGCGTACACATACTGGTGAAAAACCTTATAAGTGTGATGTATGCCAACGTAATTTTACCGAGAGAGGTAGATTAATAATACATATGCGTACACACACTGGTGAAAAAAAATATCAGTGTGAAGTTTGTCAACGCAGATATACTAGGAAGGGTCGTTTGACACGACATATGCGTACACACACAAATTAAAATTTCACATTTATACACACTTGATAAACCTTCCAACTGATGCCTGTCAATGTAGTCAGTATTTTAATTTAAACTTTTTAATTTTAAGTTTGGATTTACTGGGAAGGTTAATTTAAAAATACATATGTGCACACAGACTGGTGAAAACCCTTGTAATTGTTTTGTGTATCAAAATAATTTTAGTCGAAAGAGTCGTCTACGTATATGTGAACAATACATATTATGCGTACACTGGTAAAAAACAATATAATTGTGGAGTATGTCAACGCATCTTTACTGAAAAGTGTGTATTAACAAAACATATGGATACACACACTGGTGTGAAACCTTATAAATGTGATGTACACATGTTAACCTAATTTTTGTGATAAGAGTAATTCAAGAAATCATTTGCGTACACATTGGTGAAAAACCTTGTAAATGTGGTGTATGTCAACGTAGTTTTAGTCAAAAGTATAATTTAACAGCATATGCGTACACACAGTGGTGAAGAACATTATACGTGTGATATAATATGTCAACGTAATTTTAGTCGGAAGATTACTTTAACAAGACATGCGTACACACTGGCAAGAATCCTTGGAGGCGTGATAAACGTGTTATATTCCATGTTAAATACCTATCTCCGTTTATGAATGCTCAATCTTGATTATGTTAGTTTTGTTTTTATTTTCTTATTATTTTTTTTAATTTGTATTCATTATACACAATGTACTTTCCTATTGTTATTGTGTTTACATCTGGCTATTTAGACATGCTGTAGTCTTTTGTAATTGAAGGAGCACAAGTAAAAGAACCTTTTCTCTTATTGTACGGACGAGAACAGGTCAAGCAACCCGAAACTGTCAAATAATCGCGATCAACCTTGAGCCTTAATACTTTAGAGATAAAGTTGAAACCCTAATGAAGAAATTGTAGGAGCTTGATATGCTGTGGTTTGCATTTTATATGTGTATGGCAAAATAAGCAAAATGTGTACAAAATATGGTTATTTAAGAATAAAGATATGTACAGACGACAGCACAAGCTCCTACAGTCTGTCATATTTATTTATTAGATTTCCAACTTTATCTCTAAAGGTGAAATTTCGTGTAGCTTGACTTACTGTCGTCCGTACTCACATCAAGTATGTAAAATAATCAAAAGTCAACATTCATCCATACTAATATTATAAATGCGAAAGTAACTCTGTTACACTTTTCCGCTTAAACCTCTCAACCGATTTTGATGAAATTTGGCTAAGACAATTTTTAGACCCTGAGAAAGGACATGGGTTTCCTTTTGTTGCAAAATTTGATATTCTCGAAGGAAATCTAAAAAGCGCGATATAACTGAATTCCGTTTTAAATAAATTTGTAATATTAAAGTTCAATCTTAATTATGTTAATTCATTTTTACTTTTTTTAAATTTTATGATTTGTATTCATCATTCACAATGTATTTTATCTTCTTTTCAATGCATTACATCTGGATTTTTAAACTTATGCTCTTTAATTACAGAAGACCACTTCTGTAATTAAAGAGCACAAGTTAAAGAACTTTTTCTCTTATTGTACGGACGACAACCTACAACATCGATCGTCGGCATAATTTACCGCCCACCAGACAAAGTCATGCCGCCAAACGATTCGTCGTGTTTCGGCATGATGTCTGGTAAAGCCGTACGGAGGGCGGGCCTAGACAGTTGTGTTGCGATGTGTGTCGGGTGCGATGCACCTAATATTGTTGTGTCAGGAATTTGGTGGTTTGGTTGGGTTGTGAGGATGTGTGCGTATGCGATATCAAATAGAGTGGCAAATTGAATTGAATCAAACTACTCGTAATATTTCGATTCAATTCAACTCGCCACTTATTTGCTGTTTGAAAGCTATAATCTATTGTTTGATTTAAGTGATCGTTTACTTAATCGCCCGAGACGGGCGGAAGTTCATACAAAGTAGGGCCTGACTGTACAGCAATGATTATTGCATTAAATCATATCAATATTATTACAACTAAAAAAAACCATATTTAGAATTGCACTATGGGAGAAAAAAGAAAAAGTGTATTATTAGCTTGCACTAAACTAACCTCATTTGCTTTTTCACAAGTTTTCTTACAAGTTGTTAGCGCTTTTATGGTCTAATAAAATAATTATTCAGACTTTTGTAGACTAGATTTTATCAGAATGTATTTTTATGGCATTAACACATCGTGTGTGGTTTCAAAAAGCGCCAGAGGCGCTTAACTGCATTGTAAATGTTACAAAAAAGGAGGATAAAAAGCATTAGGCAAATCTATGCAATCTAATTATAGACAAGAATAAGCAGGAATAAAATCACATTTCTTTTATATAGATTTATTAATCATCCAATTCATCATATAGAATTAATGCTGGCAAAGGAGGAGGCAAAGCTCGTGAGGGAGTGGGTCTCTCAGCGTCATCACGCCCCTAGCCAAAGCAGGAGACGCCCTGGTCGGGAGATAATATCAAACTCCCGGCCACCGTAGACGAGAGTATGCAGGCGGCGAGCAGCTCACTGCCCGGTAAGGACCCGGCCCGGTTAGACGGCGCAGACCGATGCCTGGGTCAGGATTGTGGGTTGGTTGAAAGAGAAATCGTGGCCCTAGTTCCCAGTTTTAGTCATTAATAGGCTGACAAGCCCTTCCGCTCTGGGAAGAGCGGACGTCATCAAAAAAATCAGAACTTTTTGACCTCAATATTACATATGACAGTCCTCTCAAAACGCCCGACCTTCGCCACTTCCTAGTGCCCACAAATCACAATAATTAATATTAATATGATGTTTACATAATCTAATGTTTTTTCAGATATAGAAATACAGATCTAACAACATTTTTCTGGCTATGACGGGAACACTATTTCTCTCTTGCATTCGGCAACCTTCAATAAAACAGTGAGATTCAGTTTCTACCGCCCTAACATACTTGTCTTGGGGTAAACTGTTGAATACCTTGTGAAGTAGCTAGTAACACGTTTTGAGGAGTACCCTGCGCAGTGGCTTGTGACGCAGCTACATCGATATTAGACTGCGAAGTTGTTTCATCATATTAACGTGTTACATCTACTGATGCCGGGGATCCAGATGGTCCAGTCAGATAATGATGGGCATTTCTAACAGTTCTCATCCGACAATCTTGTCATAATTGAGAGCTCGAGCTCTTGAAATCTGGAAAAATAATTTTATCATGTGCATTTGCTAAAAAAAAACCTGACTATAGGAATAGTGTTAAATACCGAACACAGCAAAGGTACCCAGTACTTAAAAATTGACCATTATGGGTATACAAGCAGGGTTGACGTAATCAAAATAAAACAACCACTGTATACTGTTCTATAGATGCGCTTATATTTCTTAAAATTCCAAAGGACAAAACCAAATCATTGTCATACAACGCTTGCGACTTCTATTTCGACGTCAACGCCATCTAGTTGCATTTTCTCTGAACCTTTAAACTTGATGAACGACTTTGATCAAGCATGATCAACATACCGCCCACCTAGGAAATTATTGACAGAATGCCTTTCTAGAAATGGTTATGGGTCTGAATGAACGGTTAACAATTTCACAACTTATTTGTGATCTACATTATTATTAATATTGAAATATAAATCTGTACTTGTACACTTATAGCTACTTAAATAATTATTTATTAAATAATGCTTCAAATGTAAAAATTCAACAATTGTAAAAAAGGGTTCTTAAAATCTAACAATAAATTGATCTAAACAGATAAAATATTCGTATCATGTAAATAAACAAAAGTAAAAATACTGTATACATTAAAAGTTGGTAAAATTTGATCTAAGTACATATATAAAATTCATGAATCGGTCACCGGTACAATGCAAAGTTTAGAGGTTGGCCTTTTAATAATGGAACTCTTGGTAGTTACGTAATCTGACCACACGAGTGATATTATCATCTCCGGGATGCTTATTAACTACGCGACCTAACAACCGACGACTTGGTGGCATGTCGTTCTTTGCAATGCATTATATGTGTGTTCTTTAAATTAAAAGTTGCACTAGGCGTTTCTCTAGCACCAACGACACCAGACAAGATGCACCCTAATGCAGTGTTCTGGGCCATCAGTGTACAGGTGGATACTTCAATAAACCTGTCTTTCATCAGCACCCAACAAAATATCGATTTTGTTTAGTGTCTTGAACTCAGGATCAGCTAAATATACGTTATTAATACCGAACCAGTCGAAAGTGTCTGGATGAAGACTTCGCTCAGGCAGGTAAGAGGTGATCTTCTTTAACAGATAAGCATTTACCCCCTTATTTATAAACGCTGCTTAAAGTTAACTAGTGATTATCAATTTTTTAAACATACATTTTAGACGCTTTCAGGTCACTTAACTATAAAAATCGATTATGAATAAACCCCTTAAACACTGTGGTGTTTATTCATAAAGGATGATTTAAGTTAAGTGACGTTAAAAGGTCAAAAATGTATGGTTAAAGAATCGCTAATCACTAGTTAACTTTAAGCAGTATTTTTATGAATAAGGGAGTTAATGAATACTTGAAGCTTGGGTCGACACGAGATTTAATCGTTAATGGTACCATGTACTTTGCCATGGTTGACCTACGATTTCCTAATCCAGACATATGTCGTTGAATTGGTATCTTTATTACATTTGGACACTAGTCTTTGACGAAACTTTTATCAGCGCAGTGGCTAATAAAACCTGTCTAGGCTTAGCTACTTTCCCTGTAGATAGGCAAGAGACTATCTGAGTAGCACTAGTTGAACGAATCGCATTCTCAGTAGAAGGCTTTACTTCAGAGTCTTTATTGTCTAAATGTAACAAGGAATGGTGGCGCTTTTGACATATTTTGCAACTTGTATTTTTCTTGCAGTTGTATACAGTATGAATGTGTATTGAAGCACATTTTGTTCTTAGCAACGGAATCTCATCTATGCTCGACAGATTGTTTAGCAAACCCTTTGCTAAAACACAGCTTGTGAACCTCTGTGCAGTATTCGCATTTCATTGGCGATGACGAGACTGTTGCTAACAATGATCTAAGTGTTTTATTGATCTAGCGTTCTGGAATTTTTTTTTAGTGCTATGCATTCAAGTGCGCGAAAACCTTGTTCTAAAAATATTTTTAATTGTAAAAAAGCTTACGCGTTTCCGGATCTAATTTAAATGTCACCAATGTGTATGATAATAACATCCCATGTACCCACATTTATACCTAAGTTTGTTAGAGCCCGTAAACAGTCACTGATGGTATCTGAAATCTCCTTTAATGATATCGCTGAATCAACCTGCATACGTTTAATACTAAACAATCGTTTCAAAATACAGTTGGCTAGATAACTATTATTACTGTATCGCCTGTTTAATAGCTTCCAGCACTCACTGTAATTGGCATCAGTTATTGGAGTATTCCGTATCAATTGCTTAGCTTTACCAGTTAGATGACTTTTTAAATAGTGCAGCTTTTGCACATTATGTAACAACTTATTCTTATTTATTTATTATTATTTTTTTAATTAAACTGATACAAAAAGATCTATCTTATGAATTAATGATACAAAAAGATCATGAAAGGTCGTCCACTCTTCATATTTGCCAGAAGACATTAAGGTAGTAATCTTAGGCAATTTGACCAATGAATAAACAGAAGTACTACTAAAAGAACCATTCCCATGAGGTGCTGGTTCACATGCAAATTTAATTTTATTAATTATTGTTTTCATTAAACTTTTGTAAGTTATATACGTGTCTTCGGTCGTGTATATATATCAATAGCCTTTTGTTCTATATCATCAAATTTGGAGTTATGGTAAATTTTATTTTTTTATGGCTATTAACACTCATCCTTTGTTTACTGAGAATCTTAATATAGAACGATGATTCCCATTACCAATGCTTTTGTAGTCTTCCTGTAATCATATAAACTTTCTGTTGTTAATTACTTTTGTTATTGTAATACACATAAGTAGTTAAAACTACACTATTTATTAAAAGCTGTATTTTAAAGTTTAGAATCTTCTGTACTGAGAAGTTTATTTATTTTTTGAATAAATTTTCACTGTATAAATTTTTTTTTCCGATATCCTTATGACATACTCAAAAGTTTATGAAATAGGCAATAAAGAAATAATTATAATATGTTTTTTTTTCTGCAATTTTCCATCCTTTCGATCCTTACAATCATTCTGTCATAATTTCTTATTAAAATTGGCTAATGAGATTCATACATTTTTGACAAAGTTCCCAGCAACACACCTATCTATTAAAACTTCGTTAGGTATTTGGTTTTATAACATTTTTAAAGTACAATAAATCATTAATTAGTCATAAACATTACATGCAGTATGCTTTTTACTGAACACTAGCTTCCGTCCGCGGTTTCACCTGCGTCCCGAGGGAACTGCTTACCGTATAGAAACGAGATAAAAGTATCGTATATCCGTGTCCTGGTTCTAAGCTACCTCCCTAATTCCCCCTAATTCTCAGTCAAATTCATTCAGCCAATTTTGAGTTATAAATAGTGGAACTAACACGACTTTATTTTATGCATTTATAAAATATATATAAAAGCAAGTTAAATGACATTCTCAGGCAGTTATATTATATCCAAGAGCTTCATCGCACTAAATATAAACCGACAGTTGCGCTTCAAACAATATTATTACGATACTGCTTTAAATATTTTCATACCTTATAATATATTTTATATTAATTATTCAAAGATTATTTTATTTTTTATTGCCTGTAAATATAGTCATTATTTTTAATATTTATGATCCTTTTATGGAATAAACCTCTAAAACATTTTCTAAAACTAACAGAAGGCATAAGAAACTCATTACTTTTTGTCAACATTCAATATTCTAAAGAACTTACGTCGGTCGGTTGTATTCATAAAAAAATCTTACAAACACGTTATCAGCCATGCACCTAGTGTCACACTAATGTCTTGCTCAACTATACTAACTACGCACACAACTAAAAACGCTTTGTCGCTTCCTATTGGAAAAAATCACGCATCGAGACACCGAGCCTAGAGCCGTGCTATGCGATTATGGCCTTTAAGGTGGGCAAGCGGGAGTTGGTCTGATTGTACATAGTGCTGGAACAGGCTCCATACATTTCTGAAAGATCTCCTTTCAATAAATAACAAGTTACAAAATATATCGATACCTTACAGCCTTACATTCGATGTACTAAGATTAACATTTTAAAATGTTTAGTTCCAGAAACATTCATTTTCACGACTTTATAGACAAGTTATATCTATAGAAAAGATAAACTTAAAGGCCCAGTAGCCAGAACTGATACACTTTGCTCTCAGTTAATGTCAAGTTCGGCCGACTGTCACTGTCATAACAATAGTGTACTGTAGTAATTCTTTATTTCTTATAAATATTTGAAATATTCACTTGATAACCACACCACTATAATTTATGACACTAGCAGAATCACAGAGCAAGTAATCACAGAATAGTCGATATCACCTGAGTTGCCAAAGAACAGAAAAAAGAATAATTCGATACTTTCTGATCTAAAAATGGAACGACTACCAATTTGAAGGATTCGTTTACCAGAGAATGTCCGCATGTAAAACTAGCACAACTAGGTATATTAGGAGCTTGCCTGATATCCCCGTAAGTTGATATTTTTGGAGTGAATTTAGTTAGTTACGGACCGCAATGTGGACGTCTTTTGCATCAGTGTATTAACTTTAAGACCATCAGCACAGTATTTTTCTTGAATAGTTCACCTATTTGTTCTCTAAACAATTGATTAAGCAGTAAACTAAAGGTAAGCAAAATAAACCACATGACTTAGTTACTGGACTAAATCTAAATAGGTATCTGTCTATACTAAGGCTGTCTGGAAGAGATTGCATATATTATTTAAGTAATGTATATTGTTCCTGTACAATAAAATATAAATAAATTAACATAATTCATACCAGCTCTATTCAATTGTCACACTAAGTTGCACATGAGCAAATTGTATATTATGTAGTGACATTAACAAGTATTACAAGAAGTCTTTTTATTAAATCACGTGTATTATTTTTCAATTCTATTTTATTAGATGTTTGTATATTATTTAGATATTGCCAGTTTCTAATAATAGGCTTCATACACAGTGTGCCAACAATGCATACTGTGACCAAACTAGACTCATTATTTAAAGTCTACCCTCAGAATAATAAAAAGAAATTAATTAAAATATCAAATACAAACTCAAGCAATATTATGTAGTATTACAAGTAGTAATCGTAATGTATTGAAGACCTTAAGATGTTATTAATTGTATCGACAATAATGAATACATATAAAATGCTTCACTGTATAGTTTGATATTAAGATCAGACTCATGATAGCACATGTTTATACCTTAAAGGTGTTTGGTTGCTATTTAATATGAATAATCCTTTATCTTTTGTTTCTGGATTTTAAGCCAAATTTACCATTAAGAGTTGCATAGTAATATGTATTGTAAGTTTATATCAAATGTGACTGCTTAGTATTATAACACGTTATTCTATACCGAAAAAGCTTGCGCAGTGGTCAGTTAAAATTATTAGTAAGAATTATGACAGTACCCCCACTTGGAATTCTTTAAGTGATTTTAAAAACACGTATGTAGGTTGTGCATGTGGGAATATCATCGCCAGTATATTTTCATAATTATATAATCATCTTTTTACAGGCAAAATTTTCTAATTATTGAAAGCCGTTTTTAAATATTACGAGGACTTTTAAAATTATAATCAATATAGCAAATTAAAATTGTCAGTGAATACCAAACAAAACATATTGCTGTCTCAGAAGAATTGTCAGCAGTTTGTGATGGACGGGTTGATGTTATTGATCCAAAGGAGGAATATCAAAGTGATGGTATGTTTTAATCAACATAATGGTAACCACATTTTGGAAATAAAACAATTAATAGTCAGAACTGTTCCATATTTAAATTAAATTAATTAGAAGTAGCCAAATGTTACACCGAAGCTTCTTGCCACACACACTATCAAATCCTGTAACTCATCTTCATCTACCCAATATCCTTCACAGCTGGGTGATGTCACCGGCGGGATGTCACTCTTAGTGTTTGTAATATTGAAGTGTTCCATTAGAACGAAGTTCTTTGACGTTGCTGCGGTAGGAGTTGACTGAAAGAAATAGTCCCGCGACAAATTTCAATCATCGTTTCGTCGTTTATGAACCGATTTTGATAATTCTTTTTCTGTTGGAAAGAAGACAGAGCCTCAGAAAGGGAAGTCCATTCCCGTACTAAGTAAACTAAAATAATTTTAAGTTCAAAATATCTTTTTCTTTCTAATTCAATAAAAAAAAAATAGAAGATAAAATTTTAGTTTAATCCTGTCAAATTAAGATATTTCATAGACAGTTTAGACGCGATAAAAAACATGGCGATCAAAAATGGTTCCTGAAGTGAACTGGCGTACAGTTTACGTCAGAAGCGCAATAATTTTACAGGTCTAAACTTTTATCGAAATTATTAAAATATTTAAAAAAAATATTTATTTATATTATTTATATTTTTAAAAAATATTTATTTATTAAAAGATTTTATCTTCTGTTCTTTTCCTAAGGAAATAGACAAGAAAAAGATGCACTGCAAAAACAGAATCGGCGCCATTGTAACAAAATGCATGGTGGTATGAATATAACAAAATAAGTCCGTAACTTAACGCAAACTAAGAGGGATTCGAAAAAATCAACAAATATTCCGACAACAAATAACAATACATAATATGTCAATGTCAGTTTAGACACACCCGGGGTGTTGCTATTACAAGGCGATTATGTTATCGATCACAGATGGAAAATTGCTTTCTTGAATTTACTTTTTATATCGAAATCTTTAAAACTATCAACTGTAAAACAGGACGAACGTATTAATTAAGAAAATATAAATAAGAAAAGAAAACAATGAGGTTGTGAATAAAAAATAAAAGGCATTTCTTTTTTATTTAGAACTACCTAAATAATAAAAAATATTTTTAAAATACAGTTATCGATTACAGTGGCAAGATGTTAATTATTTGGAATTATTGATTATAGTAGCAAGATTGGCAACATTTTTTTTTATTTAAATCTGGAATTCAAGGACTTAATTACTTATTAAAATGATTTTTATGGGACAAGTTCCCGTAAAGTACTAAATATAATTTTTTCATTTTATATTTAAATTTTTGGAGGTAAGAACTTAGTGGAAGCGTAAGTTTAGTTTTAAAAGTTGTGTAGTACGAAAAATGACATTCTCCTTTAATAACTCATTATTATTTCGTAAAAATAGTACAATATTAATACAATATCAAGTCATGGTGGCGTAGTTATCAAGTCGTGGTGGCCTAGTGGTAAAAACACCAGCCTCTCAAGTATGAGTGCGCGGGTTCGATTCTAGGTCAGGCAAGTACCAATCTGACTTTTCTAAAGTTATATGTACTTTCTAAGTATATCTTGGACACCAATGACTGAAGGCGAAGGAAAACATCTTGAGGAAACCTGGACTTTAAGTCTGAAATCGCCAACCCGCATTGAGCAAGCGTGGTGATTACGCTCGATCCTTCTCTGTATGAGAGGAGACCTGTGCCCAGCAGTGGGACGATAAAAAGGTTGATGATGAGTACAATATTCAATAAAACCATTGATCCATTACATTTATAAAGACAAATTCATAATTTACAAAAATATGTTGACCTTATCCACCAATATACCAATTTTTTTTTTTTAATAACTACATAAACTAGCGCTTGATCGCAATCCCGCCTGATGGTAAGCAGTGATGTGATCGTTGATGGTAAAGCGCGCTAGTTTATTAAGAGCCTATTCACTCAGAAACACTGAACGAATAGGAAGGAAGACGGCAGTTGAGCGAGTTGATGCAATGTTAAACCCAACAACACGACCAACGATGCTGCGCCATAGGGAGATTGATCTGAAGACCCTCCACGACCAAACTCCCAACACAACAACATTAGGCGCATCGTACCCGGCACACATCGCAACACAACTGCTCAGACCCGTCCTCCGTACGGCTTCACCAGACATCATGCCGGAACACGACAAATCGCTTGGCGGCAAGGCTTTGTCTGGT
Organism: Sesamia inferens; assembly: GCA_037179545.1. Taxonomy (NCBI): domain Eukaryota; kingdom Metazoa; phylum Arthropoda; class Insecta; order Lepidoptera; family Noctuidae; genus Sesamia; species Sesamia inferens. The sequence goes on along the minus strand of CM073946.1, from coordinate 1,571,687 downwards.
GGGTGGTAACTTCTGCCGGCGGCCGATGTTATGGCCTAGTAATTTTCGATTTTCCATCCTAGTGAAAATGTACAAAGCGCTTGAATACATTATTTTGATTCGTGTGTATGTCAATATTCTTTCCATTTATTTACGTTCTACAACATTATTTTTGTTTATGCTTCATCCGAAACACGTGTGCAGTATTTTTAAGTAAATAATCTATGTACAAAATTTCAAAAGATACCATGAAAAACAAATTTATGAGCTTGTAATCCTACTTGGCTGTCCCAGCAAAACTATGGTCCACGCTCCGCTCTAGCAGGCGAGCGGTGCATTGACCTCTGGCTTCAGCTGTTCCACGGGGGGTGATTGACCTAAGCTGCGTACCGTGCTCATTAACCATATTGCAACAGTTTCTAAATGTATTTGTGAAAAAAATATAACATGATATAAAAATGATTGAAATCGGTGCAGTTGCTTATTCTGAACAAACTATATTCAGGTTTAGCATAAACAAAAAATAATGTTGTATATTAACTACCACAGAGGCGGCCGTTGTGAGGAAACCAAAACGGAACACACGAAGAACAAAAGAAAGAGCTGCCATAACAGCCGAGCAAATGACATCAGATTCGAATGTTATCCGGAGAACTCAAAAATGGACATTTAAGTCTGGCACATATTTCAAAAATACTTACATGTAATCTACATAGTTCTCATTAAGTAAAAAAAAGAGCCCAGATAGTGTGTTGTTTGTCAGCGTAGTATCGAAAAGGGTAAAATAGCATTCGTGCGATTTGTGATAAACCTTATGAGCGTGATTTATGTCCATTTTAATCGCAAGCGTTATTGAATAAGACATATTTGTACACACACTGGTGAGAAACCTTGTAAGTGTTCTGTATATCAACGAAATTTTTGTTGAAAGAGTCATATAACAATGCATATGAGTACACAAACTGGTGAAAAACCTTTTAAGTGTGATATATGTCAACGAAGTTTTAGTCGAAGGAGTCAAATAACAATACATATGCGTAAACACACTGGTGAAAAACCTTATGAATGTACTGTATGTCAACGTAATTTTAGTATTAAGAGTAATTTAATAAAACATTTGCGTGCACACGCTGGTGATCAACCATATAAGTGTGGAGTATGTCAGTCCATGTTTGTTGATAATTGTAGTTTTACAAGACATATTCGTACACATACTGGTGAAAAACCTTTTGAATGTAGTGTATGTCAACGCAATTTTAGTCAAAATATTCATTTAACAACACATATGCGTACACATACGGGTGAAAAACCTTATAAGTGTGATATATGTCAAAGTAGCTTTAGCCAGAAGAGTTCATTAACAAGACATAAGCGTACACATACTGGTGAAAGACCTTATACGTGTGATGTATGTCAACGTAATTTTAGTCGGAAGAGTTCATTAACAACACATATGAGTGCACACACTGTTGAAAACCCTTAAGTGTGATGTATGTCAAGGTAATTTTAGTCGGAAGAGTTTATTAACAAGACATTATAGTGCACACACTGGTAAAAACCTTATAAGTGTAATGTATGTCAACGTAGTTTTAGTAGGAAGAGTGTATTAATAAGACATAATATGCTTACACACACTTGTGATAAACCTTGTTAGTGTAATGTATGTCAACGTATTTTTAGTATGAAGAGTAATTTAACAAGACATTCGTACTCACACTGGTAAAATACCATATAAATGTAGTGTATGTCAACGTAATTTCGCTCTAAAGAGTCATTTAACAATAATACACGTGTGTATCTGATATAAACCTTATAAGTGTGATGTATAGTTTGTCTATAAAATCGTGAAAAGAAATGAGGTCGCTGCGGTCGTGCATATAGCAACCCTGTTAATGTGATTGAGATCATTTTCATGCTAGCACATTATTTTGTACTTGAAGCAAAACTGGTTTTAAGGAAAACACAAATCTATGGTCTCTGGCGTTTAAATAAATTGAGTAATACAAAAAATAAAATCATACATATGTTGTAATGTGATTTTACCAATGAAAACTTGGAAAACTCTTCAGTGGTTTTCAAACATAATAATTGCTTTCATCATCTGATACCAAATATTCTTCATTAAAAAGTATTTCCATTGTCAGCTGCATCACTAACAACGTCTCCGTTACTGCTGTCATCAGCCTGCTATCTTCACTTAAGCGAATAACTAACTGAGATATACCTTGCTGAATCATCGGTTTTCGAAGGAGCCATATTACAAAAAAAAAAGGATATGTCTTGATAAAGGGTTTACTCTCACCTTTTCCTGACAGATTAAAAAAAATAATATGTAATTTCTATCAGACGATTGATAGCACTTCTAATTCCCAACATGATATAATTCATTTTTAAAATCAGCGGCAAATTATATAACCTAAAATATCAAAACGTATTACAATATGGTATGCTTATGCTTGAAATCTAGCCTATAAATGCGCAATGTAAACAATCCTTATTTAAGTCTTAAAATCGTTTACTTAGAAAATTTGAAACTTCTAGTTGTTTAAAAAAAAAAGTAACATGATTTCAACGTTTTAGCGACTTTTCAAACATAAATATTATCCATATTTGATAAAATTTGTCCAGCTTGGTGTACTAATACCTAAACATTGATGATAAACTTTAAAAATAATTTCCCTAGCTCCACTCCGGTTTGTTTTTCTCATACTAAACACATTTTTTCGATGTTTTGTCTAACTAGAATTGAAAATTAATACAAATTTCAATAAATAACAAGCCACAAAACAAATCAATGACTGCCGATGACATTCAATGACTTGTATTTACTAAGATTTAGTGTTGCCCTACTTTTAAAATTGTTAGTTTCAGAAAGATTCATTTTCACGACTTTATAGACTAGCTATATATCAAAGTAATTTAAAAAGAAGAGTTATTTAACAAGACATATTCGTACACACACTGGTGAAAGACCTTAGATGCCTGATATAATCCATGTTAACTACAAATCTCCGTATATTAAATATTTAGTTTTATAGCTCTAGCGTGACTATTGAGAGTAATCGCATATGTATCTATCGCTAACTGTTCAGCATCTACCCTATATACTTAAGAATTCCAACTATGGTGCACATTTGTTGTTCTTGTAAATGCTCGCTGTTGACCTGTTAACCCTGGAGAGATAGTCTGTATAAAATTTATATATCGTTTTCGAATAATTGCTATATCTATTTAATTAGCGACAATCCGTAGCAGTGCCTGTGCAGTGACTCACATGATTTTGGCTTTTATAACATTTTTGTTGATTCGTATTTTCTTTCAATACATTATGTCATAACTAATAATATAATTTTATTTTATAGATATTGAAGTAAATATATAATACAATACCCAAGTAGCACAAAATTGTTTTATAAGATGTCAAAAGAGGTAACATCGGTAACTTTAGCACTTATGAAGGGTCCACAGTCCTATTTCAGTCGCACAATGCGCAGAGGCGATGAATGTCTAGAAAAATTTATTGTCGTTGGGAACACCGAAGGCAAACGATCGCGCGGTCGTTCACCAACCAGATGGACCGATCAAGTCAAAGACACATCGTCTTCTAAATTCTACGCAGTGGTGAGAGACGCGCTGGATTGAAACCGATGGAGGCAGATCATCCATTCGAAATGCTGCCCCAATGCTGATCACGATCCTCATATATGAGGGACCGACTGCAGAGAGAGAGATGCGTCACTGTAACCCTTTCAGCGTTAACATAAGTTACAAGTTCAGTATTATACACACATCAAAAGTGTCTAGGGATCAACATATATTTTTGCAATAACTTTTCTCCTGATTGATATTAATTAAAATTTTCTTTAAGGATTCATCAAATAAAGTGTTTTCGTTTGTCACAGTAACGATAAACCAAGTCACCTTTGCATTAATAAAGAAATTTGTCATTTTCCTAATAAAGGGATATTTGACATTTGAACCACTAACACAAAAGTTCGAAAAAAGACTGAAATAACAGTTTTCTCTAAAATTTTATAGGGTAACTTAAACAATTAATAATCCGTGTTTCTACCGCGAACACTAACAACACAAGAACATCGGTTTGGCATACTCAAAATGAGTTCATCCAAATCACGCTGTGGAATGGCCGCCCATGTTCGTTGCAACAACAAAAAAAGGTCTTCTTGCGACTGGATACCCTCCATATTCGGCAGAGCTCTTCTCTGTAGCATATCCCATGCATGCTCAATCGGGTTCAAGTCTGGCGACTGAGCAGGCCAGGGCAGGACATTGATGTTAGCTGCGGCGAGAGTCTGTCTTACAACTCTTGCGGTGTGCGGTCGTGCATTATCATGCATTAACTGAAATAAGGGACCGATTTGCACTTGTAGAGGAACGATGACGTCTGATACAATCGTCTCAGCATAAATTTGAGCGTTGAGGTTGCCTCTGATCCAAATCAACTCAGTTCTTCCGCCGATCCAAATACCCGCCCATACCATGATGGTTCCACCACTATAAGGATGGACTTCCTGGCAGGATTTTAATCGCTGTTGGCATCCAGGGGTTCTCCAGTGTCGTATACGTCTTGTATCCGGTCTCTTTGTAGAGATAGAAAGAGATATAGATAGAAATAAATCTAATAGAGATAGACAGAAATCCGCATAAAAATGCTTGATCCCTAGACACTTTTGATGTGTGTATTATAAATTTAAAGGATTTTTGTGAACTTTAAATAAGCTATATTCTGAATTGAAGATCACAAATGTACCCTTAGATCACTTGCATTTTAACAGAGAACACGTGAGGTTATATTACCTCACATGTTACCTATAATATCCGTGAGGGCTGAATACTTGTACCATCGTTAACAATTATTCTACTAGTGCTGTTAAAACCTGTTACCTTGAAATTTTCTTTATTCAGTGCTTCGTAGGTACATATAAATAAGTATACTAAGAAGGGCTCCATATCCGAAAACGTTGGTGTAAAAGTACGTGCAGATTTAGATGGACAAAACTCTTTAAGTATACAGCGAATAGAATACATAATATAACGTAAGAAAATAAAATACTTGAAGTACTGATTTGACGTCCTCCGAGGCGCAGCGGTCAACACGCCTGCCTGTGACGTGGACGCCCCAGGTTCGATCCCCGGCCAGGTCATGATAGAAAACTATCTTTTCCTGATTGGCCTGGGTCTTGGATGTTTATCTATATATGTATCTATTATAAATATAGTCATCATCATCTCAGCGTATAATCCCGGTCGCATCCGCGGCTTTCGCGTTGGAGCCCGGGGTCCGCTTTCCTGCTATTACGCCTCCATTTCGCACGATCTCTGGCATCCTGTGGTGTGAGATTGTTGGCACGCATGTCATCTCTTACGACGTCAAGCCAGCACTTCTTTGGCCTGCCTCGCTTGTTCCGGCCCGGCGGAGGCGCCATGGCAAGACATTTGTTACCCACGTAACATGCCGGTTTACGTAAGACGTGGCCGTACCAACGTAGGCGACTCTCTTGCAGTTTGTCTGCTATGTCACGGACATGGAGACTGCCACGAATGCGGGAGTTCCTGATGCGGTCATTCCGCGTAACTCCACACATCCACCGCAGCATACTCATCTCCGTGACACGCAGCTCCTGCTTGTGTCGCTCAAGCACAGGCCACGCCTCACTGCCATACAGAAGGACAGGTCTAATGATGGTCTTATAGACCTGTCCCTTAAGCTTAACCGGCATTTTGGGGTCACAAATGACACCTGTCATCTCACGCCATTTTGCCCAAGCTGCGGAAATGCGTGCTTTAACGTCGCAATCAATGTCGCCGGACGCGTGGAGCACAGACCCCAAGTATTTAAATTGGTCTGTGCACTCGACCTTGTCTCCGCCTATGCACACAGGCATAGGGTCTGTGGTGTTGCTGGCCATGTACACCGTCTTCGCCACATTGAGTTTAAGACCACCGCTCTCAAGCGAGTTCTTCCACGCATTTACCCGCCGCACCAACCGTTCCCTGTCCGCGTCTGCCAGCGCGATATCATCAGCATACATGAGCAACCAGGGAGGTTGCTCATGTGGATTCTTGATGCTGTCTGACAAGACGTCTAATATCACGCTGAACAGGAACGGACTAAGGACGGATCCCTGGTGTACACCGACGGTGATGGGGAAGGGTTTAGTGTCGCCAACAGCGGTCTTAACAACGGAATCGGAATTGAGGTACATGTCTCGAATTATGTCAACATAGGTTTCTGGTACCCCTTTGGACCTCAGTGCCCACCAGATCACCCCCCGAGGGACACAGTCGAAGGCCTTCTGCATGTCTAAAAAGAGCATATGCAGAGGCGTGTTCTTCGATCTATATCTCTCCATGGTGATCCTTAAGGCGAAGATAGGGTCCGTGGTTCCGTACCCTGGACGGAACCCATATTGACACGTCGAGACAGCACACTCCTGCCGGATCCGGGAGTCTAAAATCCTCTCAAAGATCTTCATGGTGTGGGACATGACCTTTATACCGCGGTAGTTACCACACTCCTGTACGGAGCCCTTGCCTTTGAAGACTGGAGTGATAATACTCAGCCTCCATTGGCTCGGGATTTTGCCGGACAGGAGCACGCGGTTCAGATAGTTAGTTAACATGCCCACACCGCGAGGACCCATCGCCTTCCAGGCCTCAATGGGGACTCCGTCAGCGCCGACAGCTTTCCGATTCGCCATGCGACGAAGAGCCGTGTGGACTTCCTCAGGCGTTATCGGGGGCACTAATCCAAGGTTCGGAGGGAGTTCCGGTGTCTGCACCTCTTGGTGCTGCTTATTCAGCAGCTCGTGGAAGTACGTACGCCATCTCTCCTTCACCGCGCGATCCTCGCAAAGCAGGTTGCCAGTAGGGTCTTTTACACAACGGCACTTGGATATATCCTGTGCCGCTTTCACCCTAGAACGTGCCAACTTGTAAATGAGCTTCTGCCCCTCAGACGATTCCAACTTCTGGTAGAGCGGTTCTAAGTGGTCTCGTCTGGCTCTGGCTACAGCTCTTTTAGTGGCACGTTTGGCAACCTTGTATGCGTCGCGATCTTCAGGAGATCCGGTCGCCTGCCACGTTTTGAAGAGGGCTTTCTTCACCTTTATCTCCCTCTGGACTGTGTCGTTCCACCACCAGGTCTCCTTGTCACTTTTGCGACCGCCCTTAGACACGCCGAGCACCACCCGCGCCGCCCTTGTAATAGCTGCCTGGATTCTGTCCCAGTGATCTTGGACAGGTTCTCCCTCGGTACCAGCGCACTTGTCGCCAATAACCGAAGCGAACTCCTGGTACTTATTTTCATCAAGCAGCCACCACCGGATCTGGCGTCGGCAGCGCTCTACACGTCTACGTTGGGCCTTAACGCAGACATCCATGACAAGGAGACGGTGTTGTGCAGTAAGACTCTCACCGGGTATGACTTTGCAGTTGGCTACTTTGCCGATGTGGTGTCTCCTAGTTAGTAGGAAGTCGATCTGGGTAGCGCTTCGTCCGCTCCGGTAGGTAACAAGGTGCTCCGGTTTCTTTTTGAAGTAGGTGTTCACAATTGCCAGGTCAGCGGCCGCACACGTTCGGAGAATGTTGTCCCCTACCGCGTTGCGGCTACCGTACCCAAAGCCACCGTGAACACGCTCAAACCCGTCACACTTCTCACCCACATGACCGTTCAAATCACCACCCAGAACGATTCCCTGGGATAACGGGATCCCGTGAAGCAATCCTTCGAGCTGGCTCCAGAACAACGTCCTTTCGGCGTCACCGCACCCGGCCTGCGGAGCGTAAGCACTTATCAAGTGGGTTATTACCCCATTGACAAGCACCCGCACCGACATTAGCCGATTACTGATGCGATTTACCTCCAAGACGTCATCCTGGAGCCCCTCAGACAACACCACGGCGACCCCATTTCTCCCACTAGGTACACCCGTGTAGATCAGCTTGTAGCCATTCCCAATAAGTCGGGATCTGCTGCCTTTCCACCGAGTCTCCTGCAGGAACGCCACGTCCACCCTCCGCCTGTGGAGAGTTTCGGCCAATTCTCTCGCGCGTCCAGTTAGCGTGCCAACGTTCCACGATTATCTATTATAAATATAGTATCGTTGAGTTTTTATCCCATAACACAAGTCTCGAACTTACTTTGGGGCTAGCGCAGTCTGTGTGATTTGTCCGACATATTTATTTTGTACTTTTATTTATTATTTACAACTTTTCCACATAAGAAAATATCACATTCAAATAAAATCACAAAAATAACAATTTTAGATACCTAGTCGTTCCTTAATTATGTTATGTAATTGATTGTAGCTGAGATTGTTATATAAATATTGAGATTTACGTAGTTGGTTGGAGAGACCCATTAAGCCTCCCTACACGTCTACAAACTGACTCATCTGTAGTTGTTTTCATCATTTTAAACTGTTTCAAGTTGCTCTTTTTTTTTGCCTGCTTACGGTTCTTCGCCATTATAACCATTAATCTTTATCACCATCTTAACAACGACACATTTGTACGAGTTCCATTCTGGTCCTGGTCTAAAATGACCGTCTTTTATTAATTTAGATGCAAATTTGATATTTCTTGGCCAGCGGACAATCCCTTTCGATTCCCACAGTCTGGGAACGATGGTAAGTTTAGGACATGGTACTCTAGAATCGTCTGTAGAATTTTAAAAGCCATAATATTTCTCTGAAAAGAAAACAAATGATTAATTAAATAAGTATTCTATATACGCGGATCCCTGAAATCCCTGCAGAGGTTATCGGTTCCCTGATGATTGCCTACCTATGTTATTTGCATACATGTTACCCACTATCAAGCAATACACGAATCCGTACCTGACTTGTGTAACACAAGAACCACTCGTAACAGCTCGTTACTGATTCATGTACCACGAGTGGACATTTAAACAGCTCATGCCGTTTGGTTGTGGTTAATACGGTACACATTGCATGTCTGCCATTAATTTAGATTCTAACCTATGTATACAATATATTAACAATTTGTTTCTCTTTAGTCAAAGAAAATGACAACAGAATTTGAATAGAAAATGTAATTATTTCATACGTAAACAGCTTATTGTCAAATTACAAAGGATAAATAAAAAGACCTAATTTTTATAGTAATGTCAACAACTTATTTTATACTATAATTTTCATCTAATCAGGGATGATTTGAGAGTGCGTGAAAATTGTCTTCTCTAATTATATAATATTTGACAATAAAGTCTCTATCCCATTCGAATTTCATGAACATGGAGGAAAAACAAAATTTTACTTACCGATAGGATATATTTCCCAAACACTACAAAATGGTTTACACAAAACAAATCAAAATAATAAGTAGTAGAGTGAAAATTATTCACAATTTTGTCACCTGTGAATTGTAGCTCCATAAAAGAGTAACTAATATCCTGGAGTGTATTTTGTGCTGAAAAATAGCTGATAGGTACTCAATTCAGCCCTTGTGGTGTATAAAAGGTTACACTTCTTAAATAACGTTGATATAGTGCAACCAGCTACATTATTTAGCTAACAGCTGATTAATTTATATCCAAATCAGTGTTATATCAGCTGAGTAGGCGCCACTAACGCTCTTATTCAGCAGGTTTATTCATCTGAAGTTTCCATTGTGAAGAATCATTCAGCTGCTATTCAGCGCTTCTATGCTACTTGGGTAGGGAGTAGAAATTTCGATGAATACCATATCCTAACCATATGCCATATCTTTATACAAAGTGTCGACGAGCTTCCGTGTACGGACACCGACTTTTTTTACCGAATTTGATACATCCGAAGAGAATAATTATGAACCAGTAACAAAAAAACGTATCCATTTGTTTTTTTCTTTGCCCTTCTAAGAAAAAGAGCTAAGTGATTGATATATACCAAAGCTATTTGTTACTTACCTACTTTTATATAACTTTGTGATCATAAATTATAAGCTAATTATTGATTAAGGTACTACTGAAAAAATAAGACTGATTATTAGAATAAAGAATCAGTTTTCATATGAAAAAGTGTTATATGAAATTTTATTGATTTATACAAGACGTTAATAGTTTTGTTTTCTTTTTTTAATATTACTAAATGTCTATAAAAATATGTATCAACTATTCTAATATATTTGTAACATACGATAAAGAACGTACACTTCATTGAAATAAACTAAATAACCTAGACCTACAGCTAATTCAAATACATGCGTCAATTCTACTCATGTGTATCTTTTCCGTACTACAAAATATTTATATTTCTAGGGTTAAATTATAATTTTTCTCGAATTTATTTAATGTTTTTTTTTTATTATTATGCGTGTTTGTGATACGAATGTTCATTCTTGACTTTGAATGTTCATTCTTGAATTTTATTTGTTACTTATAATATTTTGTGGTTATAAATTTTACCATTTTATAATTTGTGTTCATCATTCACTATTTATGTATTTTTCCAATTATTATTGTATTTATACCTGGTAATATATGCATGCTGTAGTCTTCTGTAATTAAAGGAGCAGAAATAAAAGAACCTTTTCTATTATTGTAACGTATTCTATGTCTACCTATCCTTTGTCGGAGATCCCGAATAAATACCAAAATAAAAATATCTTTATCTGTAAGTATCTTTAAACAATAATGATTAAATGCGCAAGATGTGTTAATCTGATAACCTTTACTACAATTAATCATTTAATTAATTGTATTAGTGTAATCAAAATTATGATATGGTTATTAAAAAATAAAAAGTTATCAAAAGTCAACATCCATCATCTATAATAATATACGTACTAACTCTGTTTATAAACTGCAAGAGACGTTGCTATGGACCATCCATTTTGTACAACTCAATATCAGCTGGTGCCATTATACATAATTTAGGAGCAAATTAAAAATGTATTCAATTTCTTAGATGCTCTACACACACAATTACCTGTGAATTACAGAGTTCCTCACGTACCTAGTTGCCTTGACGATCTGACGCAGCACGAGGTTCTGCTGCGTCGAGAGTTTCTTCCTGTGGACCTCGGCCGTGATGGCGAGCCAAGCCAGGGCGGCGTGAGTGATTTGTGGCCGCACGTAGTTCTTGTGGATCCCCAGCTTGACTTGCGTAGAGAGGCGTGACGAGAACACCGGGCGCAGTAGGTTACGCGTTACCTTTACTCGCACGACGGTGTCGACGTGCGAGATCATGGCCAACTGACTGCCGAGGGTGACCCCCAACCCAAGTACTTGGCGGTCCTGATCCATCCGACCTCGGTTCCCATGAGCTAAAGGTTCGGTGAGCGTAGACGGCCTCGTGCCGTGACGATGATCACCGTCTTATCTGCGTTCACCGACAGTCTCCACTTGCTGTACCAGTCGGGGAGGTCATCCAGGGCGCGTTGCATTTTGATGGCCTCTTGGTCGGCTGATAGCGACGTGGTGATGTACGCGGTATCACCAGCATAGAGCGCGAGTGTCATAATGTGCGTGACGGAAATGTCGTTAGTGTACACAGAGTACAACGCAGACGAGACGCAGCTCTCCTGTGGCACGCTCGCTCTGATTGGGCGCGCACTGGAGAGCTCGTTCTCCACCGAAACCTTGCACATGGCCTGTAGGAAAGAGAAGACCACCTGTATCAAGCGACGGGGCATTGTGGTCTTCATCAGCTTGTATATTAGTCAGGCTTGCCAAACGAGGAATACTGCATCGGCGTATTCCCTCTTGTTTATGGCCGCTGTGAGGATGTGCTACTGCACAATGCTCAGCACGACGCTCTAGCTGTCGTGCTGTGCTTGGCCTGGAAACCGAATCGTACCGGGCGCGTTGTCCTGTGCAGAGTCAGGTGATGCAGGAGCGCTTTAAACATCTTGGAGGCGGTGGAGAGGAGCGTGATGGGCCGGTAGCTTCAAGCTTTCCGCTTTCAGCACGTTCTTCCCGCGCTTTGGCAGCTTCCCCTGCTTCTGCGATAGGGCTTTAAAGTTACGTAAAGCATGTATTGAAAAAGAAATATTTATAACCCAGTAAGGGTGATGCAAGAAGTAAGTAAATAGAAATAATTTACCTTTTTATTCAATGTTTTGTTTCTCTATCCATTTGTACGGGCGTTGTGTCGGTGAGAGAGTCACCATCATTATCATCATCATCTCAGCGTTAATCTAAGTCGCATCCGAAGCTTTTCCAGCTTTTGAGTCTGGGTTCCGCTTTACCAGCCTAACTGCTGATTTGGCGAAACTTCCGTGACGCGACTGCCATCTGACCACTACAACCCGAAGGCGATATCGAAGCATTGCAATTAGACCAATTGTTGGACTTTTGAGGGCTCCAACAACCCGTAACGACTGCCATTAGATGTTCGTATGGCAAACCGGGACCAACGGCTTAGCGTGCTTTCCGAGGCTCGGTCAGACCAGTGCAAATATTCCATTAATGCATACAAATATTTGCATTGCGCGGGGCATCGAACCCTCGCCTCCTTGCGTAGCGGTCGCGTTCGCTACCGTTACGCCACGGAGGCTGGCTCGGAGGGTGAGAGAGTGTATACCCCGAATTGTCAACCAACCTATTGTTCAGGAAGCAATCACGCTAAATGAAACAGTAGAAGTTAAACTCATGTTTGAATCTAAACCAGTTTTAATTTAGTTTTGGTTTCGTTTCGTTTCAGTATAAGTAATACATTACACATAAAATATAAAAAAAATTAAAAAACTAAATAAATTATACCTAAGTAAATCCAATCGTTTAGACGTATGTTTGACAAGCTGCATAAAAACAGTTGCCTTTCTTTCAATTTTTTTTCGAATTTTTGAGAAAACAATAAAACTGAAATAAAAATGTTCATTCTCTATAATGTTGAAACTTAAGTAAAAATTTAGATTAGCTATTACAAGAAATAAAAATAAATCGAATAATTTATGTAACTGTGTTAGAGCCTTGTTAGGCGTTTGCAACGAGGGAACATATTATTCAAAGAAATCTTAATATTCACGATGGACTCCCGGCGCGGAAGAATTCTGTGATACATAATCCTACTACCCCTTCCTATTATAATTTTATTGACACATAAATGTGAAAGTGAAGATGGACGCAAAAACCATTAAACGATGTGTTAATGTCATAAAAATACATTCTGATAAAATCTAGTTTACAAAAAAATCTGACTAACACTTGGAAGAAAACTTATTATAAACAAATGAGATTAGTTTTCTGCAAGCTAATAATACCATTTTTCTTTTGTCTCCCATAATACTGCCTTTCTAAATAAAGTTTTATTTTTTAAATAGTAATAATATTGAAATAGTTTCATGCAATAATCGTTGCTGTACAGTCAGGCCCAACTTTGTATGAACTTTCTCCCGTCTCCTTTTCAACACCAAATGATTCCAGCGAAATTTTCTGTTTAAGCCCTGAAAGTAAAATAAAACGAATAAGTAAGAATATGCTATCGATAAAATAATAATAATAATATCGATAAATACAAAATTGTCTAAATGCGCAACCCTAGCCCTTCAATAACAAGAAATTGATTTCATTAAGAAAATAAAGGCAAAACGTAAAGTATGTATGTATTACTGTTGAAACTTTAAGATAATTGCATAAAGTATAGGTTTATTATCTAAATCTAAAGGTATTTCAGCAGAAATTAAGTACGTACTGGTGTAAAGTTATGTTCGGGTGATTACTGCTTCTTTTGATGCCACATCCTATTATATTGCAGTTGGGCATTTTGCTATTGAAAATTTTCACTACAGAACACAGTTTAAACGCAACAATACTGTAAATTACTCGAAAATTCACAAATTTTATCCACAGGTCAAGAGCATTTGACAGTTTATGTACCCACTTAACGAGATGAGAAAATGGCGAACCGGCCGCAAATAGGTATTTCAATGATGTTGGAAATGAAGGATTGTCATTACAGTAACTATCAAAGATAGTGCTGTTTATTTTACTTACACAAAATCATTAAAATTAGGAGATGACAGTATTTCTATTATTTTGGCGTCGATATGCCTCATATTTGTATAACTATTTTTTCTATAGTCAAACATTTCCTGTCCATATACCTATCTACGTCAATATGGCAGACGCTTTGCTGACAATCGAGCTGTCACTGTCATAATTAAATACAACATTGTGTTAATCGTACATGATTTGTTACTTTTTCCGAAGGACGGTAATTAATAAATTAAAACATACTCATAAATCAACGGCGACTCCATCTTATACGTTCTAAACTTGTGAATAAAACAAGCCGGGATTCAGTTATACGCGACGCTTTTCTTTCAAAACAATAGTATTACTTATTATTGAAATATTTAGTTGATAATAACCATATGACGCTGGCAGAATAGTCGACATCGCCTGAGTTGCCAAAGAAGAGAAAAAAAGAATCGTATCTAGTGCTAAAAGATGGAAAGACTACCAATTTGAAGGACATGTTTACCGAAGAATGCCCGCATGTTTATAGTGACCGACAGGAATTTACACAAACTATAATTAGGAGAAGCTGACTGATATTCCAGTAAGTAAATATTATTAATAATAATATACAGAGAAGGACTGAGCGTAATCACCACGCTTGCTCAATGCGGGTTGGCGATTTCAGACTTGTAAAGTCTAGGTTTCCTTAAGATGTTTTCCTTCACCTTCAGTCATTGGTGTCCAAGATATACTTAGAAAGTACATATAACTAGAAAAGTTACATTGGTACTTGCCTGACCTGGAATCGAACCCGCACACTCATACTTGAGAGGCTGGCGTTTTAACCACTAGGCCACCACGACTAATTCTGCTTACTATTTTGAAACAAATAACGATAGAATTAGAGTTTGCCGTTGTAAAGCAACATTGAGTATCTGTGATAGGTATATTAAGGCAGATAACGGTTTTGTGGAATCTGATGAAATGAAATGAAATGAAATCGTTTATTAAGCAAGTAGGATCACCGATCACTTTTACACGTCATATGTTTTTTTTTTTCTTTTTTCTTTTTTTATTTTACCTAGATGAAGCCGGCATTTCCTAACTGACTATCTCTGAGAAGAAATAGCCGAAACAAACTCAGGGATCATCGTCTTTTTAAAGTACAGACATTAAAAATGAAAATGTTTACAATAATTTACGTTATAATTACGCATATTGCTTAATAACAATGCTTAACAGAGCGAGCAGCTCAGTCCCAAGCCTCTCTATCCTCTAAATAATCTGAGATTTTATAATACCCCTTTTTGCAAAGTTTGGCCTTTATATAGGTTTTATATCGTTTAATGGGTAAGTTTCGAATGTCCATGGGAAGCTTGTTGTAAAAGTGTATACATTGACCCATGAACGAGTTGCCTACTCTGTGGAGACGAGTGTGATGTACAGCAAGATTGCGTTTGTTGTGCACGACGGAAGCACGGTAATCATCATCACAAATCTGTTTTTTTTTTTCAACTATCATGTTACGACTACATGTAACGTTGTATGACATGAACATAGTCTTTTTTGTCTTATGATTAACAGAAGTTTATTTTAAATGGTTTGCGATAGTCGTGTAATAGTCGATACGATAATATTGTAATACATTGTGATTTATTAAGACTTTTCTACTAAATATTGGTTATATTAATTAAGTAGGTATAAAAATGCCTTAACATTTTAAGTAATACTTTGAATATGTAAGCTATAAGATAATAATAGTGTTTAACATTTTTTTTTTTTGTTACCTATTTTGTTAAAAATATTTTGTTTTTAAAGTTTGCTTAGGTTGAAAATATATTGTACCTAGTGATTTTAGTAAAACTTTCTTTTATTTAATTCTTAAAAGAACTCCGATTGACGAATTATTGACGCGGTTGTATCGCCTCTCATTTAGGACTGGTATAGTGCCCAAGCCCTGGAAGCTTGCCAACGTGCAGCCCGTGCCGAAAAAGGGTAGTCGTGCCGATCCAACCAACTATCGGCCGATTTTGATCACCTCCATACTTTGCAAAATTATGGAGCGTGTAATGAATTCGCGCCTGTTGACATACCTGGAAGGTAACGATCTTCTCAGTGACCGACAGTACGGATTTCGCCGCAATCGGTCAACTGGGGACCTACTAGTGTATGCCACTCACTTGTGGGGCGAGGCCCTCGAGAGAAATGGGGAATCGATTGCTGTCTCCCTTGATGTCTTGAAGGCCTTGGACCGGGCATATAGCATATAGCACTCTGGCCTTTTGAGTAAGCTTCCAGCGTACGGCATTTCCCCTAGCCTGACTGGGTTAAAGACTTCCTGACTGAACGGTCCCTCCGAGTTGTTGTCGACGGTTGCTCATCTGAGCCCATGACGACTTTTTCAATTAATTTTTAAAATCAGTGGTAAATTAAATCACCTAAAGTGTTAAAACTGTGCTAGTAGCACAACAATATTGTTTACTTATATTTGCAATCTAAACTATAAATGCGCAATGTAAACAATCCTCATTTTAGTCTTAAAATCATTCACTTAGTAAAGAAACTTCTAGTAGATAAAAACAAACTAACACGATTACGTATACATACCTGTTTCAGCAACTGTTCAGGCATAAATATCATCCAAATTTGATAAAATTTGTTCAGTTTCGTCTCCTAGCAAATATCGCCCATATACTTAAAAAAAATTGTTTCCCGAGCTCTACTTTTATTTATTTTTAATAATTATAAAAACATATTATTATGATTATACTTTTATTTGTTTTGCTCATTTTTAATACATTTCTTCGATGTTTTATCCATGTAGATTTGAAAAGCAATAATAAATGCAATAGATATCGATTTACATAACAAATATACGACAGCGGATGACATTCGATATACTTTAATTTAGTGTTACCTTACTTTTTAAATTTTTAGGTCCACGAACATTAATGTCACGACTTTACAGACAAATTACAAAATACTTTTTTTACGCTTCAATACTTTTTTTAATTCCTTTATTTACTTATTATATATTTACTACCACAGAGGCGACCATTGTGAGAAAACCAATACAGAACACACGAAGAACAAAGAAAGAGATGCAATTACAGCCGAAAAAACGGCAAAAGACATATCAGTCTCGAATGTTATCCGGAGAACTCTGAAAGGGACGTCCAAGCCTGGAACATACTTCGAAGAGACTTACGTGTAATCCGCATAGTTCTCGTTAAGTAAAAAAAGAGTACAAGTGTGTTATTTGTCAGCGTAGTTTTATTGAAAATTGCGCATTCGTAAACACTGGTGAAGAACCTTACGAGTATGATGTATATCCATGTATTCATAATTGCGAGCGTTATTTAACAATACATATTCGTACACACACAAGTGAGATGCCTTGAAAATTTGATGACCGTCAGTGAAGTTTAAGTCGCAATGGTAATTTAAAAATACAAATGCGACACACACTGGTGAATAACCTTATAAATGTTATGTATGTCAACGAAATTTTACTAATATGAGCCTATTAACTAACCATATGCGTACACACACTGGTGAGAAACCTTATAAGTGCGATGTATGTCAACGTTGTTTTAGCCAGAAGAGTAATTTAACAGTGCATATGCGTACCCACACTGGGAATAAACCTTATGAATGTGATGTATGTCAACGTAATTTTAGTGTTAAGAGTAATTTAGAAGTTCATTTGCGTACACACACTGGTGAAAAACCTTATAGGTGTAATGTATGTCAACGTAATTTTAGCCTGAAGAGTAGTTTAACAAGGCATTTGCTTGTACACACCAATGAAAAACCTTATAAGTGTGATATGTGTCAACGTAATTTTAGGGCGAAGAGTAATTTAGTCATGCACTTGCGTACACACACTGGTGAAAAACCATACAAGTGTGAAGTTTGTCAACGTAATTTTACTGAAAAGAGTTCATTAAAAAAACATATGCGTAAACACACTGGTGAGAAATCTTATGAATGTGATATATGTCAACATAATTTTAGTGTTAAGAGTAATTTAATAAATCATTTGCGTACACACACTGGTGAAAAACCTTATAGGTGTGGAGTTTGTCAACGTAATTTTAGCCGGAAGAGTAATTTAACTAGACATCTTCGTACACACACGAGTGAAAGACCTTTTAACTGAAGTGTAAGTCAACGTACCTTCATTCTAAATAGTTATTTAGCAATACATTTGCGAACACATACTGGTGAAAACCATTTAAGTGTGTAGTATGTCAACGTAATTTTACAGGAATGAAAAATTTTATAAAATATTTGTACACACACTGATGAAAAATAATATATGTATGTCAATATAATTGTAGTCCGAATAGCCATTTAACGATATGTAAGCGTACACACGTTAGTGAAAAACCAGGTAAGTGTGGAGTAAGTCAAAACAATTTTTCTGAAAAAATGTTCTTTTTACTCAGTTATTATTTTTATTCTACCTACACAATTTTTAATATGATTGCTCTATCTTGATTATGTTAATTTTGTTTTTTACTTTATTTTAAATATATATACATTTCGAATTTGAATTCGTCATTCACAATGGATTTTCCTATTTTTATTGTGTTTCATCCTCTTTAATTGATAGAATCAAATATTTTTCATTTTTCAAATCTATTGAGCTAAATGTATATGCCCCTAAAAGACACAGCAGGGTTTTTGTTATAAAAATGAGCACCAGTAAAAGGACTTTTTGTAGTAAATTTGTTTTTTATATATATATTCTTTGTCGGAGATTACCATTAATTAAATAATATATTAAAAATATATTTACCTATGTCTTTAAACAATAATGTTGAAATGCGCAAAATATGTATAACTGTTAACCATAAATGTAACTATTCATTGATGTTATTATATTAAATGATTAAGTGTAGTTGAAAATATGATATAGTTATTAAAGAATAAAGAAATACCAACATTAAATATCTAAAATTATCAAAAGGCAATATTCGTCTTCTATAAATATACGTACCAACTTGACTTATAAACTACAAGGGACCTTACTATGGACCATCTTAAAAAATCAAATAAAAAATATAATTACTATATAAAATAAACCCTTTTGTGCAACTAAATATCAGTTGGTGCCATTATAATTTAAAGACAAACTAAAACGTTTACATATTTACTGAAACTAATGAAACCAATTTAAATAAAAATAGCTCACAATCATTTTGAACAAGAAGAAACATAACTAAAATTACTATTTCTTTTTAAAAGCCATATTATCATAAAATGCTTGACCATCACAGAGTATGACACTTTTCAGTTTAGCGTCCGAGGTAGGCAGCAGTTATTGACAAGTACTTCAAGGAGATTGGCCACTGCCCATTGTAATGTGGCGGGAACGGAGCGATAAATAAGATATACGTCTAGTCTGCTCATGAGACGTTTATTGACTAATTTACCTTACATCGATACTTACTTACTAACACCACTACATCTACGGGGTTGTATTAAAAAAAAAACATAAACAGGTTTTTTTTTTTTTTCACATACAAATAGACAAATATTTGCCATTTATCAATCATTATGTTGATGCTTAAACTATGTAATTTTACTTCTAAGTACATTTATTTATTAACAAAGTTATGTTTATGAAATTGACACACGTATGTAATGTTATAATATTGTCCACTTGCTTATCGTACGGATATTGTTACAATGTTATTATACTTAATGCTAATACTAAACTAGTGTACATATGGTTTTGTTCGGTTTTTGTGGACAGTCTCATTTTTACCATTCTTAAGTACTATTACATTGGGCTCATTTTCACTTACTACCTGGTACGGGCCATCAAACAAATTATCCAATTTTTTACCAGACTCATTTCTTATCAATATCAAACCACCCTTTTGGTATTTAACTGGATTACTTCTGCGATCGTAATAACATTTCCTTTTTATTTTAGACGTAACTAAATTTTCTCTTGCTTCTTTATTCGCTAACTGTAATCTATATTTTAGTTCGAGTGCATAGTTATCTGGATTGTATAGAGGGTCTACTATAGTATTAGATAAATTACTCGGCAAATGGCATGGTTTTCCAAAGACTAGTTCGTAGGGTGTGTACTTAGTTTCGGTATGTACGGTGGTATTGTAGGAGAAACACCAGAACGGAAGCCACTGACTCCAAGTTTCCGAATGTCCATCACATTGGGTCCGCAAGAAAGCAGCTAAATGTTTATGCGTATTTTCTAACGCACCCAATGTCTGATGGTGATAAGCAGTAGAGTTCATCTTTTCAATTTGTAGTAACTTGCATACCTCTGTCATGGTTTCTGACATGAACTCCGTGCCACGATCTGTTGTGATAGCCTTTGGCAAACCGTACCTAAGTATAAAATTATTAATAAAAGATCGTGCTACACTCACCGTATCTTTTCGCTGAATTGGATACGCCTCGCCGTACTTGCTCAGCTCACATTGTAAACTTAAAATATAAACATTACCTTCTAAATCCTTATCTAGGGGCCCCACTAAATCTAAATACACCTTTTCAAAAGCGCTAGTCGCTGTAGACGTTATAACCATGGGTTCTATAATATTTTTAGAGTACTTATTCATCTGACATTTTTGGCACTTGCTAACGTACCTTCGTACATCGCTTTCTAGACCTGGCCAAAAATATTTACTTTTAATATTATTTATCATACGTCGTACTCCTGCGTGTCCACTCGTAGGCAGTACGTGATAGTCGTGTAGTATGTATGTCTTTTCTTCATTATCTAGGACTCGTTTAACTCCTCTTAAAATATTTATGTGTGGTCCGGACCACTTCTCTCTACTTTTTATCTCATTTATTAATTCTTTGATAAAATTATTATTGTATTGATTTTTTACAATGCATATTTCTTTAATATTTATATCATTACAAAAACTACTCAATTTATTCGCAAATTCGACTCGCGTAAAATGCGACATATAATTGGTGTCTATGTATAAAGTTTTCTCTGCGTCTAAATAAACAAAACATTCTTTTTCATAAGTTATAGATGCTTTTGATAATTTATCTTTTTTTATAAACTTTAATTCTACATAGTCACTCGGCTTTCTTAATATCTCTGCGAATCTTGGTTGGCCAAACCTCGGTTCTGCAGTTATATTAGAAGACCTTGTGCTTTCTTTATTTTCCTGATCGATTCTAGTCTTTTGCGCTCTAGTCATTACCATCGTTACTTTTTCATTTAATGATTTTAACTCGTCCGAACTTATGGTCACCCTACTCAAAGCATCTGCCACTACATTATCGTTTCCTTTTATATAAACAACATTGTAATCGTATTCCTCTAGTTGTAGTCTAAATTTTAAAAGTCTTGTAGAGGGATCCTTCATTCCAAATAGGTAAATAAGCGGTTTATGATCAGTCATTACGGTAAATTTTCTCCCATATAAATAGGGTCGAAAATATTTTATACTCCAAACAATTGCTAAAAGTTCCTTCTGGATAGTGGGATAATTTATTTCCGCTTTATTTAGTGGCCTACTAGCATAGGCTATCGGCCTCATGTTTTTGTTGCATAAAACAGATCCTATTGCTATACCCGATGCGTCTGTCTGAAGGACAAACGTGTTATCTTTAGAGAAATCCGGATATTGTAAAATGGTAGGTGAAATTAATTGCTTTTTTAGATTTTCGAAACTTTTTTGACATTCATCAGTCCAAATAAATGGTTGATGTTTTCGACATAATTTATTTAACGGTAGTGTTATCTCTGAAAATGAAGATATAAATTTCCTGTAATAATTACAAAATGCCACGAATCGTCTGACCTCATCCGCGTTTTTTGGTACTGGATAATTTTGCAATACTGCAACCTTATCAGGGTCAGGTAACAAACCACTACCTGACACTACATGTCCTAAATATAACAGTTGCGTTTTCATGAAATCACACTTATGCGGGTTGAGTTTAAGGTTCATTTTTCTGAGTCGCTCAAATACATCTAACAAGTTTTTATTGTGAATTTCGCGATTTCTGCCAAAGACTATGAGGTCATCACAATAGACGAAACACTGCTCATAAGTAAGTCCTGACATTGCTACTGACATTAATCTGGAAAATACACTGGGACTGATTTTCAACCCCATAGGTAAACGTTTCATTTGATATTGTCCCGTACTTGTACTGAAGCTAGTAATATTTCTACACTCTGGTTTTGTGCTGACTTGGAAAAAACCTTGATACAGGTCCAAATGGGTAAAATAATTACTTCCGGAAAGCGAATCTAATATTTCGGTTATGTTGGGTAGCGGAAATTTATCATCCTGTATCGAGTCATTAACCTTCCTGTAATCAACAACTAAACGCCATTTTTTTTCACCTTCCGTTTTTTTAGGCACCAAGAGTACTGGACTATTCCACTCGCTATTTGCGGGTTCTATAATATCGTCATCGAGCATTTTTTGAACTTGTTTATTAATTTCTGACTTCAACGACTGCGGTAGCCGATAAGGCTTTACATACACGGGTTTGGTATTCGGTTTCACGGTAATGGACTGGTCAGCGACATTCGCTGTACCTAACTTATCGCCTTCTAAAAAAAAGATGTCAGCATACTTCGCGCAAATAATTTCAATTTGTTTTCTGTCATTGTTATTTAAATGATTTAATTTTAATTGTGGTAGTAACTTTTTTACACGTTCTACACCCCGTTCTGATTTATTAAATAAACATACATCATAATTTTCTAAATAGTCTAATTCGTCGTAACTTATTAAATTATTTTTAGATATTTCTATTGAATTTTCACCGGTGTTTAATATTTTTATTGGGATTTTACCTCTTATTGGTTTTACAATACTTGCTGCCATGAATATATTTTCACCTAATTGTTTCGCGTATATGACACAATCTTTGTATATATTTTTATTTATGTGAATATAATGTATTGATTCACAACGTGCCGGAGCAGTTAAATAATCATCCGACTGTACTTTGTTGATATAGCTATTATGTATTAATAATGTACAAGTTCTATTATTACATTGTAATGTAAGTCGGTTCGTAGGTACATTTATGTTTGCGTTATAAGTTCTCAGAAAGTCAAGACCGATAATACCGTCCGCTGCACATGGCATTTTGTCGAATAAGCGCAACTTGTGACGAAATACGAACCCTGTCTCTGACTGTAACGGAATGTATGCGAAACACTTTGACTCTACTTTCCCACCTATTCCTTGTATAACTGTACTTTCATTATACCTAATTGTACTACTTTTAACTATATGACCATTAATTATCGATATTGAAGCGCCAGTATCTAATAAAAATTTACACATCTTATTCTCTACATATAAGTTGATGAAATCTAAACCTTTACAAGTTAACGCGTAATTAGGCTCGAAAAAACTGTTTGACATTTTCGTCATGCTGCTCATCTTTGGACTCCTGATACTTCTGACTGTCATCTTCTGATGTATAATACGTATCACGCCTTGCACCTCTGGCACCTCTGTTAAAATTATTTCTTAAATTACCTCTGTTTGACCGCGTGTAAGCATGTTGAAAACTCCTGCCGCGACTATTAAAACCATTTCCGCGACTGCCACGCGACTCAACCACATATCTTGGCTGCATCTGGTTTCCTCTAAAATGTTGCTGGGACCAGCCACGATTATAATATCCTCGACTACGGTTAACTCTACAGTTATTGTAATATTGATTTTTATTCGTACCTCGTGAATATGAATAGACAGCATCCTGCCCTGACGTCCCAGGGCGAGCGTCTTCCTCGTCCTCTGCCGCGCGTACCGCATCCTTGAGCTCCTTGTAGTCTCGGGCTGATATTACTGTACTCAGCCGCCGATTCCTCAGGCCATCTGCAAATCTTTTTATAACCATCTTCTCGTTTATAGGACTTAGTATTGCACTTGCTTTTGGATTTCCATCGGCTTGTGCTATAGTAAGCCCTATAAAGAGTTCTTCTAACTTCGCTCCATATTCTGCAATGGTCATATTACGTTGAGATAAATTATTTATTTGTGACAACAAAGAGTTGGCTGATTTTTTTGTCAATAAATACGTTTTAATATCTTTTACTAAATTGTCAACAGTTTCATACTCCGATTTTAATTTCAATTTAGCTGATTTTGTTAGACGGGTTTTTAGGACAAAAGAAATCAGCAGTTTTTTACTGTCACTCGTTTGTAAACAACTATTATACATCTCTATGCCGTCGATTATCTTTTCTGTTGTTTCCTCTTTACCGTCCATTATTGGAATGAGGACACTCGCGGTTTTTAATTCAAAATTTTCCATTTTATTTCCTTCTTGAGAATCTACTTTATATCTTAAAATTTTAGAGTTCAACTCCTCTATACCTTCGCAAACTAAATCGAATAAAGATCCACATAACGCTGCAGTACGAACTTCTTCTTTGTCAAGAGACCCTAAAATTAACTTATACTCATTATATAATGCTAAAGCCTGTTCAAACTTTTGCTTTCCTAAATTTTGTTTTCGCCTCTTAGGGCCTAATTTTCCTATGCTTTCACATAACTTTTTTTTGTCTTCATATATACTACTTAACCTTTCCATTAAAGGTCCTAATCATTATCTTACCATTATTATTATCTTACGTTTACATTATGAAAAAACGCGACACTTAAACTTATAGCACTGCACTACTCACTTCACTTCACACCATTTCTTGTCCATTACTCCCGATTTCACCTTCTTGATGTCTCCTATTTCCTCTGCCAGACAACCTTGCCTGAATACGCCGCACCATTTCACGCCTCACCTCTCTTTTTATAATGCTTTGGCCATATTTTGCACACATCTTGATGAGAAAAATGATCATCAAAACGCCAACAATTCCAACGATGAATGACAGAAGGATTGTGTGCTCACGTCTGTCTGCTGATGCTCCATTCGAGCCACCTGATGCTGTTTGTGCGATCACAACCTCGTCCTTAGAGTAACTCTTCCCCATCTTTGATATGGTTTATGAATTCGAAATATTCTCCAAAATTTTCGATGCTTTTGCACGCAATATAATTATTACGTTCTTCTATCGCAATCACCTTTGATGCCATGCCACAATCCATATTCGCTTGTAGGAATATAATGCGGCGTTGCAAAACTCGCGCTACTACCTACCAAGCCGGGCTTGGCAGGGTCGCCATGTAATGTGGCGGGAACGGAGCGATAAATAAGATATACGTCTAGTCTGCTCATGAGACGTTTATTGACTGATTTACCTTACATCGATACTTACTTACTAACACCACTACACCATACATGCTGTGAACTGGCTATGAAATGTCATATACATGGTTAATATAGGGCTCCAATGGTTCGCCTAACCACCGTTAGCAATTCTATATTGCAAATATATTACTTGTAAGCGGTGGAGCTTAGAATTTTCACATAATTTGTAATTTTTGATTGGTCCCATGGCTCTTGTTTGCCTTTCCCAAGAAACGGAAAGAATTAAAAAAAAAGAATTTTGAGGTTCATCATCATCATTTCAGCCGAAAGACGTCCACTGCTGGACATAGGCCTCTCCCAAGGTTCTCCACGACGACCAGTCCTGCGCCTCCCGCATCCTGCTGTTGAGGATGATAACGATTCGTACAATTTTTGAGGTTATGACAACGTAAAAATGAATATGGTTTATAGTTATACCTACAAGGCTACAATCATAACTAAACTGCAAAGGTGGACGAGGCAGCCTATAATCAGTATTTACTTAATTAAGTAGCGATTTATCTGCTATTTTAGTAGTCAAAATGTTTGAAGGTAAAGCAATGCTCAGACACAGAAAACAGAGCACAATTGTTTTTTTCGAAGGTGGAAAAATCCTCATGGACTATCCTCCACTTGGGGTCGCGGAGGGTTTACAGGAGACGAGCCCATCCCAAGCAGTCCACGTTTGACGTTTGACGTCGTCACGTTGCCCTGAGTATTATTATGTTGCCTGTATAATAAAAAAGTATAATTGATCGATTATCAAATCGAACCGTTGATCAATTTGTTTTAAGATGTTTTTGTTAATAAGTAAATAGTAGATAATATAATTAAGTACTTTTATTAAAAGATTTTCTAAACTGAATCTGTAGAAATATACTGATTCATTTTTAATTTTATTTTTGTTTTTGTAATAATTTGATTTATCGATTATAACTTACTAACGATTCGTATTTCATCTGGTAACATTGTTGAAAAGTGAAAGTAAAGAAAGTCAGTATTATTACGTTAAATATTATCTTTTTTATTCCGGCGAAAACCGAATTAGTAATAAATGATTGAAAACAAAAAAATAAATGAATATTATTAACAAATAATTCATTTGTGTACAGTTCAGGACCAATTTGGCCCGCCTCCTTTTCTGTTTAAGCCCTGAAAGTAAAATGAAACTAATAAATAAGAATATACTATCGATAAAATAATAATACTATCGATAAATACAAAATTGTCTAAATGCGCAACCCTAGCCCTTTAATAACAAGAAATTGATTTTATTAAGAAAATAAAGGCAAAACGTAAAGTATTTATGTTTTACTGTTGAAACTTTAAGATAAATGCATAAAGTATAGGTTTATTATCTAAATCTAAAGGTATTTCAGCAGAAATTAAGTACGTACTGGTGTAAAGTTATGTTCGGGTGATTACTGCTTCTTTTGATGCCACAACCTATTATATTGCAGTTGGGCATTTTGCTATTGAAAATTTGCACTACAGAACACAGTTTAAACGCAACAATACTGTAAATTACTCGAAAATTCACAAATTTTATCCACAGGTCAAGAGCATTTGACAGTTTATGTACCCACTTAACGAGATGAGAAAATGGCGAACCGGCCGCAAATAGGTATTTCAATGATGTTGGAAATGAAGGGTTGCCATTACAGTAACTATCAAAGATAGTGCTGTTTATTTTACTTACACAAAATCATTAAAATTAGGAGATGACAGTATTTCTATTATTTTGGCGTCGATATGCCTCATATTTTATAACTATTTTTTCTATAGTCAAACATTTCCTGTCCATATATCTATATGGCAATATATGGCAGACGCTTTGCTGACAATCGAGCTGTCACTGTCATAATTAAATACAACATTGTGTTAATCGTACATGATTTGTTACTTTTTCCGAAGGACGGTAATTAATAAATTAAAACATACTCATAAATCAACGGCGACTCCATCTGCTACGTTCTAAACTTGTGAATAAAACAAGCCGGGCTTCAGTTATACGCGACGCTTTTCTTTCAAAACAATAGTATTACTTATTATTGAAATATTTAGTTGATAATAACCATATGACGCTGGCAGAATAGTCAACATCGCCTGAGTTGCCAAAGAAGAGAAAAAAATAATCGTATCTAGTGCTAAAAGATGGAAAGACTACCAATTTGAAGGATATGTTTACCGAAGAATGCCCGCATGTTTATAGTGACCGACAGGAATTTACACAAACTATAATTAGGAGAAGCTGACTGATATTCCAGTAAGTAGATATTTTTAGAGTTAGTTTAGCTAGGGACTGTAATGTTGACGTCTTTTGCACCAGTGTGTCAACTTTAAAATGGCCTTTAGCACAATATTTTTCTTGAATAATTTATCTATTTATATACAACATTTGATTAGACATTATAATAAAGAAAAGGACCACAAATAAAATTGCATGACTTATTTACTGGACTTAATATTAATCTCTTTGGTGTACAATAAAGTGTAAATACATAAACATAATAACTGTTCTATTCAATAGTCATGCTTGGTAATACAGTTGTACTTTTCAATTAAGGAACAATTATTTTAACGAATTGTTTATGAGGTTTCCTTCTCTGTATGAGAGAGACCTGTGTCCAGTAGTGGGATGATAAAGAAAAGGTTGCTGATGATGATGAAGATGATGATATGAGCTGACTCGTATTACATTAAAACTTTTAATTTAATTCACATGTATTCTTTTTTAACTCTATTTTGTTAGTTGTTTGTATATTATTTAGAGACTGATAGTTTCTAATAATAGGTTTAATACACAGTGTGCCAACAATGCATACAGTGAGCAAACTAGAAGCTATACCGACACTTATTATAAGTCTACCCTTAGCATTAAAAAAAAATTATACATAAAAAATACTATCATCTCGGCTTTAAACCCAGTCGCATCCGAAGCTTTTCAGCTTTGGAATCTGGGTCCGCCTTACCAGTCCAACTGCTGATTTTAGTTAAACTTTGATATTTTCCGTGCAGCAACTGCCGTCTGACCTCCACAACTGAAGGCGATGTTGAAGCGTTACAGTTAGATAAATTGTTGAAGTTTTGAGGGCTCCAACAACCCGTAACGACTGCCATCAGATGTTCGTATGGCAACCGGGACCAACGGCTTAACATGCTTTCTGAGGTACTACCAGACCAGTGCAAATATTTGTGTGCATGAATATGATTTTTTTCTTTTTTTACAATTCCTTGCGGATCTTTCGCTACTGCTACGCCACGGAGACTGTCTGTTTTATAAATAAAAATATCAAATATAAACTCAAACAATATTACTTTAGTATTATGTAGTAGTGATTGTAATGTATTATAAGACCTAATGATGTTATTAATTGTGTTGACAATAAAGTATACATATGAAAACACTTCACTGTGTAGTTCGATAGTAAAATTGACTCATAATAGCACATGTTTATACCTACCTTATTTTGTTTGGTTTAATTGAAAGAAAAAATACAAGAGAAATATTGTTTCTAACCGAAGACAGATGATTAATTCTTACATATTCTGCTGTAAAAAGAAATGCTACCTAATAACACCTTAATGTAACAATCCTGGATTCCGAGGAGTTTTTAGCTCGGAGGATAATTGAGAAATATAAGGTCAGATATTTTTTAACAGCTATTTGTTCTCATAGTTATCTATGTGCCTGCAGCACATTTCCTTTTTTAGTATGATGAGATCACAAGACTCACGTTACTCAATTACAAATAGGTAGATTATCGAGGCAGTCGATTAATAACCTCTGTACAGATTGTGTCGTAAATATGTTATGTCATCTTATATTAGTTGAAGTTGTGTACCATGGACTCTTCAATGAAACTCCGTAAACGCATAACTATTTATATTTATGACACATACAATCTGTACAGAGGTTATTGATCGACTGCCTTATAAATCTACCTATCTGTAATTGAGTAACGTGAGTCTTGTGATCTCATCATGCTAAAAAAAGGAAATGTGCTGCAGGCACACCTATTTTCAGTTTAATGAGGAAGTGATATCTCTTAAGGAAACCTTTTGTTTCTGGATTTTAAGACAAATTTAACATTACGAGTTGCATAATAATATAGAATAGAATACTCTTTTTTATGTACACCATATAGATTACAGCATTAACATAAATATAAAGATTTTACAAAGGGTGATACAATGGGTGGTCTTATCGCTAAGAGCGATCTTTTACTGACAACCTACTATATATACTGGAAGCTTATATCAATTGTGACTACATAGTATTATAACAAGTTATGCTATGCCACAATAGCTTGCGCAGTGGTCAGTTACAATAATATTAGTTAGAATTACATGAATACCACCACTTAGGGCTCTTTAAGTGATCTTACAAACATGAAGTCTGTGCTTGTGGGACTGCGATCTCCAATATATTTTCATAATTATATAATCATCTTTATACAGACAAATTCTCTAATAAAGGAAAGCCACTTTGAAATATTCCAAAGGCTTTTTAAATTATTATTATTATAAAAAATAAATATTGTTGGTGAATCCAAGGCCAGGGTGGCTGCCAGAAAACTAGGCGTCATCGCAAAGGTCCGGCGGTACTTCACACCAGGGCAGCTTCTAATTTTATACAAAGCACAGGTCCGCTCGTGTGTGGAGTACTGCAGCCACATTTGGGCTGGTGCTGCGAAATGTCACCTTGCCACTTTGGATTCGGTGGAGAGGCGTGCGAAGAGGCTGATTGGCGACCCAGACTTAACTCGAAACGGTCTCCAAAGCCTAGAGCACAGGCGTAGAGTAGCCAGCCTTTCAGTCTTCTATAGGATGCATTCTGGTGAGTGTGCAAGGGAATTGCATGATTTAAGTTCCCCATCTCCGTTCCATCATCGGACGACCCGTCGTACGGCGAGTTTCCACCCTTACGTTGTTGACACCACTGCGATCCGGACGAAGCATTTTGCTTCCTCCTTTATACCGCGTACATCGAGGGACTGGAACAATTTGCCGTCGCCGGTGTTTCCGTCACATTACAATTTGAGTATCTTCAACGCTAGAGTGAATAGGCTCTTAATAAACTAGCGCGCTTTACCATCAACGATCGCATCACTGCTTACCATCAGGCGGGTTTGCGGTCAAGCGCTGGTATATAATTCATAAAAAACAAAAAAAGAATAAAACAAAACATATTGAAAGAAAGAAAGAAAATTTTTATTCTGCACAAACAAAACGCACCTTACAACTAAATACAATAAAAACCAAACAAAATATAGGAAAAAAAATAATAATAATAATATCATCAAAAATTACCTATCCTAACATGCAAAACTATAAACAGAGTTAATTTGATGTCAGAGCCAGAGTCATAGACCATATACGATGGAAGTAATAAGTACTACGTACAACGTAGTACTTACTACCTCCATGCTATAGGCATTAGACAGCACACATTATTTGACAATTCGATCCAGGTTTTTTTTATTATTAAAATATAAACCAGCGCTTGACCGCAATCCCGCCTGATGGTAAGCAGTGACGCAATCGTTATGAAATGAAATGAAATGAAATCGTTTATTAAGCAAGTAGGATCACCGATCACTTTTACACGTCATATGTTGATGGTAAAGCGCACTAGTTTATTAAGAGCCTATTCACTCTATCCTTGAAGACACTCAAATTGTAGTCCGACGGAAACACCGCCGCCGGCAGATTGTTCCAGTCCCTCGATGTACGCGGTATAAAGGAGGAGGCGAAACGCTTCGTCCGGATCGTAGAGGTGTTAACAACATAAGGGTGGAAATTCGTCGTACGACGGGTCGTCCGATGGTGGAACGGAGATGGGGGAATTAAATCGTGCAATTCCCTCGCACACTCCCCAAAATGTATCCTATAGAACACCGAAAGGCTGGCTACTCTACGCCTGTGTTCTAGGCTTTGGAGACCAACTCGAGTGAAATCAAGGTCAACAATCAGCCTCTTCGCACGCCTCTCCACTGAATCCAAAGTGGCCAGGTGACACTTAGCAGCACCAGCCCAAATGTGGCTACAGTACTCCACACACGAAAGGACCTGTGCTTAGTACAACATTATCAATGATTCGATCCGTCTGTCATCTGATATGCGCCCACGACACTGGCTCATGTCAACAAACCAAACAAGAACTTAAAAATACAAAAAGATAATTGCAGAAAGGAGTAAATAATTAAGTATGTTACAAAACAAATAAGAGTTTAACTGTACGTCGCATCTGTGCAAGAAAAGGTTGTTGCTCAGCAAAATGCTGTGACTTCAGACGAACCTATTGTCAACAGCGCTGATTTTCAGCAACCACATCTCGGATGACGTAATGACGTCCCAGCGTGTGAGAAAATTTATCGGGTGAGTGTAATTTTTTCACATGATCTATAAGTAATAAACTAAGGTCTCTTGCTGGTGGAGGAAGGTTATTCCAACAGTGGGTGGCAGCATACCGGAAACTCCCCCTGAAAGCTGCGGTCTTATGTGCCACTGTACAAAGGGGTTTGGTAGTCAAACGTGGTAAATATTTACTCTGTCTCCAACTTAACTTCTCAAACAGATAGTGAGGTTTTTGTGTAGTGACTATTCCAAAAAGCAGGCCAGCCATATGTAACCTTCTCCTAGCAGCCATTTTCAATATATTATTTTCGTTTATAAATGGTGTTACATGAGGTATCTTTACACAGAACCGTGTACAAGCATTCTGTATGCGTTGAATCAGATTCTCAGTTCTTGCTAACAGGCATGGGCCGTACACAGTATCACAATAATTAAGTCTAGATGTGGTTGCAGGATCAAGCGACGAGAACTTAGTGGTTGCAGCATCGAACAAAACGACTTCAGCAATTGCAGCATTCTCCGATCAAACATTAAATAGACACGTAAAAGATCCTGTTTCATTTGAACATAGCGACGATTTTTTTACGATTCTGATATGGATCCTACTTTTTCTGTGCCTGTTAAGCAAAATTCTCGGCCTCTTATAATCCCTCAAAAATTATCTACTGGTTCCACCTCAAGCTCATCGTCAGGCTCCAGTTCAGCATCATCCAGCTCTAGTAGCTCACCTAGTTCAAACGATGATGAATCAAATGGTCCGAATTTTTCCTCACACACCCACAACTTCATCTGCCATTGACACTTTCCACCAGAAAGCGGTTAAGTTTCCAAGTTAAGTAAAAAAAGAAAACTAAGCCCTGCTGGCTGGAAGTTCAAGATTGTTAAAACATTGCGGAATACGGGAAAACGGTATGTTTCTTTAACAAATCCCACAAAATTGATCGCTGAGCGGTAAATTCGTCCTCCCTGTGATGACAAATGCACGTTGAATTGTAAGACTAAAATAGACGAAAGACGACGACGACGAAACACATTTTAAACAGTTTTGGAAATTGGGTGATTTGGAGAAACAAATAGAATACATAGTAAGGCATAAACGGGAAATCAAACCGAAATATAGGTACATAACTTCTCAAAAATTGAGGGCTTTAAATTCTGCTTACTATTTTGAAACAAATAGCGATAGAATTAGAGTTTGCAAACCGTTTGTAAAGCAACATTGAGTATCTGTGATAGGTATATTAAGGCAGATAACGGTTTTATGGAATCTGATGCACGAGGGAAGCACGGTAATCATCATCACAAATCTGTTTTTTTTTCAAATATCATGTTACGACTACATGTAACGTTGTATGACATGAACATAGTCTTTTTTTGTCTTATGATTAACAGAAGTTTATTTTAAATGGTTTAATATAGTCGTGTAATAGTCGATACGATAATATTGTAATACATTGTGATTTATTAAGACTTTTTTACTAAATATTGGTTATATTAATTAAGTAGGTATAAAAATGCCTTAAGATTTTAAGTAATACTTTGAATATGTAAGATATAAGATAATAACAGTGTTTAATATTTTTTTTTTGTTACCAATTTTGTTAAAAATGTTTTGTTTTTAAAGTTTGCTTACGTTCAAAATATATTGTACCTAGTGATTTTAGTAAAACTTTCTTTTATTTAATTCTTAAAAGAACTCCGATTGACGAATTATTGACGCGGTTGTATCGCCTCTCATTTAGGACTGGTATAGTGCCCAAGTCCTGGAAGCTTGCCAACGTGCAGCCCGTGCCCAAAAAGGGTAGTCCTGCCGATCCTACCAACTATCGGCCGATTTTGATCACCTCCATACTTTGCAAAATTATGGAGCGTGTAATGAACTCACGCCTCTTGGCATACCTGGAAGGTAACGATCTCCTCAGTGACCGACAGTACGGGTTTCGCCGCAATCGGTCAACTGGGGACCTACTAGTGTATGCCACTCACTTGTGGGGCGACGCCCTCGAGAGAAATGGGGAAGTGATTGCTGTCTCCCATGATGTCTCGAAGGTTTTGGACCGGGCATGTAGCATATAGCACTCTGGCCTTTCGAGTAAGCTCCCAGCCTACGGCATTTCCCCTAGCCTGACTGGCTGGGTAAAAGACTTTCTGACTGAACGGTCCCTCCGAGTTGTTGTTGACGGATGCTCATCTGAGCCCATGTCGACTTTTTCAATTCATTTTTAAAATCAGTGGTAAATTAAATCACCTAAAGTATCAAAACTGTGCTAGTAGCACAACAACATTGTTTACTTATGTTTGCAATCTAAACTATAAATGCGCAATGTACACAAGCATAAATATCATCCAAATTTGATAAAATTTGTTCAGTTTCATCTCCTAGCAAATACCGCCCATATACTTAAAAAAATTGTTTCCCGAGCTCCACTTTTATTTATTTTTAATAATTATAAAAATATTATTATTATACTTTTATTTGTTTTGCTCATTTTTAATACATTTCTTCGATGTTTTATCCATGTAGATTTGAAAAGCAATAATAAATGCAATAGATATCGATTTACAAAACAAATATACGACAGCGGATGGCATTCGATATACTTTAATTTAGTGTTAATTTACTTTTAAAAATTTTAGGTCCACAAACATTAATTTCACGACTTTACAGACAAACTACAAAAAGCGCTTCAATACTTTTTTTAATTCCTTTATTTACTTATTATATATTTACTACCACAGAGGCGACCATGGTGAGAAAACCAAAACAGAACACACGAAGAACAAAGAAAGAGAAGCAATTACAGCCGAACAAACGACAAAAGACATATCAGTCTCGAATGTTATCCGGAAAACTCTGAAATGGACGTCCAAGCCTGGCACATATTTTGAAGAGACTTACGTAATCTGCGTAGTTCTCGTTAAGTAAAAAAAGAGTACAAGTGTGTTTTTTGTCAGCATAGTTTTATTGAAAAGGGTAAATTTAAATTGCGCATTCGTACACACTGGTGATGAACCTTATGAGTATGATGTATATCCATGTAATCATAATTGCGAACGTTATTTAACAATACATATTCGTACACACACAAGTGAAAAGCCTTGAAAATTTGATGACCGTCAGTGAAGTTTAAGTCGCAATGGTAATTTAAAAATACAAATGCGACACACACTGGTGAATAGCCTTATAAATGTTATGTATGTCAACGAAATTTTACTAAAAAGAGTCTATTAACAATCCATATGCGTACACACACTGGTGATAAACCTTATGAGTGTAATGTATGTCCACGTAATTTTAGCCAGAAGAGTATTTTAACAAAGCATTTGCATATACACTCTGGTGAACATTATAATTGTTATGTATGTCAACGAAAATTTAGCTCAAAGAGTCGTTTAGAAATGCATATGTGCACACAAACTGGTGAAAAACCTTATAAGTGTGATATGTGTCAACGAAATTTTACTAAAAAGGATCGATTAAGAACACATATGCGTACACATACTGGTGAGAAACCTTATAAATGTGATGTATGTCAACGTAATTTTAGCCAGATAAGTAATTTAACAGTGCATATGCGTACCCACACTGGGGATAAACCTTATGAATGTAATGTATGTCAACGTAATTTTAGCCTGAAGATTAATTTAAAAAGGCATTTGCGTACACACGCTGGTGAAAAACCATACAAGTGTGAAGTTTGTCAACGTAATTTTACTGAAAATAGTTCATTAAAAAAACATATGCGTAAACACACTGGTGAGAAACCTTATGAATGTGATGTATGTCAACGTAATTTTAGTGTTAAGAACAATTTAAGAATTCATATGCGTACACACACTGGTGAAAAACCTTATAGGTGTGGAGTTTGTCAACGTAATTTCACTCAAAAGAATTCATTAAAAAGACATATGCGTACACACACTGGTGAGAAACCTTATAAATGTGATGTATGTCAACGTAATTTTAGTGCTAAGAGTAATTTAATAATTCATTTGCGTACACACACTGGTGAAAATCCTTATAGGTGTGATGTATGTCAACGTAATTTTAGACAGAGGGGTTTATTAACAACTCATATGCGTACACACACTGGTGAAAAACCTTATAGGTGTGGAGTTTGTCAACGTAATTTTAGCCGGAAGAGTAATTTAACTAGACATCTTCGTACACATACGAGTGAAAGACCTTTTAACTGAAGTTTAAGTCAACGTGCCTTCATTCTAAATAGTCATTTAACAATATATTTGCCAACACATACTGGTGAAAACCATTTAAGTGTGTAGTATGTCAACGCAATTTTACAGGAATGAGAAATTTTATAAAATATTTGTACACACACTGATGAAAAACATTATATGTGTTATGTATGTCAATATAATTGTAGTCCGAATAGCCATTTAACGATATATAAGCGTACACACGTTAGTGAAAAACCAGGTAAGTGTGGAGTAAGTCAAAACAATTTTGCTGAAAAAATGTTCTTTTTACTCAGTTATTATTTTTATTCTACCTACACTATTTTTAATATGATTGCTCTATCTTGATTATGTTAATTTTGTTTTTTACTTTATTTTATATATATATATATATACATTTCGAATTTGAATTCGTCATTCACAATGGATTTTTCCCATTTTTATTGTGTTGAATCCTCTTTAATTGATAGAATGAAATATTTTCAAACATTTTTCAAATCTATTGAGCTAAATGTATATGCCCCTGAAAGACACAGCAGGGTTTTTGTTATAAAAAGTAGCACCAGTAAAAGGACTTGTTATTGTAAATTTGTTTTTTATATATATATTCTTTGTCGGAGATTACCATTAAATAAATAATAAGTATATTAAAAATATCTTTACCTATGTCTTTAAACAATAATGTTGAAATGCGCAAAATATGTATATTGTATAACTGTTAACCATAAATGTAACTATTCATTGATGTTATTATATTAAATGATTAAGTGTAATTGAAAATATGATATAGTTATTAAATAATAAAGAAATACCAACATTAAATATCTAAAATTATCAAAAGGCAATATTCATCTTCTATAAATATACGTACCAAATCGACTTATAAACTACAAGGGACGTTACTATGGACCATCTTAAAAAATCAAATAAAAAATATAATTACTATATAAAATAAACCCTTTTGTGCAACTAAATATCAGTTGGTGCCATTATAATTTAAAGACAAACTAAAACGTTTACATATTTACTGAAACTAATGAAACCAATTTAAATAAAATAAGCTCACAATCATTTTGCACAAGAACAAACATAACTAAAATTACTATTTCTTTTTAAACGCCATATTATCATAAAATGCTTGACCATCACAAAGTATGACACTTTTCAGTTTAGCGTCCGAGGTAGGCGGCAGTTATTGACAAGTACTTCAAGGAGATTGGCCACTGCCCATACATGCTGTGAACTGGCTATGAAATGTCATATACATGGTTAATATAGGGCTCCAATGGTTCGCCTAACCACCGTTAGCAATTCTATATTGCAAATATATTACTTGAAACCGGTGGAGCTTAGAATTTTCACATAATTTGTAATTTTTGATTGGTCCCATGGCTCTTCTTTGCCTTTCCCAAGAAACGGGAAGAATTAAAAAAAAGAATTTTGAGGTTCATCATCATCATTTCAGCCGAAAGACGTCCACTGCTGGACATAGGCCTCTCCCAAGGTTCTCCACGACGACCAGTCCTGCGCCTCCCGCATCCTGCTGTTGAGGATGATAACGATTCGTACAATTTCTGAGGTTATGACAACGTAAAAATGAATATGGTTTATAGTTATACCTACAAGGCTACAATCATAACTAAACTGCAAAGGTCGACGAGGCAGCCTTTTTTTTTTTCCGGGTTGGAAATCCTCATAGGATGCCCGCCGCCCTGGGGTGGGTGACGGGGTATGTCAGACTTTTACTGACTAAAACCACCCCGGTGTGTCTTCTATCACGAGCGCGCGTAGAGCCGCGGGAGTCTAAATTCTTCCACGGCCCCACACACTCGTGCTGGCCCGGTCTGTCCGGGCCTCGTCTCCTGCACGGAGTAGTGGGGTGTTAAACTACCCCGTGCATCGCCTCAAAGGCGCGCGCCGACACTCGCGCGCGCCTTCGCCTCGGGGTCCATCAATAGGGGAGCGAGGACTTCCCCATGTCCCTCGCCCCTGGACCCATTCATGGGGGGTGGAAGAGGGCGTTATCCGCCCTTCCTCGGCGCCCGGTGCGTCTTCTGCGGCCCGGGAAGGGAGTTTATATCTCCCTCTCCCGTTCCGCAGCTTCCTTCTGCGACATCACGTCCTCGCAGAAGGACACCACCGCGTCCCACGACTCCGAGCTGCCGACCATCCTCCGCACTACTGCCGGCAGCGTCAGGTCGCCTCCTATTTCATTTGTGAGGACACGGCGCTGCTCCTCCCAAGCGACACACTCGGAGAGCGTGTGCTGCGCCGTGTCCTCCCCGCATTGGACGCAGTGGTGGCACCGAGCGTCCGGCTCCCTGCCTAAGCGACGCAGATACTTGCCGAAGCAACCGTGCCCCGTCAGTACCTGCGTCACCCTGAACGACAGGGAGCCCTGCCTCCTCCCGAGCCAGTCATCGAGTACTGGCCGGATCGCCTCGACGGTAGCGAGGCCGGCGGTAGGGCGCATAAGCCTCTGCCGCCAGTCCACCACCAGGACCTGACGGAGCTCCTCTCGGCGCAGCTCGATCTGTCGCTGCACCGGACTGGAGCCCCGTGTCCGCTCTTCCTCGCGCCATTGGTACAATGACGCGAGTACTTTCGCCTCTAGGTCCCAGGGCGGGGATCCGGCCAGGACGCAAGCCGCCTCATAGGATATCGTGCGATACCCGCGGACGACCCTGATGGCCATCGCCCTCTGCGGCTTGCGCAGAATGGCGAGTGTTCCGGCCGTCAGGTCCATCGCCCGGACGAGGCAGCCTATGTTATCTATTTGATTGTTATATAAGCCACTACAATGCTGTAGTGGCATAACTTTATAAGAAACAAAATCATGTTGCATGGATTTATGAGGATTCACTTAAGTAATCAGTATTTACTTAATTAAGTAGCGATTTATCTGCTATTTTAGTAGTCAAAATGTTTGAAGGTAAAGCAATGCTCAGACACAGAAGACAGAGCACAATTGTTTTTTTCGAAGGTGGAAAAATCCTCATGGACTATCCTCCACTTGGGGTCGCGGAGGGTTTACAGGAGACGAGCCCATCCCAAGCAGTCCACCCATGAGTACATACTTATGTTAGGTTTTGGGATTACAGGCGTAGTGTTGTTTTCTAATTAATATAATTATGTCATGACAAATGCAAAAGAAAAATAATTAAGGTAATTTGGAAATAAAACATACATAATGTTTTTTTTTTTTGTTAATGAATGCTACTTGGCAAATCATACAGACTGTCCCAGTTATTGCTATATAAATGCTCTGCACAAACTCTGGCCAAAACTGGTATATAAAACTTATAGTTACCTAAGATAGTGGCTCTGTTTGAAGGCTTGTCACCAAAGGCTTGTCATCCACGAGAGGATCCACGGCCAGTAATCGACGATTGGCTCGGGAGGAGGCACGGCTCCCTGTCGTTCAGGGTGATGCAGGAACTGTCGGGGCACGGCTGCTTCGGCAAGTACCTGCGTCGCTTAGGCAGGGAGCCGGACGCGCCGGCAGTAGTGAGGAGGATGGTCGGCGGCTCAGAGTCGTGAGACGCGGTGGTGTCCTTCTGCAAGGACGTGATGTCCCAGAAGGAAGCTGCGGAACGGGAGAGGGAGATATCAACTCCCTTTCCAGGCCGCAGAAGACGCACCGGGCGCCGAGGAAGGGCGGATAACGCCCTCTTCCGCCCCCCATGAATGGGTCCAGGGGCGAGGGACATGGGGAAATCCCCGCCCCCCCTATTGATGGACCCCGAGACGGAGGCACACGCGAGCGTCGGCGCGCGCCTTTGAGGCGATGCACAGGGTAGTTTAACACCCCACTACCCTGTGCAGGAGACGAGGCTCGGACAGACCGGGCGAGCACGAGGGTGGGGTCGTGGAAGAATTTAGACTCCCGCGGCCCCACGCGCGCTCGTGATAGAAGACACACCGGGGTGTTTTAATCAGTAAAAGTCTGACATACCACGTCGCCCACCACAGGGCGGCGGGCATCCTATGAGGATTTCCACCACGGAAAAAAAAAAGTAGTGAGAGGATCCAGCAACCCGCTGTTACAGTTTAATGCCTCATTAACCGCATTGCAATGTCGTGACAAGCTTCACAAATACAAACATCTTCAATGATTTGGAAATAAGAAAACGAAAATCAATATAGATTAATATTTCATAATTATAATTCATAGAGCTGAAAGTGATCAATGACTAGATATGTAGCAAAAAAAAAAGTTATGGTAATCAGATCGTTCCAAATACAAATTGATGAGATAATTCTCGAATCAAATTGTAGTTGAATAATAGCAAATTACAGGAAGAAAACAGGACATCGCTCAGTACCTAATTCAGTATACAACGACGCTAACAGCAAGTCAGCCAGGGGGTGCACACTTAACACTTCATCAATTTCTACAGTCGACAGCGACATCTGAACTCTGGCGACTTGGCAGCCATCTTATCCCAAGTGTCAAATAAAGGTCAAGTCCAAGTGTCATATTTTTTAATATCAATTTTCAAGATAACGAAGCAAGATATATCATGTTTCAACACCCTAGAAAATATTGTACTTTTGGCTGTGATGCTTTAGGTAAGTATTTATTGCTGTACCCTACCGTAACATTATATAAGTAAGAAAGTTTTTATGTTCTATAATTAATTTTTTTTTTTTGGCCAAATTCTGTATAAGTAATTATTCACAAATTTCATTCCAATTTCAGTTGCACACGGTGTACCCCTTCTTCGATTCCCAAACCCTAAAAAGGACCCTGATTTGTTCGCTACTTGGATAGCCGCTGTTGGCAGCCAAGTTAGAGAAAGTGATCTTATGAAGATTTATAAGAACAAAAGAATATGTGATCACCATTTCGATCAATCAAGACAGCTGGAGGTCGTCTTATTCGTTCAGAAACACCAACAGTTAATTTGAATCGTAAGTAGAATTAAATTAGTTCAATACATTTTTTTTTCTCTATGACTTCGCGCGGTTTGTGCATTCAGCTAATGTCAAGTGACACCAGCTCCTCACTTATGTAATACATACTGGACTGAGTAATTGTACCGTTTTAGCTATAAACAAAACATTGTGAGGTGAAATAAATAAATTTTTATTATTATTATTTCCTTTATTTCATTATAATACACTTATAAATTATATTTTTAAATATTTCTACATAAAAAAGATATAAAAAACATTTAAAAATATAAAAAATAGTAACCCACCGGCATCGGGAACAGGGTCCAAGCTACCGGCGGTCAGGGCTCCAGAGAGAGGAACTTCCTGACAATGCGAGCCGTGTCCAGAAGTACAGCTTTCTGAATCAAGCCTTTGACCCAGCTGCCTAACGAGAGCCTCTTGAGGTGTTGGTCGAGGCTCTTGGCTGTTAAGCCATTGGCTGTCACGACTATCGGCACAATGATTGCTGAATCCACCTCCCACATGTCGACAACCTCGTGAGCCAAGTCAAGATACTTGATTTGTTTATCTTTCTCGGCTTTCACGAGGTTCTCATCATGCGGGATGGTTATGTCAACAATCATTGCACGCCGCTCTGATCGATCCACCATCACTATATCAGGCTTATTGGCAACAATAGTCCTGTCAGTGATGATGGATCGATCCCAGTACAATGTGATATGACCATTTTCGAGAACTGGGTCGGGCACATACCTGTAGTACGGCACCTCCGATTCCACAAGGTTGTACTTTAGAGTAAGTTGCTGATGAATTATCCTGGCTACAAGGTTGTGTCTATGCAAGTACTCTCCGTTAGCTAGACGAGAACACCCGGAGATAATATGCCTTATTGATTCCCCCGGCCGGTGACATGCCCGACAGATGTCAACTGTGCCGTCTTTCACAATAAATCTCCGGTAATTGTTCGTCATCATAACTTCGTCCATAATTGCACATACAAAACCTTCGGTTTCCCCAAAAAGGTCACCGAATCGTAGCCAGGCCACGGACGCTTGTAAATCTACATCAGGCCCGTGTAGGGCTCTGAAAAAGCGTCCGTGAAGCTCCTTGTTCTTCCATACCTCCATGCGATCATTGGTGTCAAGCACTACTGGTTTGCGCCAGTTCTCTTTAGCCAAGGAGAGCGGAGTGAGGCCCTTGTCAACCGCGACCACATCTCGATGCATCCCCACGTCGGTTTCTAGAAAATATTCCCTGAGACTGCATACCTCGCGATTGTGGAGGGTCTTAGCGTTTAAAAAACCACGACCTCCACTTTTTCGCGGGATATACAGCCTCATAACCGATGACCGTGGGTGATGCAATCGATTTGCAGTCAGCAGTGTACGGACTCTCCTATCCAGGGCGTCGAGTTCGGTTTGAGTCCATTTGAGTATGCCAAAAGAGTACATCAAAACCGGCATGACCCAACCGTTGAAAGCGCGCACCTTGTTTCCGCCTGATAGAAGACTATTAAGTACTTTTTTCAGGCGGCCAAAGAAGCGCTCCTTCAACGATTGCTTCATGTCAGTATCATTGATACCCAACGCTTCCGACATACCCAAATACTTATAGGTTTCGGATGCGGAGAGGGCTCTAAAGTTTATGGAACCAGTGAGTTGGGTTCCCACGGATTCCATAATCTCTCCTCGCTGTACATGCATGACCGCACATTTGTCAACACCAAATTCCATCCTGATGGAGCTACTGAAAGTTTCAGTAAGTTTCAGTAGCTCCCTCAGTTGTAAATTGGTGTGAGCAAAAAGTTTCAGGTCATCCATGTACAGAAGGTGCGATATAACCTGACCACCTCTCCTCAACCTATAGCCTAAACCTGAATCCTCCAATAGTGTGCTTAGAGGATTCAAGGCTAAGCAAAACCAAAGTGGACTCAAACTATCGCCCTGAAATATTCCTCGCTCGATCCTTATCGGTTCGCTATTCCTCTGAATATTTCGACATCCTGGATAGCTAAGGACTGTCCTCCATGTCCTCATACACGTCATCAGGAAGGTGCGTAGAGTTGCATTTACTTTATACAACTCCAGCACCCGCATGAGCCATGTATGTGGCACTGAGTCATAGGCCTTCTTATAATCTATCCAACATGTCGATAGATTCTTATTATTATTATTATTTTGGCGTCGATATGCCTCATATTTGTATAACTATTTTTTCTATAGTCAAACATCTCCTGTCCATGTATCTACGTCAATGTGGCAGACGCTTTGCTGACAATCGAGCTGTCACTGTCACAATTAAATACAACATTGTGTTAATCGTACATGATTTGTTACTTTTTCCGAAGGACGGTAATTAATAAATTAAAACATAATACTACTCGACTTCATCTGCTACGTTCTAAACATGTGAATAAAACAAGCCGGGCTTCAGTTCTACGCGACGCTTTTCTTTCAAAACAATAGTATTACTTATTATTGAAATATTTAGTTGATAATAACCATATGACGCTGGCAGAATAGTCGACATCGCCTGAGTTGCCAAAGAAGAGAAAAAAATAATCGTATCTAGTGCTAAAAGATGGAAAGACTACCAATTTGAGGGATATGTTTACCTAAGAATGCCCGCATGTTTATATGAAACCGACAGGAATTCCCCCAAACAATAATTAGGAGAAGCTGACTGATATTCCAGTAAGTAGATATTTTTAGAGTTAGTTTAGCTAGGGACTGTAATGTTGACTTCTTTTGCACCAGTGTGTCAACTTTAAAATGGCCTTTAACACAGTATTTTTCTTGAATAATTTATCTATTTATTAACATTTCATTAGACATTATAATAAAGAAAAGGACAGCAAATAAAATTGCATTACTTATTTACTGGACCAAATATTAATCTCTTTGCTGTACAATAAAGTATAAATACATAAACATAATACCAGTTCTATTCAATAGTAATGCTTAGTTATACAGTTGTACTTTTCAATTAAGGAACAATTATTTTAACGAATTGTTTATGAGGTGTCCTTC
Organism: Sesamia inferens; assembly: GCA_037179545.1. Taxonomy (NCBI): domain Eukaryota; kingdom Metazoa; phylum Arthropoda; class Insecta; order Lepidoptera; family Noctuidae; genus Sesamia; species Sesamia inferens. The sequence continues at coordinate 1,528,067 of CM073946.1, read as the reverse complement.
TGTGTATGAGAGAGACCTGTGTCCAGTAGTGGGATGATAAAGAAAAGGTTGGTTGATGATGAAGATGATGATATGAGCTGACTCGTATTACATTAAAACTTTTAATTTAATTCACATGTATTCTTTTTTAACTCTATTTTGTTAGTTGTTTGTATATTATTTAGAGACTGACAGTTTCTAATAATAAGTTTAATACACAGTGTTCAACAATGTATACAGTGAGCAAACTAGAAGCTATACCGAGACTTATTATAAGTCTACCCTCAGCATTAAAAAAAAAAATATCATAAAAATCATTATCATCTCGGCTTTAAACCCAGTCGCATCCGAAGCTGGAATCTGGGTCCGCCTTACCAGTCCAACTGCTGATTTTGGTTAAACTTTGATATTTTCCGTGAAGCAACTGCCGTCTGACCTCCACAACTGGAGGCGATGTTGAAGCGTTACAGTTAGATCAATTGTTGGACTTTTGAGGGCTCCAACAACCCGTAACGACTGCCATCAGATGTTCGTATGGCAACCAGGACCAACGGCATAACATGGTTTCTGAGGTACTACCAGACCAGTGCAAATATTTGTATGCATGAATATGATTTTTTTCTTTTTTTACAATTCCTTGCGGATCTTTCGCTACTGCTATGCCACGGAGGCTGTTTGTTTTATAAATAAAAATATCAAATATAAACTCAAACTATATTACTTTAGTATTATGTAGTAGTGATTGTAATGTATTATAAGACCTAATGATGTTATTAATTGTGTTGACAATAAAGTATACATATGAAAACACTTTACTGTGTAGTTCGATAGTGAAATTGACTCATGATAGCACATGTTTATACCTACCTTATTTAGTTTGGTTATTAGTTAATATGAATAATCCTGTGTTCTTTGGTATAAATAATTGAAAGAAAAAATACAAGAGAAATATTGTTTTTAACCGAAGACAGATGATTAATTCTTACATATTCTGTTGTAAAAAAGAAATGCTACCACTTATTGTAACAATTCCTGGATTCCGTGGGGTTTTTAGCTCGGAGGATTTCCTTTTGTAGTATGATGAGATCACAAGACTCACGTTACTCAATTACAAATAGGTAGATTATCGAGGCAGTCGATTAATAACCTCTGTACAAATTGTGTGTGTCTTAAATATGTTATGTTCTTTACGGACGGGAGCAAGATTGGGGACAAGGTTGGTGCGGCGCTCTCCATATGGAGTGGTGACGTCGAAACCGAAGTCCTCAAACTGGTTCTCCCATATTTCTCCACTGTTTACCAGGCTGAGCTTCTGGCGATATGCGTTGCAACTAGGAAAATTCTAGAACATAGCGCGCAGTCGTTTGGAATCTTCAGCGACTCCATGGCAGCCCTTCAAACCATCCGAAACTACGACCGACACCACCCGCTGGCAGTAGAGGCAAGGGCAAACTTGAGATTATTGTCCATCCAAAACAGGGCTGTTACCTTGTTTTGGATCAAAGCTCACGCAGGGTTGGCAGGGAATGAGAGGGCCGACGAATTAGCCAAGAGAGCCGCCGAAGATTCCGGGCGAAAGCCCGACTATGACTTGTGTCCGGTTTCATACGTCAAGAGATGCATTCGTACGGCAACTCTTGACGAATGGAACCGGAGATACAGTTCCCAAACAACTGCTTCAGTGACCAAATTGTTTTTCCCTGATGCCGTGGCTGCCTACAGGATAGTCAGGAAGTGCAAAATAAACTATGTTATCACACAAATTATGACGGGGCACGGTGGGTTCTCAGCATACTTGTACCGTTTCAAGTGTAAGGGGAGCCCATCGTGCATTTGCGATTCTGAAACTGAAGAAACTGTGCCACATGTATTGTTCGATTGTCCCGTCTTTGACAGAGAGAGACTAGAGGCCGAACATTTACTAAACGCCACACTTGACGCCAAAAATATTTGTAAAATAATAGCGGGCAAAAATAGAGGAATCCTATTAGAATACTGCGTAAAAATATGTGAGAAAGTTATAATAAGAAATAAAAATGCATAAGCAAAAAATGTTTACACAATATTATATATAATATTAATGATAAGCATTTAAATAGTTGTTTGTTTGTATTTGTATTGTATTTAAATATTAATGGAATCAAAATTAAATAAGAAATAATATTAAGTAGCCCAAACAAAACGCAGTTATTAGAATAAGACTTAGTAAGTAGTAGCCGTAGGAATGTATGTTTAAGTATAACTAGGAATAAATATGTAGGTAGTCTGATTAACTGTTAACGCACGAAAGTGAAGCTTAGTATAAGTATAGGCTCCGATTATGTTGGAGGTAGCAGAATTAAAAAAAAAAAAAAAAAAAAAAAAAAATGTTATGTCATCTTATATTAGTTGAAGTTGTGTACCATGGACTCTTCGATGAAACTCCGTAAACGCATAACTATTTATATTTATGACACATACAATCTGTACAGAGGTTATTGATCGACTGCCTTATAAATCGACCTATCTTTAATTGAGTATCGTGAGTCTTGTGATCTCATCATACTAAAAAAAGAAATGTGCTGCAGGCACACCTATTTTCAGTTTAATGAGGAAGTGATATCTCTTAAGGAAACCTTTTGTTTCTGGATTTTAAGACATATATGAAACTACTATGCAACCAAGGAAACAGAGTCATTGTCGAGCTCTGGCACCGCATGTAAGATTTAACTTGTGTTTAGGATGCCAGCGTCTTTACCTAATCATTGTACATCATTACTAATAGTTGCGGGACAATCACAGTACGTCAACATAATATTTTAAGCTAGTGGTGGACTAAAAATTATGTATTTATGTACCTTTGAGTGCGTGTGTGTGTGTGTGTGTGTGTGTGTGTGTGTGTGTGTGTGTGTGTGTGTGTGTGTGTGTGTGTGTGTGTGTGTGTGTGTGTGTGTGTGTGTGTGTGTGTGTGTGTGTGTGTGTGTGTGTGTGAATATATGTGTGCGTTTTTACGTGTCTTTCTGTGACAATAACTATGGATTTTCAATTAATTAATATGAATATAAATTAAACTTATTCACAATATCAGCAGAACGAAATCTTTAATAACTCTTCAGTCTTATTATAGGTCAATGTCAAGAGCCACTTGGTGACCTCAGTTTTGCATTTATTTAGACACATGGGAGCAATGTGGCAGTATTTATTTATTCTGTTATATATGTGGCTTAACAGTATATTAAAATGACGGTGGGCAAGGGCCGTTCTACATCCCTGTGTTGCACATGCTTCAAAGTGTCTACGTTTTTTGGTAGCATTCGGATCGTAAACCACACAGCCCACTTCACGTATCCAATGACTAACAAACATCATCAACATCTATCTAGCGTTTTGTTAACTATGTTGGGGTCAGCTTCCAGTCTAACTGGTTTCAGCTGAATACCAGGATTTTACATGGAGCGACTGCCTATCTGACCTCCATAACCCAGTTAGTACGATACCCCGTATTAAGATTCGTGGGCAGACTTGACGACCCGTAACGATTTTGAAAGAACTATACTATCAGTATCTATACAGATAACCGTTTTTTTTTTGTTGATTTCCTATATTTTGGCTTATCTTTTTGGTCCCTTGCCAAATCGGTCGAGGCGAACTTCTGTCGACCCACACTGCTTCCGCTGGTCAGGCCTGATCACTGGCTCATGCGGCGAGAGAAAGCTGATCTCTTTGCCTGTAATTCGCGTCTTGACACTGGCAGTGCTACTCCACCTAATTTGTCTCATTGCGGAACTTCAATGCCCGAGGTTCGCATTAGAAACAGGGAGGTTCTGAAAGTACTGTGTCGTCTGGACGTGAGTAAGGCTAGAGGTCCAGCTGGTATATCTGCGATTGTTCTTAAGGCATGTGCGCCCGAGTTGTCTCCTGTATTGACGCGCTTCTATCGCCTCTCGTTTAATACTGTTATAGTTAGTGATGTGAATTGAAAAAAAAAAACAACAATTTGTTATTTTTCACTTTATTAAAAAATACATGAAAAAAGACTTTAGCGACGTTGTTTTTTTTTCTAGCCTACGTTTCAGTTCAATCATAAATTAAATTTGTAATTATAATAAATCAACATATTATTTATTCATAATTCACTACTTCCAACAACAAATCACAAATCGCAACTCAATACTTTTTCCATTTATTCTTCATCTTCATCCTCAATTTCCCCGTACACAACACAAATATATGATTTGGGGACTTCCCTTTCGTTGATGTTAATATTAATGATTATTGCCAATATTTTTATAATATTTTGGTACTATATTATCAGAAAAGTATCATAGATTCAAGAATAAACCTAAAACTCTATTATGTACTCTTAAGTATTAATTATTTAACTGTAAATGCCATAACAGTTTTAGATTTCATGCTCTTGAAAAAAAACATGGTCCAAAAAAAATGTTTTGTTTTCAGGTTTTTTTCATTGCTTTTTTTTCATATTAGAAAAAAACGGTGTTATCTGCAACACTAGGTATAGTGCCCAAGTCCTGGAAGCTTGCCAACGTCCAGCCCGTGCCCAAAAAGGGTAGTCGTGCCGCTCCTGCTAAACTATCGACCGATTTCGATTTAGCGTGTGGTAAACTCGCGGCTCTTGGCATACCTAGATGGTAACGATCTCCTCAGTGACCGACAGTACGGGTTTCGCCGCATTCGGTCAACTGGGGGCCTACTAGTGTATGCCACTCACTTGTGGGGCGAGGCCCTCCAGAAAAAGGAGGAAGCGATTACTGTCTCACTTGATGTCTCGAAGGCCTTCGACCGGGTATGGCACGCTAGCCTTCTGAGTAAGCTTCCAGCGTACGGCATTTCCCCTGGCTTGACTGACTGGGTAAAAGACTTCCTGACTGAACGGTCCCTCCGAGTTGTTGTCGACGGATGCTCATCTGAGCCCATGTCGAATATTGCCGGTATTCCTCAGGGGTCTGTTCTCCCTGCAACTCTGTTCCTGCTGCACATTAACGATCTGCTGATGCCCGGTGCCCGGTGTCTATGAGAATGCAGATGACAGCACACTTGTGGAGAGATACCTGCCGGTTGCTCGGGCTGCTAGCCCGAGCATCCGGGAATCAATCGATCCGAAAGAGAGGCTATGGTAGAGCGCCGCAATCGGTCAATTGGGACCTACTAGTGTATGCCACTCACTTGTGGGGCGAGGCCCTCCAGAAAAAGGGGGAAGCGATTACTGTCTCACTTAATGTCTCGAAGGCCTTCGACTGGGTATGGCACGCTAGCCTTCTGAGTAAGCTTCCAGCGTACGGCATTTCCCCTGGCTTGACTGGCTGCTTCAGCTTTTGGGAGTTGAGATTGCCTCGAACCTCAACTTTGGGCGGTTCATTGGGTCCATGGCCAGGCCATGGTGGCTGCCAGGAAGCTTGGCGTTATCGCAAATGTTCTGTGTTCTATAGGACTAGTTTTGGTGAGTGTATGAGGGAATCGCATGCTTTAGTTCCCCCTTCTCCGTTCCACCATCGGACGACTCATCGCACGGTGAGTTTCCACCCTTACATCGTTAACACCACTACGATTCGGACGAAGCATTTTGCCTCCTCTTTCATACAGCGTACATCCAGGGAATGCCGGCGGCGGTGTTTCCGTCGGCCTACAATTTGAGTGTCTTCAAGGCTAGTGTGAATAGGCTCTTAATAAACTAGTGCGCTTTACCTCCATCGATTGCGTCACTGCTTACCATCAGGCGGGGTTGCGGTCAAACGCAAGTTTATAAAAAAAAATTAAGGTAATACGCTGTTGTTGAATTATGCAAATTTGAATCTTTTGCTTGCCAGATGATGAAGGGTCATAGTCTCCAGTTACTTCAAAGGTAATGGAAGCAAGCACTGAAAAAAAACAATCTATTGCTCAACAAAATATTGCAGAAAAAGGTGCCAAAAACACATCCTTTGCAGCATCAAGCTGTTGTAGAATCGAGTTATGAGACCTTTGTGGTTGCAGGATCAAGCGACGAGAACTTAGTGGTTGCAGCATCGAACAAAACGACTTCAGCAATTGCAGCATTCTCCGATCAAACATTAAATAGACACGTAAAAGATACTGTTTCATTTGAACATAGCGACGATTTTTTTACGATTCTGATATGGATCCTACTTTTTCTGTGCCTGTTAAGCAAAATTCTCGGCCTCTTATAATCCCTAAAAATTATCTTCTGGTTCCACCTCAAGCTCATCGTCAGGCTCCAGTTCAGCATCATCCAGCTCGAGTAGCTCACCTAGTTCAAACGATGATGAATCAAATGGTCCGAATCTTTCCTCACACACCCACAACTTCATCTGCCATTGACACTTTCCACCAGAAAGCGGTTAAGTTTCCAAGTTAAGTAAAAAAAGAAAACTAAGCCCTGCTGGCTGGAAGTTCAAGATTGTTAAACCATTGCGGAATACGGGAAAACCGTATGTTTCTTTAACAAATCCCACAAAATTGATCGCTGAGCAGTAAATTCGTCCTCCCTGTGATGACAAATGCACGTTGAATTGTAAGACTAAAATAGACGAAAGACGACGATGACGAAAGACATTTTAAACAGTTTTGGGAATTGGGTGATTTGGAGAAGCAAATAGAATACATAGTAAGGCATAAACGGGAAATCAAACCGAAATATAGGTACATAATTTCTCAAAAATTGAGGGCTTTAAATTCTGCTTACTATTTTGAAACAAATAGCGATAGAATTAGAGTTTGCAAACCGTTTGTAAAGCAACATTGAGTATCTGTGATAGGTATATTAAGGCAGATAACGGTTTTATGGAATCTGATGCACGAAGGAAGCACGGTAGTCATCATCACAAATCTGTTTTTTTTTTTTTTTTCAAATATCATGTTACGACTACATGTAACGTTGTATGACATGAACATAGTCTTTTTTTGTCTTATGATTAACAGAAGTTTATTTTAAATGGTTTTATATAGTCGTGTAATAGTCGATACGATAATATTGTAATACATTGTGATTTATTAAGACTTTTCTACTAAATATTGGTTATATTAATTAAGTAGGTACAAAAATGCCTTAAGATTTTAAGTAATACTTTGAATGTGTAAGCTATAAGATAATAACAGTGTTTAATTTTTTTTTTTTGTTACCAATTTTGTTAAAAATGTTTTGTTTTTAAAGTTTGCTTACGTTCAAAATATATTGTACCTAGTGATTTTAGTAAAACTTTCTTTTATTTAATTCTTAAAAGAACTCCTATTGACGAATTATTGACGCGGTTGTATCGCCTCTCATTTAGGACTGGTATAGTGCCCAAGTCCTGGAAGCTTGCCAACGTGCAGCCCGTGCCCAAAAAGGGTAGTCCTGCCGATCCTACCAACTATCGGCCGATTTTGATCACCTCCATACTTTGCAAAATTATGGAGCGTGTAATGAACTCACGCCTCTTGGCATACCTGGAAGGTAACGATCTCCTCAGTGACCGACAGTACGGGTTTCGCCGCAATCGGTCAACTGGGGACCTACTAGTGTATGCCACTCACTTGTGGGGCGAGGCCCTCGAGAGAAATGGGGAAGTGATTCTGTCTCCCATGATGTCTCGAAGGCCTTGGACCGGGCATATAGCATATAGCACTCTGGCCTTTCCTGTAAGCTCCCAGCCTACGGTATTTCCCCTAGCCTGACTGGCTGGATAAAAGACTTTCTGACTGAACGGTCCCTCCGAGTTGTTGTTGACGGATGCTCATCTGAGCCCATGTCGACTTTTTCAATTCATTTTTAAAATCAGTGGTAAATTAAATCACCTAAAGTATCAAAACTATGCTAGTAGCACAACAACATTGTTTACTTATATTTGCAATCTAAACTATAAATGCGCAATGTAAACAAGCATATATATCATCCAAATTTGATAAAATTTGTTCAGTTTCATCTTCTAGCAAATACCGCCCATATACTTAAAAAAATTGTTTCCCGAGCTCTACTTTTATTTATTTTTAATAATTATAAAAATATATTATTATTATTATACTTTTATTTGTTTTGCTCATTTTTAATACATTTTTTCGATGTTTTATCCATGTAGATTTGAAAAGCAATAATAAATGCAATAGATATCGATTTACAAAACAAATATACGACAGCGGATGACATTCGATATACTTTAATTTAGTGTTAATTTACTTTTAAAAATTTTAGGTCCACAAACATTAATTTCACGACTTTACAGACAAACTACAAAAAGCGCTTCAATACTTTTTTTAATTCCTTTATTTACTTATTATATATTTACTACCACAGAGGCGACCATTGTGAGAAAACCAAAACAGAACACACGAAGAACAAAGAAAGAGAAGCAATTACAGCCGAACAAACGACAAAAGACATATCAGTCTCGAATGTTATCCGGAAAACTCTGAAATGGACGTCCAAGCCTGGCACATATTTTGAAGAGACTTACGTGTAATCTGCGTAGTTCTCGTTAAGTAAAAAAAGAGTACAAGTATGTTTTTTGTCAGCATAGTTTTGAAAAGGGTAAATTTAAATTGCGCATTCGTACACACTGGTGATGAACCTTATGAGTATGATGTATATCCATGTAATCATAATTGCGAGCGTTATTTAACAATACATATTCGTACAAACACAAGTGAAAAGCCTTGAAAATTTGATGACCGTCAGTGAAGTTTAAGTCGCAATGGCAATTTAAAAATACAAATGTGACACACACTGGTGAATAGCCTTATAAATGTTATGTATGTCAACGAAATTTTACTAAAAAGAGTCTATTAACAATCCATATGCGTACACACACTGGTGATAAACCTTATGAGTGTAATGTATGTCAACGTAATTTTAGCCAGAAGAGTATTTTAACAAAGCATTTGCACATACACTCTGGTGAAAAACATTATAATTGTTATGTATGTCAACGAAAATTTAGCTCAAAGAGTCGTTTAGAAATGCATATGTGCACACAAACTGGTGAAAAACCTTATAAGTGTGATATGTGTCAACGAAATTTTACTAAAAAGGATCGATTAAGAACACATATGCGTACACATACTGGTGAGAAACCTTATAAATGTGATGTATGTCAACGTAATTTTAGCCAGATAAGTAATTTAACAGTGCATATGCGTACCCACACTGGGGATAAACCTTATGAATGTAATGTATGTCAACGTAATTTTAGCGTGAAGAGTAGTTTAAAAAGGCATTTGCGTACACACACTGGTGAAAAACCATACAAGTGTGAAGTTTGTCAACGTAATTTTACTGAAAATAGTTCATTAAAAAAACATATGCGTAAACACACTGGTGAGAAACCTTATGAATGTGATGTATGTCAACGTAATTTTAGTGATAAGAACAATTTAAGAATTCATATGCGTACACACACTGGTGAAAAACCTTATAGGTGTGGAGTTTGTCAACGTAATTTCACTGAAAAGAGTTCATTAAAAAAACATATGCGTACACACACTGGTGAGAAACCTTATAAATGTGATGTATGTCAACGTAATTTTAGTGTTATGAGTAATTTAACAAATCATTTGCGTATACACACTGGTGAAAAACCTTATAGGTGTGATGTATGTCAACGTAATTTTAGACAGAGGGGTTTATTAACAACTCATATGCGTACACACACTGGTGAAAAACCTTATAGGTGTAGAGTTTGTCCACGTAATTTTAGCCGGAAGAGTAATTTAACTAGACATCTTCGTACACATACGAGTGAAAGACTTTTTAACTGAAGTGTAAGTCAACGTACCTTCATTCTAAATAGTCATTTAACAATACATTTGCGAACACATACTGGTGAAAACCATTTAAGTGTGTAGTATGTCAACGCAATTTTACAGGATTGAGAAATTTTATAAAATATTTGTACACACACTGATGAAAAACATTGTATGTGTTATGTATGTCAATATAATTGTAGTCCGAATAGCCATTTAACGATATATAAGCGTACACACGTTAGTGAAAAACCAGGTAAGTGTGGAGTAAGTCAAAACAATTTTGCTGAAAAAATGTTCTTTTTACTCAGTTATTATTTTTATTCTACCTACACTATTTTTAATATGATTGCTCTATCTTGATATGTTAATTTTGTTTTTTACTTTATTTTATATATATATATATATACATTTCGAATTTGAATTCGTCATTCACAATGGATTTTTCCTATTTTTATTGTGTTTAATCCTCTTTAATTGATAGAATCAAATATTTTTCATTTTTCAAATCTATTGAGCTAAATGTGTATGCCGCTGAAAGGCACAGGAGGGTTTTTGTTATAAAAATGAGCACCAGTAAAAGGACTTTTTATTGTAAATTTGTTTTATATATATATATATTCTTTGTCGGAGATTACCATTAAATAAATAATATATTAAAAATATCTTTACCTATGTCTTTAAACAGTAATGTTGAAATGCGCAAAATATGTATAACTGTTAACCATAAATGTAACTATTCATTGATGTTATTATATTAAATGATTAAGTGTAATTGAAAATATGATATAGTTATTAAAGAATAAAGATATACCAACATTAAATATCTAAAATTATCGAAAGGCAATATTCGTCTTCTATAAATATACGTACCAACTCGACTTATAAACTACAAGGGACGTTACTATGGACCATCTTAAAAAATCAAATAAAAAATATAATTACTATACAAAATAAACCCTTTTGTGCAACTAAATATCAGTTGGTGCCATTATAATTTAAAGACAAACTAAAACGTTTACATATTTACTGAAACTAATGAAACCAATTTAAATAAAATTAGCTCACAATCATTTTGAACAAGAACAAACATAACTAAAATTACTATTTCTTTTTAAACGCCATATTATCATAAAATGCTTGACCATCACAGAGTATGACACTTTTCAGTTTAGCGTCCGAGGTAGGCAGCAGTTATTGACAAGTACAAAAAGAATTTTGTGGTTCATCATCATCATTTCAGGCGAAAGACGTCCACTGCTGGACATAGGCCTCTCCCAAGGTTCTCCACGACGACCAGTCCTGCGCCTCCCGCATCCTGCTGTTGAGGATGATAAGGATTCGTACAATTTTTGAGGTTATGACAACGTAAAAATGAATATGGTTTATAGTTATACTACAAGGCTACAATCATAACTAAACTGCAAAGGTGGACGAGGCAGCCTATGTTTTCTATTTGATTGTTATATAAGCCATTATAATGCTGTAGTGGCATAACTTTATAACAAACAAAATCATGTTGTATGGATTTATGAGGATTCACTTAAGTAATCAGTATTTACTTAATTAACTAGCGATTTATCTGCAATGCTCAGACACAGAAAACAGAGCACATTTTTTTTATCGAAGGTGGAAAAATCCTCATGGACTATCCTCCACTTGGGGTCGCGGAGGGTTTACAGGAGACGAGCCCATCCCAAGCAGTCCACGTTTGACGTTTGACGTCGTCACGTTGCCCTGAGTATTATTATGTTGCCTGTATAATAAAAAAGTATAATTGATCGATTATCAAATCGAACCGTTGATCAATTTGTTTTAAGATGTTTTTGTTAATAAGTAAATAGTAGATAATATAATTAAGTACTTTTATTAAAAGATTTTCTAAACTGAATCTGTAGAAATATACTGATTCATTTTTAATTTTATTTTTGTTTTTGTAATAATTTGATTTATCGATTATAACTTACTAACGATTCGTATTTCATCTGGTAACATTGTTGAAAAGTGAAAGTAAAGAAAGTCAGTATTATTACGTTAAATATTGGCGCCGATTCTGTTGTTCACCAACTAAACTAATTTTAAGTTATATGCATCTTTTTCTTTCCATTTCATTAAGAAAAGAACAGAAGATAAAATGTCAGTTTAGACCTGTCAAATTAGTGCGCTCCTGACGTAAACTGGCGTATTTTTAGTCGCCATGTTTATAATCTCGTCTAAAATGTCTATGGAGTTTCTTAATTTGACAGGAATAAACTGACATTTTACCTTCCGTCCTTTTCATAACGAAATGGAAAGAAAAAGATGCATATAACTTAAAATTAGTTTAGTTTGTGAACAACAGAATCGGCGCCATTATCTTTTTTATTCCGGCGAAAACAGAATTAGTAATAAATGATTGAAAACAAAAAAATAAATGAAAATTATTAACAAATAATTCATTTGTGTACAGTTCAGGACCAATTTGGCCAGCCTCCTTTTCTGTTTAAGCCCTGAAAGTAAAATAAAACTAATAAGTAAGAATATACTATCGATAAAATAATAATACTATCGATAAATACAAAAATTGTCTAAATGCGCAACCCTAGCCCTTCAATAACAAGAAATTGATTTCATTAAGAAAATAAAGACAAAACGTAAAGTATGTATGTTTTACTGTTGAAACTTTAAGATAATTGCATAAAGTATAGGTTTATTATCTAAATCTAAAGGTATTTCAGCAGAAATTAAGTACGTACTGGTGTAAAGTTATGTTCGGGTGATTACTGCTTCTTTTGATGCCACATCCTATTATATTGCAGTTGGGCATTTTGCTATTGAAAATTTTCACTACAGAACACAGTTCAAACGCAACAATACTGTAAATTACTCGAAAATTCACAAATTTTATCCACAGGTCAAGAGCATTTGACAGTTTATGTACCCACTTAATGCGATGAGAAAATTGCGAACCGGCCGCAAATAGGTATTTCAATGATGTTGGAAATGAAGGGTTGCCATTACAGTAACTATCAAAGATAGTGCTGTTTATTTTACTTACACAAAATCATTAAAATTAGGAGATGACAGTATTTCTATTATTTTGGCGTCGATATGCCTCATATTTGTATAACTACACACATCAAAAGTGTCTAGGGATCAACATATATTTTTGCAATAACTTTTCTCCTGATTGATATTAATTAAAATTTTCTTTAAGGATTCATCAAATAAAGTGTTTTCGTTTGTCACAATAACGATAAACCAAGTCACCTTTGCATTAATAAAGAAATTTGCCATTATCCTAATAAAGGGATATTTGACATTTGAACCACTAACACAAAAGTTCGAAAAAAGGACTGAAATAACAGTTTTCTCTAAAATTTTATTGGGTAACTTAAACAATTAATAATCCGTGTTTCTACCGCGAACACTAACAATACAAGAACATCGGTTTGGCATACTCAAAATGAGTTCATCCAAATCACGCTGTGGAATGGCCGCCCATGTTCGTTGCAACAACAAAAAAAGGTCTTCTTGCTACTGGATACCCTCCATATTCGGCAGAGCTCTTCTCTGTAGCATATCCCATGCATGCTCAATCGGGTTCAAGTCTGGCGACTGAGCAGGCCAGGGCAGGACATTGATGTTAGCTGCGGCGAGAGTCTGTCTTACAACTCTTGCGGTATGCAGTCGTGCATTATCATGCATTAACTGAAATAAGGGACCGATTTGCACTTGTAGAGGAACGATGACGTCTGATACAATCGTCTCAGCATAAATTTGAGCGTTGAGGTTGCGCCCTCTGATCCAAATCAACTCAGTTCTTCCGCCGATCCAAATACCCGCCCATACCATGATGGTTCCACCACTATAAGGATGGACTTCCTGGCAGGATTTTAATCGCTGTTGGCGTCCAGGGGTTCTCCAGTGTCGTATACGTCTTGTATCCGGTCTCATACCAAAACAAGACTCATCAGAAAAGCACACGAAACGCCATTGTTCTTCTGCCCAATTTCTGTGTTCAAGAGCTCATTGATATCGAATCCTACGATTGTTATAGGTGGTACCCGTAGCGGTCTTCGGGAATGAAGGTTCACTTCATGCAAGCGGTTTCTGACTGTTTGGTCGCTAATTAAGTTCCCTGAAGAGTGATGAAGCCTCACGGCTAACATCATGGCGGTTATTGTTGGAACTCTTCGAGTTAAGATTTGAATGTATCGGTCTTGTCTCCGTGTGGTGCAGCGATACCGTCCTCCATGGCGCTCAGCCACGGTACCAGTGCTTCGGTAACGTGTCCAAAGTCGACTGATAACACTCTGACTTGTATTCAGAGCAAAAGCCACAGTACGTTGCCGGGAACCAGCTTCTATCATTCCCACGGCTCTGAGCATTTCTTCCCTGCTTAAATGACGTCGCCGCTCCATAATAACGTTGGTTTTAATCAGTAGTAGGGAAACAGTAGCACTAATAATGTCTTCAATGCGTTGTATGTTTTTATAGGGAAAATATTGACAGCTGATTTTCATCTTTTACTCGAATTTGATTCACAGTTCCTGATTCAAATTATGAAATGCACCAAAAAGGATCCATATAAATTTATAAAATCATAAATTTATTACAAAGCCACATCTCAATCTCAAGAAATCCGCATAAAAATGCTTGATCCCTAGCCACTTTTGATGTGTGTATTTTTTCTATAGTCAAACATTTCCTGTCCATATATCTACGTCAATATGGCAGACGCTTTGCTGACAATCGAGCTGTCACTGTCATAATTTAATACAACATTGTGTTAATCGTACATGATATGTTACTTTTTCCGAAGGACGGTAATTAATAAATTAAAACATAATACTACTCGACTTCATCTGCTACGTTCTAAACTTGTGAATAAAACAAACCGGGCTTCAGTTATACGCGACGCTTTTCTTTCAAAACAATAGTATTACTTATTATTGAAATATTTAGTTGATAATAACCATATGACGCTGGCAGAATAGTCGACATCGCCTCAGTTGCCAAAGAAGAGAAAAAAATAATCGTATCTAGTGCTAAAAGATGGAAAGACTACCAATTTGAAGGATACGTTTACCGAAGAATGCCCGCATGTTTATAGTGACCGACAGGAATTTACACAATCTATAATTAGGAGAAGCTGACTGATATTCCAGTAAGTAAATATTATTAATAATAATATACAGAGAAGGACTGAGCGTAATCACCACGCTTGCTCAATGCGGGTTGGCGATATCAGACTTGTAAAGTCTAGGTTTCCTTAAGATGTTTTCTTTCACCTTCAGTCATTGGTGTCCAAGATATACTTAGAAAGTACTTATAACTTTAGAAAAGTTACATTGGTACTTGCCTGACCTGGAATCGAACCCGCACACTCATACTTGAGAGGCTGGCGTTTTAACCACTAGGCCACCACGACTAATTCTGCTTACTATTTTGAAACAAATAATGATAGAATTAGAGTTTGCAAACCGTTTGTAAAGCAACATTGAGTATCTGTGATAGGTATATTAAGGCAGATAACGGTTTTGTGGAATCTGATGAAATAAAATGAAATGAAATCGTTTATTAAGCAAGTAGGATCACCGACCACTTTTACACGTCATATGTTTTTTTTTTTCTTTTTTCTTTTTTTTTTTTTTAACTAGATGAAGCCGGCGTTTCCTAACTGACTATCTCTGAGAAGAAATAGCCAAAACAAACTCAGGGATCATCGTCTTTTTTAAAGTCCAGACATTAAAAATGAAAATGTTTACAATAATTTACGTTATAATTACGCATATTGCTTAATAACAATGCTTAACAGAGCGAGCAGCTCAGTCCCAAGCCTCTCTATCCTCTAAATAATCTGCGATTTTATAATACCCCTTTTTGCAAAGTTTGGCCTTTATATAGGTTTTATATCGTTTAATGGGTAAGTTTCGAATGTCCATGGGAAGCTTGTTGTAAAAGTGTATACATTGACCCATGAACGAGTTGCCTACTCTGTGGAGACGAGTGTGATGTACAGCAAGATTGCGTTTGTTGTGCACGAGGGAAGCACGGTAATCATCATCACAAATCTGTTTTTTTTTTTCAATTATCACGTTACGACTACATGTAACGTTGTACGACATGAACATAGTCTTTTTTGTCTTATGATTAACAGAAGTTTATTTTAAATGGTTTGCGATAGTCGTGTAATAGTCGATACTATAATATTGTAATACATTGTGATTTATTATGACTTTTCTACTAAATATTGGTTATATTAATTAAGTAGGTATAAAAATGCCTTAACATTTTAAGTAATACTTTGAATATGTAAGCTATAAGATAACAACAGTGTTTAACATTTTTTTTTGTTACCTATTTTGTTAAAAATGTTTTGTTTTTAAAGTTTGCTTACGTTCAAAATATATTGTACCTAGTGATTTTAGTAAAACTTTCTTTTATTTAATTCTTAAAAGAACTCCGATTGACGAATTATTGACGCGGTTGTATCGCCTCTCATTTAGGACTGGTATAGTGCCCAAGTCCTAGAAGCTTGCCAACGTGCAGCCCGTGCCGAAAAAGGGTAGTCGTGCCGATCCTACCAACTATCGGCCGATTTTGATCACCTCCATACTTTGCAAAATTATGGAGCGTGTAATGAATTCGCGCCTCTTGACATACCTGGAAGGTAACGATCTTCTCAGTGACCGACAGTACGGATTTCGCCGCAATCGGTCAACTGGGGACCTACTAGTGTATGCCACTCACTTGTGGGGCGAGGCCCTCGAGAGAAATGGGGAATCGATTGCTGTCTCCCTTGATGTCTTGAAGGGCTTGGACCAGGCATATAGCATACAGCACTCTGGCCTTTTGAGTAAGCTTTTGCTCATTTTTAATACATTTCTTCGATGTTTTGTCCATGTAGATATGAAAAAAAGTAATAAATGCAATAGATATCGATTTACAAAACAAATATACGACAGAGGATGACATTCGATATACTTTAATTTAGTGTTAGCTTACTTTTAAAATTTTTAGGTCCACAAACATTAATTTCACGACTTTACAGACAAACTACAATAAGCGCTTCAATACTTTTTTTTAATTCCTTTATTTACTTATTATATATTTACTACCACAGAGGCGACCATTGTGAGAAAACCAATACAGAACACACGAAGAACAAAGAAAGAGAAGCAATTACAGCCGAACAAACGACAAAAGACATATCAGTCTCGAATGTTATCCGGAAAACTCTGAAATGGACGTCCAAGCCTGGCACATATTTCGAAGGGACTTACGTGTAATCTGCGTAGTTCTCGTTAAGTAAAAAAAGAGTACAAGTGTGTTTTTTGTCAGCATAGTTTTATTGAAAAGGGTAAATTTAAATAAATAAAAATAAATAAATAAATAAATATATACGGACAAATCACACAGATTGAGCTAGCCCCAAAGTAAGTTCGACACTTGTGTTATGGGATACTAACTCAACGATACTATATTTTTTTTTATAATAGATACATATATAGATAAACATCAAAGACCCAAGCCAATCAGAAAAATATCGTTTTCCATCATGACCTGGCCGGGGATCGAATAATTTTAAAATTGCGCATTCGTACACACTGGTGATGAACCTTACGAGTATGATGTATATGCATGTATTCATAATTGCGAGCGTTAATTAACAATACATATTCGTACACACACAAGTGAGAAGCCTTGAAAATTTGATGACCGTCAGTGAAGTTTAAGTCGCAATGGTAATTTAAAAATACAAATGCGACACACACTGGTGAATAGTCTTATAGATGTTATGTTTGTCAACGAAATATTACTAATATGAGCCTATTAACAAACCATATGCCTACACACACTGGTGAGAAACCTTATAAGTGCGATGTATGTCAACGTTGTTTTAGCCATAAGAGTCATTTAACAGTGCATATACGTACACACACGGGTGATAAACGTTATAAGTGTAATGTATGTCAACGTAATTTTTGCTCTAAGAGTCTTATCGCAATGCATTTGTGTACACAAACTGGTGACAAACCTTATAAATGTGATGTATGTCAACAAAATTTTAATAAAAAGAGTCTATTACGAACACATTTACATACACACACTGGTGAAAAACCATATACGTGTGATATATGTGAACATAATTTTAGCCGTTTGAATAATTTAACAATACATATGCGTAAACACACTGGTGAAAAACCATTTGAGTGTTCTGTATGTCAACGACATTTTACTAAAAAGAGTCTATTAACAATCCATATGCGTATACACACTGGTGAGAAACCTTATAAATGTGATGTATGTCAACGTAATTTTAGCCAGAAGAGTCATTTGACAGTGCATATGCGTACACACACTGGTGATAAACCTTATGAGTGTAATGTATGTCATCGTAATTTTAGCCAGAAGAGTATTTTAACAAAGCATTTGCATATACACTCTGGTGAAAAACATTATAATTGTTATGTATGTCAACGAAAGTTTAGCTCAAAGAGTCGTTTAGAAATGCATATGTGCACACAAACTGGTGAAAAACCATTTGAGTGTTCTGTATGTCAACGACATTTTACTAAAAAGAGTCTATTAACAATCCATATGCGTATACACACTGGTGAGAAACCTTATAAATGTGATGTATGTCAACGTAATTTTAGCCAGAAGAGTCATTTGACAGTGCATATGCGTACACACACTGGTGATAAACCTTATGATTGTAATGTCTGTCAACGTAATTTCAGCCTGAAGAGTATTTTAACAAGGCATTTGCTTGCACACACCGATGAAAAACCTTATAAATGTGATATGTGTCAACGTAATTTTAGGTCGAAGAGTAATTTAACCATGCACTTGCGTACACACACTGGTGAAAAACCATACAAGTGTGAAGTTTGTCAACGTAATTTTACTGAAAATAGTTCATTAAAAACACATATGCGTAAACACACTGGTGAGAAACCTTATGAATGTGATGTATGTCAACGCAATTTTAGTGTTAAGAACCATTTAAGAAGTCATTTGCGTACACACACTGGTGAAAAACCTTATAGGTGTGGAGTTTGTCAACGTAATTTTACTGAAAAGAGTTCATTAAAAAAACATATGCGTACACACACTGGTGAGAAACCTTATAAATGTGATGTATGTCAACGTAATTTTAGTGTTAAGAGTAATTTAGAAGTTCATTTGCGTACACACACTGGTGAAAAACCTTATAGATGTGATGTATGTCAACGTAATTTTAGACAGAGGGGTTTATTAACAACTCATATGCGTACACACACTGGTGAGAAACCTTATAGGTGTGGAGTTTGTCAACGTAATTTTAGCCGGAAGAGTAATTTAACTAGACATCTTCGTACACACACGAGTGAAAGACCTTTTAACTGAAGTGTAAGTCAACGCACCTTCATTCTAAATAGTAATTTAACAATACATTTGCGAACATATACTGGTGCAAACCATTTAAGTGTGTAGTATGTCAACGCAATTTTACAGGAATGAGAAATTTTATAAAATATTTGTACACAGACTGATGAAAAACATTATATGTGTTATGTATGTCAATATAATTGTAGCCCGAATAGCCATTTAACCATATATAAGCGTACACATGTTAGTGAAAAACCACGTAAGTGTGGAGTAAGTCAAAACAATTTTGCTGAAAAAATGTTCCTTTTACTCAGTTATTATTTTATTCTACCTACACTATTTTTAATATGATTGCTCTATTTTGATTATGTTAATTTTGTTTTTTAGCTTATTTTATTTTATTTCGAATTTGAATTCATCATTCACAATGGATTTTTCCTATTTTTATTGTGTTTAATCCTCTTTAATTGATAGAATGAAATATTTTCAAACATTTTTCAAATCTATTGAGCTAAATGTATATGCCCCTGAAAGACACAGCAGGGTTTTTGTTATAAAAAGTAGCACCAGTAAAAGGACTTGTTATTGTAAATTTGTTTTTTATATATATATTCTTTGTCGGAGATTACCATTAAATAAATAATAAGTATATTAAAAATATCTTTACCTATGTCTTTAAACAATAATGTTGAAATGCGCAAAATATGTATATTGTATAACTGTTAACCATAAATGTAACTATTCATTGATGTTATTATATTAAATGATTAAGTGTAATTGAAAATATGATATAGTTATTAAAGAATAAAGAAATATCAACATTAAATATCTAAAATTATCAAAAGGCAATATTCTTCTTCTATAAATATACGTACCAACTCGACTTATAAACTACAAGGGACGTTGCTATGGACCATCTTAAAAAATCAAATAAAAAGTATAATTACTATATAAAATAAACCCTTTTGTGCGACTAAATATCAGCTGGTGCCATTATAATTTAAAGACAAACTAAAACGTTTACATATTTACTGAAACTAATGAAACCAATTTAAATAAAATTAGCTCACAATCATTTTGAACAAAAACAAACATAACTAAAATTATTATTTCTTTTTAAACGCCATATTATCATAAAATGCTTGACCATCACAAAGTATGACACTTTTCAGTTTAGCGTCCGAGGTAGGCGGCAGTTATTGACAAGTACTTTAAGGAGATTGGCCACTGCCCATACATGCTGTGAACTGGCTATGAAATGTCATATACATGGTTAATATAGGGCTCCAATGGTTCGCCTAACCACCGTTAGTAATTCTATATTGCAAATATATTATTTGAAACCGGTGGAGCTTAGAATTTTCACATAATTTGTAATTTTTGATTGGTCCCATGGCTCTTCCTTTCCCTTTCCCAAGAAACGGGAAGAATTAAAAAAAAGAATTTTGAGGTTCATCATCATCATTTCAGCCGAAAGACTTCCACTGCTGGACATAGGCCTCTCCCAAGGTTCTCCACGACAACCAGTCCTGCACCTCCCGCATCCTGCTGTTGAGGATGATAACGATTCGTACAATTTTTGAGGTTATGATAACGTAAAAATGAATATGGTTTATAGTTATACCTACATACAACGCTACAATCATAACTAAACTGCAAAGGTGGACGAGGCAACCTATGTTATCTATTTGATTGTTATATAAGCCATTACAATGCTGTAGTGGCATAACTTTATAAGAAACAAAATCATGTTGCATGGATTTATGAGGATTCACTTAAGTAATCAGTATTTACTTAATTAAGTAGCGATTTATCTGTTATTTTAGTAGCCAAAATGTTTGAAGGTAAAGCAATGCTCAGACACAGAAAACAGAGCACAATTTTTTTTTTCGAAGATGGAAAAATCCTCATGGACTATCCTCCACTTGGGGTCGCGGAGGGTTTACAGGAAACGAGCCCATCCCAAGCAGTCCACCCATGAGTACATACTTATGTTAGGTTTTGGGATTACAGGCGTAGTGTTGTTTTCTAATTAATGTAATTATGTCATGACAAATGCAAAAGAAAAATAATTAATGTGATTTTGAAATAACACATAGGGTAAACGCAGCTATCAACGACCCATTGAAAATCTGCAGTTATTACCGACCTATAAAAGTAATTGGAAATCTTTCGTTTCCGGAACTATTCTAGCTATAGGTAGGCAAAGTTTCACACGCGTTTATTCCTTGAGCATCGTATACTTTTACTTTGGTGTAAGTATCTGTGCAAAAAACACATAAAATACGTCAGGTACTGCGGGGCAGCGTGAACGCAGCACGTTTCTTACTGTGCCCTTGTTCCTTCAAGTAAGTATATGGCTTTTCTATTTAAGACGTATATACAAACAAATGACGTCTATTCTTTATCTTATATTACTAAATGTATTCATTTAAGTGTCAACTCTTGATTTCTTACGACTTTTAATTATTAAAATTAACTTGAAATGATTTAAACTTTAAATTAAAAAAGGACGATATTAGCTTCATCAGTTTTAGTCGTGGCAGCTATCAACGACCCATAAGTCGTTAATGGCAGCGACGTAACTTTTCGTTTTATTTTTCTATTATGTTATTATATCACACTAATATAAGTATTTTTATGCACCAGTTTAAATCTGAGCTATCAGTCTTTATAAAAATCTATTAGCGGCTCAACTTTTTTGCCTAGTTTTTACCTTTTAGCGTTGTCAATTTAACCAAAGTTATGATTTTTATCGAGGATCGATATTGAATAGTTACAGTAATAAATCATTGTTTTTGTGTTTAAAACGGTGTGCATTTGTTCATATTTTCTGTGACATTAATCAGTTACAATCTATTTTATAGTCCGAAAGTCAATTGAATTAAAATAACCATTTTTTTATGAGTCGGTAATACAATTATGTTTATACTTACATACTTTATTACCGACCCATGAGGGTCGGAAATAGCAACTATAAGAAGATATTACCGATCGTATATAGAATAATTAGTTTCTCACCTACTTTTATGACATAATTTCTATTAATAAATGGTACTTTTTGTCTAAAGCAATATAAAACATACAATTATATTTTTTCCAGAAGTATGGAGTCAAGGTGCGTGGTGGTGTTGTTTTTCAAAAAAGGTGACAATACCCTCCTGAAAAACTACAGACCGATATCCCTCCTGAGCCATGTCTATAAGCTGTTTTCTAGGGTCATCACGAATCATCTCGCTCGCAGGTTCGACGACTTCTAGCCTCCCGAACAAGCAGGCTTCCGAAAAGTCTTTAGCACCATAGACCACATACATACGCTGCGGCAAGTTATACGAGTACAGAAGTCCGAGGAGTATAACAAACCAC
Source organism: Sesamia inferens (assembly GCA_037179545.1). Taxonomy (NCBI): domain Eukaryota; kingdom Metazoa; phylum Arthropoda; class Insecta; order Lepidoptera; family Noctuidae; genus Sesamia; species Sesamia inferens. The sequence goes on along the minus strand of CM073946.1, from coordinate 1,505,648 downwards.
TATGCTTGGCGTTTGTGGACTATGAGAAGGCCTTCGATTCGATCGAGACTTGGGCGGTGCTACAGTCTCTCCAGCGGTGCCAAATTGACCATCGATACATTGATGTGATAAAATGTTTGTACAAAAACGCCACCATGTCAGTCCGTCTCCAGGATCACCGATCCAACTCCAGCGTGGAGTGAGACAAGGAGATGTCATATCTCCTAAATTGTTCACTGCTGCGTTGGAATATGTCTTCAAGCTCCTGGACTGGAAAGGATTTGGCATCAACATCAACGGCGAGTACATCACTAATCTCCGTTTTGCAGATGATATCGTGGTCATGGCTGAGACCCTGGAAGACTTGGGCAAAATGCTCAATGACCTCAGCAGAGCTTCCCAACAAGTGGGTCTAAAGATGAACATGGAAAAGACGAAGATCATGTCGAACTCTCATGTCGCACCCACTCCAATTCTAGTTGGTTGCTCTGGACTCGAAGTTGTTGGCAATTACATATACCTGGGATAAACAGTCCAACTAGGTAGGTCCAACTTCGAGGAAGAGGTGTCTCGTCGAATCCAGCTCGGCTGGGCAGCGTTCGGGAAGCTACGATACATCTTCTTGTCGTCCAAGATACCACAGTGTCTCAAGACTAAAGTCTTTGACCAGTGTGTGTTGCCAGTGATGACTTACGGAACTGAATCGTGGTCGCTCACAATGGGCCTCATACGAAGGCTCAGAGTCACACAAAGGGCAATGGAAAGAGCTATGCTCGGAGTTTCTCTGCATGATCGAATCAGAAATGAGGAGATCCGCAGAAGAACCAAAGTCACCAATATAGCTCTGTGAGTCGCTAAACTGAAGTGGCAGTGGGCAGGGCACATTACTCGTAGAACCGATGGCCGATGGGGCAGTAAGGTTCTGGAGTGGCGGCCACGTACTGGAAGACGCAGCGTAGGTATTCCCCCAACAAGGTGGACCGATGACGATGATGGTGAAGGTCGCGGGAAGCCGATGGATGCGGGCAGCACAAGACCGATCAGCGTGGAAAGCTTTGGGGGAGGCCTTTGTCCAGCAGTGGACATCCATAGGCTGAAGAAGAAGAAGATGGAGTCACAAAAGCGGCAAACAGTATCTAGTGAAATACAGCTCGCCGAAGCAATCAAAGCAATTAATGACGGTACAATTGTATATCAGGCATCAAAAATGTTTAATATTCCCAAAACTACATTATGAGGCAAACGGGACGGGAAATAGAAGAACGAAATTTGCGGAGTTCAACCGGCTCTTAAGCGCCGGCAGAAGTTACCACCCATCAGACAAAGCCTTGCTGCCAAGCGATTTGTCGTGTTCGGCATGATGTCTGGTGAAGCTGTACGGAGGACGGGTTTGAGTAGTTGTGTTGCGATGTGTGCCGGGTACGATGCGCCAAATGTTGTTGTGACGGAAATGTAGCACCTCCAATGATACTTTTCCCTTTTAAACGTTTGCCAAAAAATCTTGTGCCTACATTACCTCATGGATGGGGACTTGGTAACACGGAATTGAGTTGCATGAACACAGAAGCATTTTATGAACATGTTACCAACCGCTTATATCCGTGGCTTGTAACAAATGAAACACCAGTCTTCTGTTGTTTCGTTTGTAAGGCCCAGATGTACCAAATCATATAATATGTAACTACGTAGTTGCAATTTATTTCTAAAAAGAGCTGAACCAATGACTATAATTTTTGAAAAATGATTATGATCTCAATAGCATAAGGAAATATCCTAGAGTTTAAACTCCTTAAATATAAATATATATGTGTATTAATAGTATTATGTTGGTTAATTTAAAAAAATATTTATTTTATTAAAAATAATAATAATTAAAAAATACGAATAAGTATTATGTTTTATTTTATTAAGATCGGTAATCATCATCATCGCTAGCATACATATCCACATTCCATTGCTTGAAGAAGGCCTCCTCTCATACACGATCGGGAATAGCTGCATAAAAATCGTTAATAGCTTCACAGCCGTTTTTATGGGTCGGTAATAGCAACAATCGACTAAGACACATTTTAAATCATTTTTTACAAGATTATCTTTTATTTATATGTATTTGATCCAGTAAATACATTTTTTATACATAACACTAGCATATAAAATGAAACTATTAATCTTTAGAGGAACCTATATACTAAAAAAACATGGTTGATTTTAAAATTGCCTTAGGGGGGTCGTTAATACCTGCGTTTACCTTACATAATGTTTTTTTTTTTTAATGAATGCTGCTTGGCAAATCATACAGACTGTCCCAGTTATTGCTATATAAATGCTCTGCACAAACTCTGGCCAAAACGGGTATATAAAACTTATAGTTAACTAAGATAGTGGCTCTGTTTGAAGGCTTGTCACCAAAGGCTTGTCATCCACGAGAGGATCCACGGCCAGTAATCGACGATTGGCTCGGGAGGAGGCACGGCTCCCTGTCGTTCAGGGTGATGCAGGAACTGTCGGGGCACGGCTGCTTCGGCAAGTACCTGCGTCGCTTAGGCAGGGAGCCGGACGCGCCGGCAGTAGTGAGGAGGATGGTCGGCAGCTCAGAGTCGTGGGACGCGGTGGTGTCCTTCTGCAAGGACGTGATGTCGCAGAAGGAAGCTGCGGAACGGGAGAGGGAGATATCAACTCCCTTTCCGGGCCGCAGAAGACGCACTGGTCGCCGAGGAAGGGCGGATAACGCCCTCTTCCGCCCCCCATGAATGGGTCCAGGGGCGAGGGACATGGGGAAGTCCCCGCCCCCTCCCTATTGATGGACCCCGAGGCGGAGGCACGCGCGAGTGTCGGCGCGCGCCTTTGAGGCGATGCACAGGGTAGTTTAACACCCCACTACCCCGTGCTGGAGACGAGGCCCGGACAGACCGAGCCAGCACGAGGGTGGGGTCGTGGAAGAATTTAGACTCCCGCGGCCCCACGCGCGCTCGTGATAGAAGACACACCGGGTTGGTTTTAGTCAGTAAAAGTCTGACATACCCCGTCGCCCACCACAGGGCGGCGGGCATCCTATTAGGATTTCCACCACGGAAAAAAAAAATAATAAAAAGTAGTGAGAGGATCCAGCAACCCGCTGTTACAGTTTAATGCCTCATTAACCGCATTGCAATGTCGTGACAAGCTTCACAAATACAAACATCTTCAATGATTTGGAAATAAGAAAACGAAAATCAATATATTTAGATTAATATTTTATAATTATTATTCATAGAGCTGAAAGTGTTCCAAATACAAATTGATGAGATAATTCTCGAATCAAATCAAAAGTAGTTGAATAGCAAATTACAGGAAGAAAACAGGACATCGCTCAGTACCACACAAATTACAGGGCTTATTTCTGTATGAACTGTGCAAAAGAAATGCAGTCCTTCCGAAAAGTCTCTTCTCAATTGGGTTTTGCTAATCAGTAACTTAAAAGTACCTACTCTGAAAACTGTAGAAGAAGCAGGGATTTCGGATTATTATTTCCGCATTTGCATAAAATGAACGCAACTAATTTACATGGTAAAAATAGAACATCTTAGTTATTTGACTTCACACAAACTTCTCTATTTTATATGAGCCATATTGTTTTCATCAAACTGGCCCATAATGAGGATGCAGATGAACAAATTACCATCGTTATGTGTTGTTACAAAATACCCACAGACTCTTTACTAAAGACAAAAGTTATGCAACTGGTAAGGACATTTTTTTTTTTGGGGCAGCAGAAGCGCTTGTCTGACTTTTACTGACTAAAACCCACCCATGTTTCTTCACTTGCCTGTGTGACGGCCAGGGCCACGGTTTCTTTTTTAACCAACCCGCAACCCTGACCCAGCAGGCATTGGTCTTCGTGGACCCCGTCACAATGTGAACTGGTAATGACCTTGCATTGTATGTTACAGGTATTCAACAAATAATCAGTACCTTTGTGGAGACAGACCATAACTACTCATCATCTCGGCTTTAATCCCAGTTGCAAAGTTTCAACCCCAAACTGTTAATTTGTGACACTTTCGGCTAATTTGTAATATTATTTCTGTGTAATTCATAATTGGCATAATGTTTATCTAACGATTTTGTTTATATACGGTCAGCTGTGAAATTAACACTCATAAAATAAATAAATTACTGAATACTCTTTTTTTAATCATTTGAAAACCCAGACCTATAATATACATAGTACGCATAGGTACTTAGCTATAATATACGTACACATAGCTACGTATGCACAGGTACGTAGATATAATATACATGGTTACCTATGCACAGGTACGTAGCTATAATAAACATAGCTACATACGCATAGCTACGTATATACACTAGTAGTTGTACACCCGCCAAATGTAAGAGGGCAGCACTTTCCATATATGCAAATTTTACCGCAGAGTTGTCACTCTTTAACTGTATACTAGAGATGCAACGGATATCCGGTAAATATCGGGTATCCGGCCTATCCGGCCGTCCTAATACTATCCGGCCGAATACCGGATAGCTAATATTTGGCCGGATGTCTATCCGGCCGAATAAATAGAACAAACTGGATAAATGAAACATATTTTTGAGTAATTGTTTTTTTTATTTAGTTAGTATCACTTTAATATAAATGATTTAAAAAGTAAATTAATGTAATATCAAGAAAATGAATGAATTAGTACTCATATTGCACTAAGGGCAAATTATGGTAGATGAATACTAATTTCTCTGCATTGGGAGGTAGCAGGCGGTTGCGTTTCTCTTCATAAATAAGGCCAGCTTCAGAAAAAAGTCTTATACAGTGCTGCAAGGTGCAGAAAGGTAGATTTTAGCAAACTTTGTTAAATTTAGCTGCCCACCAAGAATATGGGTCGCAATAGCGATCAATTAGCACTGACTTGAGATAAAAATCCAGCTCACAGGTTATCGCCGCCTGCGCAAAGGACTAAGTTTCGCCAGATATCCGGCTATCCGAGCACATGGTCTGCCGCATATCCGGTATCCGGTATCTGGCCAAACTACTATCCGTTACATCTCTACTCTATACTTACTATACTCTTCGAAGTCAGCTGTGTGTGTGTGTGTGTCATGTGCCATCTGTTATCACTATGCGTTGGCAAAAATTAAATCCGTTTTAAGTCATTTCTGACATATTATTAGATGGAATCAAGGCAGTGATTATTTTTTAAATAAATTCATTATATTATTTTTATTGTTAATTGATATAAGATATCATGACTAGTCATGTAAAATAAATTAAAAATATTATTCTAGTATTTTTTTAAACGTAATCGCTTAATTAAATGCCGCTGCTCTGTTAAAGCGAAACGCATAGGTACCAAAGATTAAAACAAACAGGTTTGGATGCATTCAAACTTGATAATAATTGTGATAAAGTTGAGTTTATTTAATATTAATATAAAACATTTCCCAAACTATTATAAATAAGTTGGACCCGGTTATTTAAAGCATGTATAAATGACTATTTTGTAATACATCAATCGTACGTGTACGTGTTCAGGTCATATTTGGCCATTCTCCTTTATTTGAATGACATTTTAGATTGTGAGTGTTGACATAAAAATCTATGTTATTTTGCTATCTTAGAATTTTTAATAATATTATTTTATAATGTAACACAGTGACATGCTGGTCACACTTGGCGGACCCCCCTCCAGTCTGCCAATAATCGCAAACCAACTCGCACGTCCGCCTATCAGTTGAAAAAGTCGGCCATATTGTATTGTAAGAAACAAAGTTGCAATAAACAGATTTTCACAAACGAGTATTTTCTGTTGCACAAACCACAGCTCCTGCAGGATCAAACATCAACAACATCCATTAAATTGTGGAGAAATACTATATATATGGTATTTCTAATGTGATGCCGTAAATAATAACATTCCCGTTCATTCCCGTGTTTACAGTGAAACTCAGGTTGAACCCTACGAGATTTATCAAAATAATGTACTAAATATTGTACACATTGAAAAGGTCTACAAAAAAGTTCGCAATGTCGTATCTCTTATGGATATCCGACAATTTTTTTTTTGTCATTTACTTTTTACGATAAATACCGGCTAATTTTCACACAACACAGCATTAATCCTTATCCAATTTAATACTTTAAATACATTGTTGATTTAATATAGATCTATATCGCCCTTTACAGCATATGATTTAAATGAATATTTATGAAGATATTACAAATTTAAAAATTGCGGTCCGTCGCGTTTACAGCGGTACCGACTGATCAGGGCAGGGCGAGAGCAGCGGGCCGCAATGTTTTTAATACAAATGTTTAGGATTAAAAGACTAGTTTCGAAATTTATGCTCCACGTCACAATTAAAAAACAAAAGGTCACGGACTTTGACGGACGATTCGAAAAAAATCGCATTACGGGCAAGAGTGCCTTTTGAGTAAGAATTTACTATCGGGAATAATTCTACATATAAGTGATTAAAATCGAGAGTTCGGGGAGTTATTTGGTATCTAGTTTACCCAGCGGATTCTCAAAACTAGACCGGCAGTTTTGAAGATAGACGACACGACAAGGCCCGCGCGTTGTTGAATTCACAATCAAATGAATATGTATTATGTATAGATACAGGTTTATGTATCTATTAATGTATTATAATACACGACAATACAACACAGAACTCACTACACAACACAAAACATAGTGCCAGCAATTCGATTCGCGAGCTGAAACGGGTAAGTTCTCAGAATTGTCATAAAACCTTGTAGGCGGCCGGTGGCCCAGAGCGGAGTTTATACCTGCTAGCCCCCTGGGCAGCCGTATTAAACAACAACGTTCACAGTTTTTCTGTAATGTATTTAGTATCAGCATTGCATCTGTTATATCTATGATGAGTCATAATTCTAAGAAAAGTATTGTAATGTGAATTGTTTAAGTTTAGTTGGTTCCTTAGTGGGGGTTCTTCATCGAGCCGTCGAATGGAGCACACTACCAGTTTAGTTGAATTTGTTACACATAATTCTTATGTGCTTTGTCTTATGTTTTATGTATTTTATATTGCTGACAGCCTCCGTGGCGTAGCGGTAGCGAACGCGGCTTCTGCGCAAGGAGGCGCAATTTCGATCCGTGGAATTCGAGCAGTGCAAATATTTGTATGCATCAATATGAGTATTTGCACTGGTCTGGTCGTGCCTCGGAAAGCACGTTAAGCCGTTGATCCCGGTTGTCATACGAACATCTAATGGCAGTCGTTAGGGGTTGTTGGAGCCCTCAAATGTGCAACAATTGGGTTAGTTGGGATGCTTTGATGTCGCCTTCAGGTTGTGGAGGTCAGATGGCAGTCGCTTGATGGAAAATATCGAAGGTTAGCTAAATAATAACCTATCATTATAACCAGCAATGTCCATACTCACAACCGTAAATTCACATACCATCGCGTCATCAGTCCACGCTCCACGCACTGAGGGTGTCTCGCGCCTGTCGCGAAGTCCAATGAACTCGGCGAGGCCCGCTCTGATCAGCGACACACTCGATCCGTCATCGAGTTGCACGGTCGCGTTTACGATATCTTTGGGTCCATATACACGAATAGGTAACACTTTCAATAGCACTTCACTGTCATATTTGCCACTCGCGTTAAAGTACGTTATAGTTTCCGATGGCATGTCTGACTGTACTCGTTGCTTGCTGGCTGGCGATGTAGTACTCACGCTCAGTCGTGTTGTTGTCAGCGCTAGTGGTCTCACGTTGTTTACTTGTAGAATAATGCTGGAGCCGTCCTTGTCGAGCACAGGGGCTGAACACTTTGTTCTATAGTGTTTTGATATTAAACACTTGTAGCACAAGCCGTGTTTTTTCACATATTGCCACCGTACTTTACTTTCTTTTTTACTTTCTGAAATTGTTTGCAGTGGCTGTGATTATGTACCGATGCCCGGCGTTGCGTTCTTCGTCTTGAACAAGCACGCTCTGTGAGCGTGTGCATGTACTTGTCTTGCTTTTAGGATGCTGGTCATTTCGGAAATTAGTAAAAATACTTGCAGTGGTGGAAATCTTTACAACTTCTTCATATAAAAAATCTGATAAAATCACCAACCTTGGTTTCTTTTTCTCGATGATCAATTTAAAGCTGTAGTCAGACCACTTGGAGATGAGCACTGCGGGGAGTTCTAACAAAATCTTCGAAACGATGTTGACACCGTGTAGGTACTCCTCGAGACCCACTCACTACTCGTACTGCCTCCACTACATATTGAACTTACACAGAAAATCCGACGATTTCTTTATGATATTCCGGTTGTAGGGACTAAAGCTTCTGTATGTCTTGGAGTATCGGGAAATTATGCAGTCGGGATAACCAAACCGTAGCTACAATGTCGATATCACTTTTTCAGGCGAAGTGGCGCTTATAAACAATGCGGCGACTGCATCTTTCGCTTGCCTTCATAGGCATTTTCGATGTCTGCATAGGTTTTCTTTTGGCGTGAATTTACACAATGCTGTCGACTCACCGTAGGTGTGTTTAAATTGAAGCCAATCCGAAATCCGAAAGATTTACCTGAATTCTCAGGTAACCAGTTTCACCTGAGAATTCAGGTAAATCTCTTGATGTGCTCATGCGGGCAAACTGGCTTGAAGCACGTTGTTAGCACAATTGTTTGAGAGATCCCTCAAAGCACTAGCCAAAAAATGAACCGCGTCGTTCAGCACAGTCATCGAGTCGCCGGGCGGTGGCAGCAACGGCGCCGCGGCGACGTGCGGCCGGCCAGCCACGTGCTCGGTGCATGGCGACTGTGCTGGCTCCTGCAAGTCACCCGTTTCCATTACTTTTTCGGGGTCTTGTTGCTCCTAAAGGGGTTCTTTATGGTTGCTCTGATGAGCTACACAATCTTCCAAGTCACGGTGAGGAAGTTCCTTCCCAGTTTGTGAACTGTATTCCAAGTTGTCTTCCTCATCGTCGAGTACTGCCAGTTGTGCATCCAGGTTTCGATCAATCAGAGCCATTTGGATGGTGGCTTTTTGTCTGGCGGCTTCCAACTGCAGCATTTTTTTCTTGCTTTAACGCGTGGATTTTCTTGACGACGCAAAAGATCGTACTGGCGTTTTTACCACGCGAGGCAGGGTTTATCATTTTATACTGCTTTCCGGCACATCAGAAAATAAACGTTGTGGTATAACGTGCTCGATTGACTCCGCTTGGGTATTTTCCGTTTCTTTGTTCTGTTGCACACGTTGCTCCTGCAGCCTTTTGCTAGTCGTGTTTTGACGCCTTGGGATTGGATCATTATTGATCCGGCTCGAAGGACCACTTTGTTGATGGTTGATCCTGCAGGGGCTGGGGTTTGTGCAACAGAAAACACTCGTTTGTGAAAATCATGTTTATTGCAACTTTTTTCTTACAATACAATATGGCCGATTTTGCGATTGATAGGCAGACGTGCGCGTTTGTTTGCGATTATGGGCAGACTGGAGGGGGGCTCGCCTAGTGTGACCAGCATGTCAGTGTGTCCCAACCCTCAGTACTAAACTAGTGATGTCAATTTTATTAAAATTACAGTATTGAGCGCGTCGCTAACAGATGTTATTATACATATTATAAACCTTCCTCTTTAATCACTCTATCTATTAAAAGAAACCGCATCAAGATTTAATCATACAAAGGGACACAGGGAAAGAGAAAGGGACTTTGTTTTATAAAATGTGCAGTCGTGAAAATAAATGACGGCGCCTGCGGTCGTGCAAATAGCAACCCTGTTAGTGTGACTGAAATAATTTTGGTACCAGCACATTATTTTGTACTAGAAGCAAAACTGATTTTAATGAAAACACAAATGTATGGTCTCTGGCGTATAAATAAAATGAGTTAATTAAAAAAAAATCATACGTATTTATTATTTTAACGTGCTTTTACCAATGAAAAGGTTCCAAAACATAATAATTGCTTTCATCATGTGATTCCAAATATTCTTCGCTAAAAAGTTATATTCTTAGCTCTCCACAAGCGGAGGGTGGCCGTGGCGTTCCTGCAAGAGACTCCGTGGAAAGGCAGCAGATCCCGGCTTATTGGGAATGGCTACAAGCTGATCTACACGGGTGCACCTAGTGGGAGAAATGGGGTCGCCATGGTGTTGTCTGGCGAGCTCCGGAATGACGTCTTGGAGGTGAATCTCACCAGTGATCGGCTGATGTCGTTACGGGTGCTTGTCAATGGGGTTATAACCCACTTGATAAGTGCCTACGCTCTGCAGACCGGGTCCGGTGACGTCGAAAGGACGTTGTTCTGGACCCACGTCGAAGGATTGCTTCGCGGGGTTCCGTTATCCCAGGGAGTCGCTCTGGGTGGTGATTTGAACGGTCATGTGGGTGAGAAGTGTGACAGGTTTCAACGTGTTCACGGTGGCTTTGAGTACGGTAGCCGCAACGCGGAAGAAAACAACATTCTCCGAACGTGTGCGTTCACATCACATTACCTATGAAATTAAATTATAAATGCGAAAGTTGGTTTAAAAATATTCAGATAGTTTCAGGCCTCAGGAAGGCAATGGAGGAAGTTAGCTTATTATAACACAACATGTGTAGCGTCTTTCCCAGTCGAGCAATGGAAGAATGAGTGTTTTAGAAACAGTGTTTGGAAATATCTAAAACTATGCTTCTACTATTGTAATACTTTGTGAAAATGTATGGATGTTTGTTCACCTTAGCTCCTACATTTCAGAATGTATCTTTGGAGTGTACTGACCGCCTTCAGCTTTTGGGAGTTGAGATTTCCTCGAACTTAAATTTTGGGCGGTTCATTGAGACCACAGCCAAGGTGGCTGCCAAGAAACTTGGCGTTATCACCAAGGTCCGGCAGTACTTTACACCAAGGCAGCCTCTAATGTTGTACAAAGCACAGGTCCGTTCGTTTGTGGAGTACTGCAGCCACATTTGGGCTGCTGCTGCAAAATTTCACCTGGCCATTTTGGATTCAGTGGAGAGACATGCATATAGGCTGATTGGCGACCCAGATTTAACTCAAAATGTTCTCTAAAGCCCAGGTGTAGAGTAGCTAGTCTTTCGGTGTCCTATAGGATGCATTTTCGTGAGTGCACTAGGGAATTTCATGATTTAATTCCGCTATCTCCGTTCCACTATCGGACGCACTTTCTTTATTAACACTACTTCTAATCGATTACTATTGTTGTTATTTCTAACGGTACTGTTACGCTGTCATAATTAAATAAAGTATTTTTTTTAATTTAAATCCGAGTTCAATCAAGCATGTGTTTTGGTGCCGTTAAATGCTCCTAGATTGACTTCGCCCCATTCGGAAACTGTTTGTGGAAGTGCAATATTCGCACGCTCTACCACATTCATCTCTCTTTCTGGCCGAAATGCTTCGATCCTAGCCCGAGCACTGGGCGTACCCTCGTACTCAATTCTAATATGTCTTCTCTTTAGGATACCTACAGATAAGATATATCAAAAATGTTTTTCTACGTGGTTACGTTTTATAACTTAAATAAATCCTTTTAATGTCTGTGACAGTATTGATACACATTATTTTTATCGTGATCTATATTAAATGCAATAAATAGGTCAAAGGAGATGTTTCATTTTGGCCATCACTATGTAAACACTAGGTAAAAAGAAAAAAAAAATAGATTTATACTACTAAATTAATTTGAATACAAATTATATAATTAATTGTTTGAACCGTTTATTAGTGAGATAAAACTTTTTAAGGTACGACTTTGACAGTTCTATTTTCCCGTTGTGTTCATGGTGAGTGTTAATTTGAGTTGATTGCGTTTCGGAGTTTTAGTAATTTATTTTGTTTTATGTGTATGATCAGAATTCATGTTTTGTTTTTTTCCTCAGACATATGGTAGAAAATACAGATACGATAGACTTAGATACATGACACGTCAATCAAATGTCACTGTCAAAATCTTATTTGGCTTATTGCTGACCACCATATTTATTAATAGTTATATTTATTAATAGTGGTGCACTCCTTGGCCGAGTTAAATTGAACGTATATAAAAATTAATTATAACGTTTTCTTTTATCCTGCGGGTAGACTTATAATAAGTGTCAGTATAACATAATTTCTGGTCTGCTCACCACATTGTTGGCACACTGTATAAGTAAACTGTTATTAGAAACTGGCAGTATCTAAAAATATACAAACAACTAACAAAATAGAGTTTCTTAAGAAAACGTGTTACTAATGTAATTAACAGACATAATGTAATATCAGTGTACAATTTGATAAAATTGTTGCTTAAATTGAAGAGTACAACTGTATAACATAGTATGAATATTGAATAGCTGGTATAATGTTTATTTATTTATACTTAATTGCACAGCAAACATATACATTCAACACTATAAAATATACTATGGCTGGCCTTATTGCTAATGCAATCTCTTTCAGGCAACCTTAAAATGGATGCCATAACATCGGCCGCCGGCAGAAGTTACCACCCACCAGACAAAGCCTTGCCGCCAAGCGATTTGTCGTGTTCCGGCATGATGTCTGGTGAAGCCGTTCGGAGGACGGGTCTGAGCAGTTGTGTTGCGATGTGTGCCGGGTACGATGCGCCTAATGTTGTTGTGTTGGGAGTTTGGTCGTGGAGGGTCTTCAGATCAATCTCCCTTTGGCGCAGTATCGTTGGTCGTGTTGTTGGGTTTAACATTGCATCACCTCGCTCAACTGCCGTCTTCCTTCCTATTCGTTCAGTTTTTCTGAGTGAATAGGCTCTTAATAAACTAGCGCGCTTTACCATCAACGATCGCATCACTGCTTACCATCAGGCGGGAATGCGGTCAAGTGCTAGTTTATAACTATTAAAAAAAAATAAGTCATGCAGGTTTTTTCATTACCTTCAGTTTATTGCCTAATCAAATACTGTAGAGAGCAAATACATAGGTAAACTAATCCAGAAAAATATTGTGCTAAAGGACGTTTAAAAATTAATACACTGGTGCAAAAGACGTCAAGATTACGGTCCCTAACTAAATTAACTCTTAAAAACATAAACTTACTAGAATATCAGTCAGCTACTCATATAGTTTGTGCAAGTTTCTATTATAAATGACATTCTCCGGCAAAGAAATCCTTCAAATTGAAAGTCGTTCCAACTTTTAGATCATAAAGTATCGGATTATTCTTTTTTTCTTCTTCAGCAACTCAGGCGATGTCGACTATTCTGCCAGCGTCATATGGTGGTTATCAACTTAATATTTCAATTACTATAAGAAATACAGTATTGTTTTTAAAGAAAGAAGAGCGTTGCGTACAAATAAATCCAGGCCTATATTAATCTTTGTATACTCGCGCGTTGGTCTCTCAGACCGACAAATCAATATCTCTTCGTTTTATTAAAAATATATAGAATATGTAAAGAAAACCCTGTCCGATCCGTGAAGATATTGTTAGGTATCGATAACTGATTTTACTAAAGGATACAAAGCCGGGCTAAACTTAGAAAAGAATCATAAAAAAGTTCATTGATGTTCTTTTGAGTTTACACAAAAAAAAAGTTCAATTTCTCATTTAACTTAAAGTACCGAAATGTATGCAGTTTTTAAAAGGATGATTTAAAAAAAATATTTCTACCACATAAAGTTATAAACTACTAATATTTTTCAGTTGTTTCATTTTATAAAGACTTCTAGTATAAAATAAAACTCAATAATATTTCATTTAATATATAAAAATAAATATTATTTCGCAAAAAGAAGTGACTTAATACATGTGCGGTAGACAACCATCCGCGGGCGACGGGGGGCAGGGCACGTGGTCGCATCGCTTATAATAATACCGTCAAAATGGTGTTGTCACTTTTTAAAAATTACCAAATTTCGGGGAAGTTGGAATTAATTCGCGGGGAAAAAAGATTATTTCAAAATTCATTAATATTGTTACTATGATAATTACATAACATTTTTGTTGTAGTTTCCTCAAAATACAACTATCAGCGCCATCTGTCAACACTTATGTACAACAACGTGTTCTGCTTTATCTGTATATAGCTGTTACAATAAAATCTAGTTCGTTCACTTTTGTTAGAAGAAGAGCACGGAGTTTTATTTCAAACATCATTAATAATAAATTATTAATAGGTTATGGGCCCAGAACGTATCTGGCATAATCTAACTAGTTTCTCGCGACAGTGTATTGTGTTTTTATATATAATAGTTGCAGTATAGGAACAGTATAGTTGTGAAATAAGTGCTCGGTAGTAAAGTAGAAAATGGCGTCGCACTCAAATTATTTAATAAACGTTCCCAAGCTCAAAGGACGCGAAAATTACACAGAATGGTGTTTCGCGGCAGAAAATTTTCTTGTGTTGGAAGGCACGCTTGGAATTATCAAACCAGAAGCAGGTCAAGAAGCGATTTCTGCAGCCGAAGATGCTAAAACACGTGCTAAATTAATTTTAACAATAGATCCCTCTATTTATGTACACATCAAAGGAGTTACATCTACAAAGGAATTATGGGATAAACTTAAATCCTTATATGACGATTCAGGATTTACTAGAAGAATAAGTCTACTGAGAAGTCTCATATCAATTCGTCTGGAAAATTCTACTTCAATGAATTCCTACGTTACTCAATTAGTGGAAACGGGACAAAAATTGGCGGGAACAGGATTTAACATCAGCGACGAATGGATAGGATCATTATTGTTGGCTGGATTAACCGAAAAATTCAGCCCAATGATAATGGCAATCGAACATTCGGGGATGAATATTACAACAGACGCCATTAAATCAAAACTACTAGACATGGAAACAGAAGTGAATGAAAGCGATAGTGCTGCCTTTGGAAGTTTTAAAAGCAGGTCGTACCAACATAAGAAACCGATAGCAAATAATAAAAGTCCAAGCCAAAGTAAAAATGGCGGGCAGATGTCAAAGCCCAAAGTTGTTAAATGTTTCAAGTGCAAACAGTTGGGACACTATCGAAATCAGTGCACAAATACTGTAAAAGAAATGGAAAATAAACAAACAAACGCATTTAGTGCAGTTTTCCTTAATGGTTTTTATAGAAAGACTGACTGGTATATTGACTCGGGAGCGAGCGTGCATTTAACAACAAATGAACATTGGATTCAAAATGCACGTTATGATCATAGTATGAAAGAAATTGTAGTTGCGAACGACAGCAAAGTGCAAGTTACATGTTTTGGCGACGTGAAAATTACTACATGCGCAAATAATTGTAATTATAATGTGACAGTTGAAGAGGTTATGTGCGTTCCGAGTCTGACAACAAATCTACTTTCTGTGAGTCAATTAATAAACAAAGGTAATAAAGTATCCTTCAGAGAGAGTGGTTGTGATATCCACAACAGAATGGGAAACTTAGTGGCCACAGGCACCTTAATCAATGGGGTGTACAAGCTGAATATACCAGTGCACCTGTCAGCTGCGGCGGTGGTATCTAATGAGATGTGGCATCGAAGACTGGGTCATGTAAATAATACTTACCTGAATAAAATGCAGCATGCTGTTGAAGGCTTATCCATTAAAGAGAAGGCAGATATAAGCAAAAGTTCCTGTGTAACCTGTTGTAAAGGGAAGCAGAGTCGCTTGCCCTTTCCCAGCAATGGCAACAGATGCACTCAGTTACTCAATGTGGTGCATACGGATGTGTGCTGACCAATGGAGAATGTCTCCATAGGAGGATCAAGGTACTTTATAATATTCATTGATGATTATAGTCGAATGACTTATATTTACTTCATGAAGAATAAACATGAAGCTTTTCAATGTTTTAAAAACTATGCAGCCAAGGTAGAGAATTTACTTGATCGTAAAATTAAGGTGTTACGAAGTGACAATGGCCTTGAATTTTGCAGCAATGAATTTAAAAATTTTATAAAGCAAAAAGGCATAGTTCATCAAAAGTCTAATCCCTACACCCCACAGCAAAATGGATTAAGTGAAAGAATGAACCGCACTATTATAGAAAAAGCTAGATGTTTACTGTTTGATGCAAAAATGAAGAAAGAGTTCTGGGCTGAGGCAACTAACACTGCTGTTTATTTACAGAACCGGACAGTATCAGCCACTTTAAATAACAAAACTCCTTATGAATTGTGGACTAATATAAAACCTGATATTAGTCACATCCGAGTGTTTGGGAGTACAGTAATGAAGCATGTGCCCAAAGAAAAGAGGCTAAAATGGGATGAGAAATCTGAAGAGTGTATCCTGGTGGGTTATGCTGAAGATACGAAGGGATATAGAATATATAACCCTCAAACCAAGGTAATTACAACAAGCCGAGATGTTGTTATTATCGAGAAGGAGATGAGCAATATAACAGTAAATGAGAAGAATTTGGAAACTAATTTTAAAGAGCAGAAGAGTTCAGATTCAGTGGGGGACAATAGTCTGTCAGATGAGTCATTCACCTCTGCAGATAATGCTGATGATTCTACATTTGTGCTAGATGAAAGTGAAAACTCAGACAGTTCTGTTGCAAGTACTAGCAGTGAGGTAAAGAGATTACCTGCTAGAGAAAGAAATCCACCAAAGAGGTATGGTTTTACATACATAAGTACAGCTAATACCACTGTTAATGACAGTGAGTTATCTTTGGAGGAAGCTCTAAATGGTCCAGAGAAGGAGCATTGGTTGCGTGCTGTCCAGGAGGAACTACAGTGCTTCGAAGATAATAAAGCATGGGAGCTTGCGGACGCCCCATTAGATGGGACAATTGTGAAGTGTAAGTGGGTTCTAAAAAGAAAGTGTGACAGTGAAAATAACATTTGTTATCGTGCTAGACTAGTTGCTAAAGGTTATAATCAGAAAAGTGGTATTGACTACAAAGAGACATTTTCCCCTGTGGTTAGGCATACTACTTTGCGATTGTTGTTTGCTTTAGCTGTACAATTAGATTTAAACACCAGCCATCTAGACGTTAAGACTGCGTTTCTTAATGGAGAATTGGAAGAAATCATATATATGCAAAAGCCAGACTGTTTTGAATGTTCTAATGATGAAAAATGTAAAGTTCTAAAGTTGAACAGGGCTATATATGGTCTCAAACAATCCTCCAGAGCATGGCATAGGAAAGTAGATAATGTTATGTTAACTAGTGGTTATAAAAAATCCAAATTAGAACCATGTTTGTATACAAAAATAGTAAATGGTCTCAGGACAATAGTTACTTTGTATGTAGATGATTTTTTTATATTTTCTAATGATGCTGAAGAAACTAAATCATTAAAAGAGATTTTGAGTAACCAGTTTAAAATTAAAGATTTAGGCCAGATAAAACAATGTCTTGGTATAAATGTTAATATTGATAAAGAAAATAATTTCATAACTTTGAGTCAAGAAAATTATATTGATCAGTTATTATTTAAATTTAATATGTGTGAGAGTAAAACAGTAGATACTCCATTGGAAGTAAAACTAAATGTTGAGAAATTTCAAGGTACAAATAGTAATTATCCTTATCAGCAGCTCATTGGGAGCCTGATGTACTTAGCAGTGCTTACAAGGCCAGATATTGCCTATGCAGTAGGATACTTAAGTCAATTTAATAAATGTCATAGTAATGAACATTGGATGTATGCCAAACGAATATTAAAGTATTTAAAGAAAACTAGAAATTTAGGTTTAAAGTATTGTAAAACAGGTAATGTTGATATTCAGGGTTATGTTGATGCCGACTGGGCAAATGATCCTACAGACAGAAAATCATATACTGGTTTCTGCTTTATGTTGTCAGGTTCAGTTATATCATGGGGCTGTAAAAAACAAAGAACTGTAGCGCTCTCGAGCACAGAAGCCGAGTACATGGCTATTACGGAAGGTTGTAGAGAAGCTGTGTATCTCTTAAATTTGCAATGTGAGATTACTGAACAGATGTATACCATTACGTTGTATAATGATAATCAAAGCTCACAAAAATTGTCTGAGAATCCTATATTTCATAATAGAACCAAGCATATAGATGTTCGCTATCATTATTGTAGAGAAGTAATTTCTAAAAAGCTTGTTAAAGTTGATTATTTGCCCACCTGCAATATGCCAGCTGATATGTTGACAAAAAGTTTGTGTTCAACTAAACATCATAAATTTGTAAAAATGTTAGGCATTGTAAATGTATTAGAATAATACAGTATTTTGAGAGTGGGGGTGTTGTAGTTTCCTCAAAATACAACTATCAGCGCCATCTGTCAACACTTATGTACAACAACGTGTTCTGCTTTATCTGTATATAGCTGTTACAATAAAATCTAGTTCGTTCACTTTTGTTAGAAGAAGAGCACGGAGTTTTATTTCAAACATCATTAATAATAAATTATTAATAATTTTATATTATATATGGTCATGTATTTACCTAACCTTTATTATCCTTATGGATCGGACAGGGTTTTCTTTACATATTGTATAGTGAGACTTTTTTTTTTTATAAATTATAAACCAGCGCTTGACCGCAAACCCTCCTGATGGTAAGCAGTGATGCGAACGTTGATGGTGAAACGCGCTAGTTTAGTAAGAGCCTATTCACTCTAGCCTTGAAAAGACTCAAATTGTAATGTGACGGAAACACCGACGATGGCAAATTGTTCCAGTCCCTCGATGTACGCGGTACAAAGGAGGAAGCAAAACGCTTCGTCCGGATCGCAGTAGTGTCAACAACGTAAGGGTGGAAACTCGCCGTACGACTGGTCGTCCGATGATGGAACGGAGATGGGGGAATTAAATCATGCAATTCCCTTGCACACTCACCAGAATGCATCCTATAGAAGACCGAAAGGCTGGCTACTCTACGCCTGTGCTCCAGACTTCGTAGTTTTCAGTAGCTTCTTAATTTGTTGTTCGGCATTGTTTAATGCGGCGCAGGCATTGGTGTCGACTGCAAGTGTGTCACTTGTTGATGGTTATCGGTCTGTGAGACCGACTCGAATATATGTGTAACTGTTTTATGTTAGTTACCTATTACATATTTGAGAATAATAAAATTAAAATTGTGTATTCTGATTGTTATACCAATGAGTCCATTAATGATTTGTTCATTTGCATACATTTATTTAATTCTTTTTACTTTCATTTATTATACTTCATTGATGTTCTTTTGAGTTTACACAAAAAAAAAGTTAAATTTCTCATTTAACTTAAAGTACCAAAATGTATGCAGTTTTTAAAAGGATGATTTAAAAAAAATATTTCTACCAATTAAAGTTATAAGCTACTAGTATTTTTCAGTTGTTTAATTTTATAAAGACTTCTAGTATAAAATAAAACCCAATAATATTTCAAAATAATATTATGATTACAATAATCCAGACGAGATGAACTTTCGTTCTTAGAGACCGTGTGTGAGTATATGTGTCTGGAACGTAGCAGATGAAGTTGAGAAGTATCTGTCTACGACCTTATGACAAAGGCGTAACTTAATGAGTACCTATGTTTTATTAATTACCGTACTTTAAAAAAGAAAGAAATCATATAGACATATATGATCAAAATAAAGTTATGCTGACAACTTCATTGTCATAATGACAGCCAGCAGAACATTTATTTAGAGCAAAGTGTACCTATATGTGTACCTTTTTTTTGTAGGCCTTTAAGTTGGGTTCCCCTTTATAGCAGAACTTTTTACGTCATAATTTTATTTTGCATAGCAATGGATAGCATAAACCTCTATTCGCAGAAAATCGTTTGCCATACACTCATATACCATACACCGAAACCCATAATTTTGTAAGTCAGAATCATCTTTAGGCATAAATTTCATATCCCTAATAATCAATAAGTACCTATAACCATCATCCGATATCGTAGAAAGTTAGCAATCAGAATCATCTTTAGGCATATATTATATATCCGTAATAATCAAAAGTAGAACCATCGTATCGCAGAAAATTCACAGCCAGAATCATCGTTTTATTTATCACTCAATAAAACAGTATATTTTGCGAATAGTTGTGTGGTTTTTATTTCCCTGCCAGTAAGATAAAGTAATAAGCATGCAACAAGCATTCAACATACAAGCATGCAACATGCAGCAAGCATGCAACATGCAGCAGCCATGCAGCAAGCAAGCATGCAGCATACAAGCATGCAACATGCAGCAGGTATGGCTTCTGTCATGGCTCCGGCGCTGTGGGGCTCCGGCGGTCCCAGCTTCGGCTTGCTGGCCGCCTTCGACGGCCAGCCTCAGACGCGGCGGTGTGCGTTAAAATCACCTGCTTCTCAGCTCGCGGGCCGCCTCGCCCCTCCGCGTCTTTAGATTACACTCTAGGGGTAGGGCAGACAAGACTACGTGATGTCGGTTTTGAAGCGATTCATTTTTAACCTTTGTAGCACACCATAGTGACTTATAAAAACATTTTTTTTGTTAATATGACTAGTAATAAAATTATTTCTCTTCAAATTCTGTGATCTTCGTAGTATGCTAAGTCAAATTATGCCAAATAATCGGCGCTCTAAATATAAACGTTATGCTAAACGAAATTATGTAAAAAACAAAATTGTAACTCTGACAAAGGTAATTATGCCCAATACAATTCTGCCATCTTAAAAGTATCCCATTTCATTTTAAATTCTAACATAAAAACATTAGGCCAAAAAACAATTATTATAAATATTTTTTATACCTTAACATTGTTCGTTTAAAAAAGTTTATGCCTAATGAGTTATGCCAAATAGGTTTCGGAGCAACAGGTTTCTGCCAGAGACAGGGCACCCTTTAAGTTCTGGCTTTGTCAAAACAAAAAAAAATAAAAAATAAGTTCTGGCTACTGGGCCTTTGAGTTTATCTTTTCTTTAGATATCAATATTTAATTTATTTATTTATATATTCTTTATTGTACACCAATCAAACACAAAAAACATACAATGGGCGGCCTTATCGCTAATGCGATCTCCTCCAGGTAATCAAAGTGTAGCGGTCTCATACGCATAGCATCAAACGACCAGCCACGACGGTGCGCAACCGTGCACTGAGGCGCGCGGACAGTGGAGATGGCGTACGACACCGGCGGCGGCCCAGCGGCTGCAGTGACGTAATCAGTTAGCGAGGGACAACAAGCCGGCGCAGCAGCTAGCTAACGACTGAGCGCAGGTGCACGCCACATGGTCTTTTTTACTAAAGCATCTCGCAAACATCGGAGCAAACGGTAAGCAGAGTAAGGTTCGATGGTATAACATTATGCGTGGCGCACGGCGAACCCTGATTGGACGACCAGAATATTAAGTTTTGTTCACTCTTGCCACTACGTCCAATACAGTGTAATAGTACCTAAGCCATCGCAAATAAATATGTTTCATCGTCAATTGAGTTTCACTTTAATCACCCTACGAGCTATCCCCAAAAAAAGAATCAACTGAACGCAGAATGATCTCATTTGCTTAAATTGTAGTGGTTTAAAAAATAAATTGTATATTATATTTTCAAGTATACGTGGGTGGCAACAATCACTAAATTCACAATATAAATTCCCAATCTAAACAAAAGAATGCTCAAAAATACCTATTTTTAATGACTACATCATGTTTTGTAATAACGTTTCTCAGCATCATTGAAACACTCACACACAAACACTTTGGTCACCTGACCAAAGTGTTTTCAATGTGTTTTCAATAGTTATTATACGTCAAACTGAATTCCTGCAAAGCAGCAACATTCCGGTGTCTATTCCGATCCTGGATAATAACTTGGTTGGCATTTCGGGGTACCTATACAGTCTCTCACCACACCACGTCCATACAAACAACAGAGAAACAAACAAATTAAAAAAGCGCTCAAGTATTTCTATTGCACTTCTTACCTGACCTGGTTCGACCTAACTCTGTAGTAGTGGACCTGACTCGGTAAAACAACTCTTTTATTTTCAGCAAAGATAAGATGTTTCAGAAATGTATGGAACCTGGGCCAGCACTACTGTCTATTAAGTCATAAAATTAATATTTGAGGAACTAACATTACTCAAAAATAGGGCAATATTTTATTAATTTTAATTCTATTTAGACATCGAATAAATGTGTTAAAATTAAACATGAGTCAAACAAATCGGACTGGAGCTCGGGAAATGATTTTAAAGTGTATCGTCAATGTTTGTTAGCGTACCAAGCTAGGCAATTTTTTATCAAATTTGGATGATATTTATGCTGGAACAATTGCCGGTGATCGTGTTACTGTTTGTTTTTTATCTACTTGAATTTTCACATTTACTAGGTATACGATTTTAAGACTACTATAAGGATTGTTTATATTGTGCGTTTATATGTTTGAAAATATAAGTAGACCATATTGTAGTGCGAGTAATGCTTTTGATACGTTGGGTGATTCAATTTACCCCTAATTTTAAAAATGAATTATATTATGTTCGAAACTAAAAATAGTGCTATCCATCCTCAACGAAAATATTATTTAAAGAAGAATATTTGCAACCAGATAATAAAAATAATTATTATGTGTTGGAATACTTTTTATTGGTAAAAAAACGTTAAAACATATAATATTAAATATGTATGAATATGCAAATAATGCCTTCTCAGTCGAGAAGAGGCCTTTGCCCAGCAGTAAAAACTGCTCAACTTTATCAGTAATAGGCTGGTATTATTATTTATAACGAAAGTCGCATCATTTTCCATGCTTTCTGTATATATATTTAAAAAGATCTACAGACTTTTCAACTATACATTTTTATCTATTTAAAAAATGCGTCTTGTCGTTTTCATTAAAAACAGGTTTGCTTCTAGTACAAAACAATGTGACTAGCACATTGTTTTGTATCAAAATGAATTTAGTCAAACTATAAAGAGTTGCTATATGCATGACCGCAGCGCCCTCATTTGTTTTCATTGCTTTATAGACAGACTGTACACTCAATTCAAATATTAGTATACACTATAGATAACTGTTTTTTTATGATAATTTCCTATATTTTGGCTTAAACGCATCAATACTGTAAATTACTCGAAAATTCACAAATTTTATCCACAGGTCAAGAGCATTTGGAAGTTTCTGTACCCACTTAACGAGATGAGAAAATGGCGAACCGGCCGAAGGTATTTCAATCAAAGAATTTACATAAATACCTAGAACGCTGACGAACCGGCAAAGGCGTTCCTAGAAAGAGAAACGCACGAAGGACCCCTGTGTCCCTTTCTAGTAGGGTGTACACAGTTCATATGAAAATTGAGACATTTAATAAACTTCAAAATTGTTTTGAGTAAAATACTAATAACAGTAAGAGGTAGCTACAAAATAAAACATGAACTATATTTATATTGTATACTAGCGACCCGACCCGTCTTCGCTCGAATAAATGTATTATGTTAGGTATTTTTTATTTGTTTTTTAGGGACAAAACCCGCCACACTTTTCCCAACCACTGCAACTCCTGAAAGCCAGAATCAACAGTGGCGACCGCCAGAAAAACGCCGAGCAATGAAGCTCGACGAGTCCCGGAGAAACGATTCAACTGTCTTGGGTCCCGCAATGAAATTAATCAGAAAAGAATAGCGGAGGAGTAAGAAAAAAGATATTTTTTCCACTTCCCTCCATAACAAGCAGGAGACAGAACTGGGCCAAACGGCACAAAGGGACATTATTGCAACTGGGAGAAGCCCAGATTGCCAAACACCACGGAATAAAATTTGATTAAGTTAATGGGTCCTAAGTAGGTATTAGCTGTTACAATTGATTCCAATAATAGGTATGGCAAAAGCGCCTGAACGCACGGAAATTGGTTCTAGTTTCTACAAGGTCCGTATAATAAACGACTCCGGATGTAACTTGTACACTATCCAACATAATATTGCGTTCATTCTGCCAAAGAACACACTCCCACAAGATGTGATGTGCGGACTGTTCAAATTCACAGTTCGATGTAGAACACTGACACAAAGGGGAAGGAACAAGTTTAAAAGAATACAGGTTACTTTTAAAGTTGCCATGACCTGTGAGAAATTGGGCAACGCAGTGGTCAACCTCCAGCCATGTCTTAGCCAGCCGATCGCCAACGGATGGAAAGAATAGATGGAGGTGCCGGCCCTTGATGGAATTATCCCACCTACTTTGCCATTCGGATAAGAGGTCCTCCCAGACTTCAGTCTGAGGTTTAAATAATCTAGAGATTTTATTAAAGTCGCCTTGTGTAACAAAATTAGTGTCCATGGCCTCCCCCCTCGCGGAGTAGTACATAGAAGCACGTCGCTGTACCTCAAGGTCGACTGGAAGTACACCTGCCAGTACCGGTAAGGCTTCAGTACTGACCGTTCTATACGCCTTGCATAAAAATATCAATGCCAAACGTTGGCTTTGAAGCAGTTTACGTCGTGCCGCCCCTATGCTGGCCCTGTCGGCCCAAACAGGTGCACCGTAGCACATACATCCTAAGTAGGTAGCTCCATATATAGTTTTTAAAGTTAGGAATGATAGACCCCAAGTTGCTTTGGATATTCTAGTTAGGGCATAAAAGTTCCTTTTAGCTTTTTCACCAACCATTTTTATATGTTCGATAAATGAAAAATTCCTTTCTAAGATCATATACCAAGGTAGCATACGGATTGCTGTTTTTTAATGGGAACGTTGTTAAATTTAATAGTAGACAATGATTTATGATTACCTTTTAGTAGAAGTTGATAGGTTTTATGTGGCGCAAACGCTAGGCGGTTACGATCACCCCACTGAGATATTAAATTTAGGCAAGTATTGGCCAAGTTCTCAAGTCCAGCTCGGGTACTTGACTGAATGAGCAGTAGGCCATCGTCCGCGTAACCAGTAAGTGAACAGCCGCAAATTCCATAAATAAGGACCGACAACTGAACCCTGAGGACATCCCATGGTTAGTGTTTTAGTACTAGAAAAATGACCGAGCTTAAGTACCGAGGAACCGTTTATAAAGTAAGAGTAAACGAGATTATATATGTTTCTATAGCAACCGCGGGTTTTTAATTTTAACAACAGCATAGGCCACCAGGCGTTATCAAAAGCCCCAGAAATATCCAGGAAGATCCCAATTACGTACTTGTTTTCGGATTGGTTAACGGTTCTTCTGACAGAAAGCGCCGCGTCGACTGTAGATTTACCTATGGTGAAGCCATATTGATTATCATGGAACTTTGGACCGTTCGGTAGTAAACGTGGAACGATGAGGCGCTCAAGAAGTTTACCCAAAGATGGTAGAAGTGTGATAGGACGATATGACTTCGGATCATCCGGTGGTTTGTCACCACACTTTGGTATTATTCGTATGAAACCGCGTCGCCATTTACGAGGAAAAACGCCTTCAGCAATGCATCGGTTGTATACAGTTAAGATGGCATCACCCGCTGTTTAACACGCTTCTTTAATCATCCTATTAGATATTATGTTAGGTATATATAACTTTGACTTAATAGAAACGCTTGGAACGCAAGTCATACCCAAGCTCACGCGCCTCAATTTCTTTCGTTACTCTAGCTAGCAGTCTAGCTAGTAGTCACGCACGCACCGCTGTGATAAGTGGACGACGCGGCGCGCTACGCTGCTTAATATAATTAAAAAATAACAAAAAGCCATGTTCAAGAAATCAACACATTTATTTATACAAAATGTTACAGACGTAACAAATACAATACACTGAAAGACAAAAAATTGTCTACCATCATACTGCAAATGTGAAAACTTGTTTTAGTTGTTGGTTCAAAAGGAATAACTTCAGCCTATTATTCTCGAATTCCATCATCACTTCGAAAACTGCAAGAAAATTATGTTCACCAACAATCAATCAATATCGATCCGGACGAAGCGTTTCGCCTCGTCCTTTATACCGCGTACATTGAAGGACTGGAACAATTTGCCAGCCGGCGGTGTTTCTAAGGCTAGAGTGAATAGGCTCTTAATAAACTACGCTTTACCATCAACGATTGCGTCACTTCTTACCATCAGGCGGGATTGCGGTGAAGCGCTAGTTTATAAATTTATAAAAAAAGATATAAGTATATAATTTATATTAATAATAAAATGGTTAGGTTAGTTATTCAAGTAGGTTAAACTTTTTGTAAAAGTGTAAGGTAAGTATAGCTAATACGGATAGTTCACATACACTGATACGCTGTTTGTTACATTTTATTTAGTACATATTAGGTATAAAAATTTTCAAGAAAATATACAATTTCTTTCTAGTAAGTCTATACTTTTTAAACAAACTTAAAAAAGGAAGAGGTTCTATGTTCAGCTGTCTTGTCTTTTTGCAGAAAATTATACTCATCCTACACCATATATTTTGTAAACAAACTGGTACAGACATACCTAAACATTGAACGATCACAACCGGGGCAATAATAACTATTACATCCTCGCACACAACAAATTCTTGTCATTTTAAATTAGATTTTTACCTCAACCTTCCAAAAAATAGCGTAATACCTTAAAAATACGGCAAAGAAAATTTTGCATCGACCATATTGATTATTTAACCCAATATGTCAGCGGTGTTGCGATTCTATAGTTTAAACTATCTGCTAATAATATTTTATTTTTATTTATTGTTTAATCACAATAAATGCATTGATTAAATGTTGAGCTAAGCAGTTAGTTATTTTAATGCTTAATCAATCACGAGTCACTGATATAATATTGTATATCACCATAAATAATAAAACGAGTGGATGAAGTTTATGTATTAAATTTACCATATGGTAGTTTTATTTCACACTGGCAGTCTGCGGGAAAGGGACACAGGGGTCTTTCGATGCCTCTCATTCGGAACTTTAGGTATTTATGCGTAAGCTTTGTGGCAATGTAAGCTTTATGAGGTAGGATTTAGGTTTATTTTTGAATGTTGTTGTTTAGATGTTATTATTACTCGTAATAATTCTATATAATATTTAAATTTTTTTGATTTCAATGATGTTGGAAATGATGGGTTGCCATTACAGTAACTATCAAAGATAGTGCTGTTCATTTTACTTACGCAAAATCATTAAAATTAGAAAGAGAAATAAAAAAAGAAGATAAAATAAATATATTTATAAAAAAACTTAGACAATTTCTTATAAATAAGTGCTACTACTCTGTCAACGAATACCTCAATGATAAAAATATAAAGACACAAACTTAAATAGACATACATACATTCGCACACACACACATACGCACACGCATCCTCACACACACGCATCCTCACACACACACCCCCACAAACGCACCCGTTAGCAAGCAACGTAGTAAATTGTAAAAAAGTGCTTCCTCTCTCCTAACTTCACTTATTTTGTTTGTGCCCGACAGGGTCCACGTGAACTAATTTTAAGTATTACCATCTAAGAATACATGTGGAAAACAATAAAAGTATTGAGTATTGAGTATTGAGATGATAGTATTTTTTTATTTTCGCGTCGATATGCCACATATTTCTATAACATTTTTTTCTATAGTCAAACATTTCCTGTCCATGTATCTACGTCAATGTAGCAGACCCTTTGCTGACAATCGTGCTGTCACTGTCACAATTAAATACAACATTGTGTTATTCGTACATGATTTGTTACTTTTTCCGAAGCACGGTAATTAATAAATTAAAACGTACTCATAAATCAACGCCTTTGCCCGTGTTTATAGACAGATACTGCTCGATTTCATCTGCTACGTTCTAAACTTGTGAATAAAACAAGCCGGGCTTCAGTTGTACGCGACGCTTTTCTTTCAAAAGAGTAGTATTACTTATAATTGAAATATTTAGTTGATAATAACCATATGACACTGGCAGAATAGTCGACATCGCCTGAGTCGCCAAAGAAGAGAAAAAAAATAATCGTATCTGATACATCTTGAGCTAAAAGATGGAAAGACTACCAATTTGAAAGATATGTTTACCGAAGAATGCCCGCATGTTTATAGTGACCGACAGGAATTTCCACAAACTGACTAGGAGAAGCTGACTGATATTCCAGTAAGTAGATATTTTTACAGTTAGTTTAGCTAGGGACTGTAATGTTGACGTCTTTTGCACCAGTGTGTCAATGTTAAAATGGACTTTAGCACAGTATTTTTCTTGAATAATTCATCTATTCACTCTATACAACATTTAATTAGGCATTATAATAAAGAAAAGGACAGCAAATAAAATTGCATGACTTATTTACAGGACCAAATATTAATCTCGGTCCATTGTAAGGTTGCCTGGCAGAAATTGACTCTGGGATAAGGCTGACCATTGCATATTTTGTAGTGTTGAATTTATTCTTTAAGTAATGTTTATTTTTGCTTTAAAATAAAGTATAAATAAATAAACATAATACCAGCTCTACTAAATAGTCCTGCTAAGTTATACTGTTGTATTCTCCAATTAAGCAACAGTTTTAAGTAATTGTTTACGAGGGGATTCGTATTATATTAAGTCTGTTTATTAAATGACATGTATTCTTTTTACACTATTTAATTAGTTATTTCTATTTTATTTAGATACTGCCAGTTTCTAATTAATAGGCTTCATACACAGTGTGCTAACAATGCATATGCTAAGCAAACTAGAAGTTGTGTTATACCAAGACTTATTATACCTAAGTCTACCCCCAGAATTAAAAAAACGTTTTATAATTAACAAAAATATCAAATTTGCCTCCTTATTCATAAGCATTACTTAAAGTTAAGTAATGGTTACTGATTAGCGATTTTTTAACCATCCATTTTTGACCTTTTAATGCCACTTAACTTTAATCATCATTTATGAATAAACACCACAGTGTTTAAGGGGTTTATTAATAAACAATGATTAAAGTTAAGTGCAATGCAAACATCTGAAATATATGGTTAAACAATTGCTAATCACTAGTTAACTTTAAGAAACGTTTATGAATAAGGGGGATAAACTCAGGCAATATTACTTTAGTATTATGAAGTAGTGATTGCAATGTATTAAAAGACCTAAATTTGTTATTAATTGTATCAACTATAATGCATACATATAATACGCTTAACTCTATAGTTTGAATTTGAGATAAGACTCATGATGGCACAAATTTACATCGAAATGGTGTTAGGTTCCTAGTTAATGGAGCCGATTCTGTTGTTCATAAACTAAACTTATTTTAAGTTATTATTTATTTATTTAAATAGAACGGCATAAGCCAATTACACTATTTAAACACAGATTACACTAAACATTAATAAAAGGAAGAGAAACATATAACAAACAATACAATAAAAACATTAAACGGACATTTTAAACATACACTTATTTGATTCAGTCATGCATTCTTCTCACAAAACTTCAAACAATCTGACAGTATCGTCTTCCAATCATCCACAAAAATATCGAGATCAATGTTTGAGATCAGGAGAGCGTTAATAGCTGCTAATGTTCGAGGAATAGGCGACTTGGAGTGAGCTCGGCTGGTCGGAACAACCAATAGCCGATGTTTTCTGCCACGACAGTAATTGTCAGGGACAAACACATAGCAGATCTCATTGTGCAGATCAGGATCATCCGTAATCCCTCTGAGTATTTTAAAGACTACAATCATCTGATCGCGCGAACGTCGTTCTTCAAGTTCTAAGAACTAGACTAGAAAGTACTTTTTATATAGGTCATAGGTCAGCTGATAGAACATTCCAGATCTGTCTAGAATTGATAACAATAGCGCATAATTTCGAGTACGTTCAATAGGTTACTTAGGTTAGGTACTTCGGGGGACGAGTTTCTATAAAT
The DNA here is from genome assembly GCA_037179545.1 of Sesamia inferens. Classification (NCBI taxonomy): domain Eukaryota; kingdom Metazoa; phylum Arthropoda; class Insecta; order Lepidoptera; family Noctuidae; genus Sesamia; species Sesamia inferens. The sequence continues at coordinate 1,476,032 of CM073946.1, read as the reverse complement.
TTCTATTTCGACATTTTGTTAACAATATAGATTAAACCTGTACCATTTGATAGGCCACCCTAGATCTAGCTAGCTATCTATTTACATTGTACCTATAGAATGCCTAGGTCTCGAGTTATAGATCTTAAAAGTTACGCACTGCATGTCACGCGATATTGAACCTTGTGCCATCGACATAAGGTGCATTCGTAACAATACGTTATTCTATGACAAAATAGTTTGCGCAGCGGTCATTTAAAATTATTAGTTAGAATTAAGTAAATACCTCCACTTGGGGATCTTTAGGTGATTTTAAAAACTTGAAGTTTGTGCTCGTGGGAATGTGATCGCCAGTATATTTTCATAATTTTTAGCCTTTGGGCAACTTTTCAGATATTTTATTTTTATTTTATTTTTTTTCTTTTTTACTCTTCATCTTCATATTACTTAAACACACATACCTGAGTACACTCAAAATTCCACACCAAACACACACACTCTAACACTCACCACCGTTTACACATTCATGCTACCTTCTCCATACATAAACACCAACTTACTTAGCTTTCCTAGTATTTAACTCACTAAGTTTGAGCTTAATTTATTGTATTTTGTTTTATGTAAAATTGTTGTAACAAACTTACTTTTTAGCTTATTTTATTTTATTTTGTATTATTTTGCTTTTCCTTTTATCGACATAAAGCTGTTCGCGTTAGATTATTTTTTTAAGATATTAGTTTACTGAGAGGTTTGGCGCTGCACACCGAGATACAGGTTTTACCTAGTTCGGTTGCAGATGCTCCTATTATGTAGCGTATGTATTACCTATATAGTTACTATGTTTTATGTTGTTTTGTAGTTCGTATATTTATTGGTGAATAAATTTATTTATTATTATAATTATGTTATCATCTATTTACAGGCAAATACTCTAATAAATGAAAGCCGCTTTGAAATATTCCGAGGACCTTTTAAGGTTCCAATACAGCAAATTAATACTTTTGATGAATAACGAACCAAATAATTTGCTGTCACAGAGGAATTATCAGAAGTTTGTGACGGACTAGTGATAAACCTTATGAGAGTGATTTAAGTTTATGTAATCGCAAGCGTTATTTAACAAGACCTTATTTGATCAAACACTGGTGAGAAACCTTATAAGTGTGATATCTGTCAGTGAAGTTTAAGCCGCAATGGTAATTTAAAATTACATATCCGCGCACACACATTTAAAAAACCTTACCAAGTGTTATGTATATCAACGAAATTTTAGTTGAAGGTGTCTTTTAACAATGCATATATGTACAGAAACGGGTGACAAAACTTATAAGTGTTATGTATGTCAACGAAACTTTAATTGAAGGAGTTATTTAATAATGCATATGTGTTAACTAACTGATGATAAACCTTATGAGTGTGATGTACGTCAACGTAATTTTAGTTTGAAGAGCTTTTTAATAAGAGTTATTCGTACACACTGGTGAAAGACCTCACATGTTCAAAATTTCTTGTCAAAGAAGTTTTAACAAGAAGAGTACTTTAACACGACATATTTGTATACACACTGGTGAAAAACCATATAAGTGTGGAGTATTTGAACGTAATTTTACACAAAAGAGTCTATTAACACAACATGCGTGCACACACTGGTGAGAAACCTTATAAATGTGATGTATGTCAACGTAATTTTAGTTCAAAGAGTAATTTAACAAAACATATGCGTACACACACTGGTGATAAACCTTATAAGTGTCTTGTATGTCAACGTAATTTTAGTTCGAAGAGTGATTTAACAAGACATATGCGTACACACACTGGTGAAAAACCTTATAAATGTGATATATGTCAACGTAATTTTAGTTCGAAGGGAAATTTAACACAACACATGCGTACACACACTGATGAAAAACCTTATGAGTGTGATGTATGTCAACGTAATTTTAGTATGAAGAGTTATTTAATAAGACATATTCGTACACATACTGGTGAAAAACCTTATGAGTGTAATGTATGTCAAAGTAATTTTAGTTTGAAGAGTAATTTATCTAAACATATGCGTACACACACTGGTGAAAAACCTTATGAGTGTGATGTATGTCACCGTAATTTTAGTATGAAGAATGATTTAATAAGACATATGCGTACACACACTGGTGAAAAACCTTATGAGTGTGATATATGTCAACGTAATTTTAGTTTGCAGAGTAATTTAACCAAACATGTGCGTACACACACTGGTGAAAAACCTTATGAGTGTAATATTTGTCAAAGACATTTTAGCAAGAAGAATACTTTAACACGGCATATTCGTATACACACTGGTGAAAAACCATATAAGTGTGGAGTATGTGAACGTAAATTTATTGAAAAGAGTCTATTAACACAACATATGCGTACACACACTGGTGAGAAACCTTATAAATGTGATGTATGTCAACGTAATTTTATTTCGAAGAGCAATTTAACAAAACATATGCGTAAACACACTGGTGATAAACGTTATGAGTGTAATGTATGTCAAAAAAAATTTAGTTCGAATAGTGATTTAACAATACATATGCGTAGACACACTGGTGAAAAACCTTATGAGTGTCATGTATGTCAACGTTATTTTAGTTCGAAGAGTATTTTAACAAAACATATGTGTACACATACTGGTGATAAACCTTATGAGTGTCATGTATGTCAACACAATTTTACGTCGAAAAGTGATTTAACAATACATATCCGTACACACACTGGTGAGAAACCATACACATGTGATGTATGTCAATGTAATTTTAGTTCGAAGAGTAATTTAACAAAACATATGCGTACACACACGGGTGAAAAACCTTATGAGTGTGATGTATGTCAACGTAATTTTAGTATGAAGAGTTATTTAATAAGACATATTCGTACACACACTGGTGAAAAACCTTATCAGTGTGATGTATGTCAACATAATTTTAGTTTGAAGAGTAATTTAACTATACATATGCGTACACACACTGGTGAAAAACCTTATCAGTGTAATGTATGTCAACGAAATTTTAGTTTGAAGAGTTATTTAATAAGACATATTCGTACACACACTGGTGAAAAACCTTATGAATGTGATGTATGTCAACGTACGTTTAGTTCGAAGGCGAATTTATCAATTCATTTGCGTACACACTAGTGAAACACCGTGTAAGTGTGGAGTATGTTAACGCAATTTTATTGAAAAGAGTCTTTTAATCATACATAATATATGAACACGTGCTGGTAAAAACCCTTATAAATGTGATGTAAGTCAACGTAATTTTAGTTAGATGATTTTATCAACAAGACATATGTGTACACACTCTGGGGAGAAATCTTATGAGGCATGATATACGTGTTATATTAAATCTTTGGTTTAATAGCTCTAACGTGACTATCAACAGTATCCGCATAAGCAGCGATCTCAAACTATTGAAAATCTACCCCACGTGCTTAAAAATTTCAACCATAGTGTACATTTGTTGTTGATTACCTTGTTTTATGACCTGTTAATCTACACGCTATACTAATATATAAATCTAAAGAGTTTGTTTGTTTGAACGCGCTAATCTTAGAAACTACCGGTCTGATTTGAAAAATTCTTATTGCGTTGGATAGCTCATTAATTCAGGAAGGCTTAAGGCTATAAAACATCACGCTGCGACTAATAGGAGCGGAGTATATAAAAAAAAAACATCGAAACCTACGCGGGTGAAACCGCGTGCCGCAGCTAGTTTATAATATTTATTATTTTTCTCAAATTTATTCAATGTTCTTTTAACTCGTTTTTTTTATTCTGCCTACACTGTTTGTAATATGAATGCTCAATCTTGATTATGTTAATTTTATTTTTACTTTTTTTTTTTAATTTTATAATTTGTATTCATTATTCACAATGTTTTTTCAACTGCAACTCTTGATCAATGGCCCTTGTGGAAGAGACACCATACTTTTGCCAATAACACGTGCGAACTGTTAATAGACCATGAAACGCTGGAGGATATTGTAGGGTTTAACTCTAATAATTATGTATAGATGTGGGTAGTTTACTTTATGGCAATAAACAGTCAGCCATTACCCGCCTTGTTTCATTGACGTTACACTGGCGACGAGTTGTGAATTAGCGAACAAAAGTGATAATTAATTACGCTTTACGTATTTTTTTGTTTTTGTACGATCACAATGCCGATCGGTAAATTAGAATCATTCGATTTAAATGCAAAACAATGGCAACCGTATATAGGCAGAGTGAAACAGTATATGCTTCTTAATAATATTAAAAGTGAGCTTCACGTATCCTTATTACTAACGGTAGTGGGTGAAGCTACATATGCGCTTATGTGCGACTTGTGTTCACCGGACCATCCTGAATCAAAAAAGTTTGACGACTTACATAGTATAAAATTAGTAGGCCATCATTTGGAGCTGCAGCGGTCCGAGATCGCCGAACGTCATGTTTTCAGGTTACGTGGGCAAAAAGTGAGTGCGTCGTTGACAGAATATCTACAGAATTTGAAACATTTCGCGGTTACCTGTAACTTTGGAACAAATCTCGAAGACAACAATTTGTATCGGGCCTGTCAAGCGAGGTCATGAGATCGCGGATTTTTGCCGAGAAATCCATTCAATACAAGGAGGCAGTGGAATTGGCTCTGGCACTAGAGGCCGCAGAGCGGCACGCGGAGGTGAGCGGTACCACCAGCGTGGCATTGACGTCGACCTCGGGTGCAGGCGGCGACGCGGGCGTGGGGCTGAATCAGGCGAGCGCGGCGCAGCACAGGCCGGGCGCTGCCGGTGCTCGCGCCCCGCACGGCCCGCAGCGGGCGGGAGCACGCGGTTCGCGTGCCTACAACGAAAGCGCGCTGCACTTTTGGCGCTGTGGCAAGCCCCATCGGCCCGATAGATGTCGGTTCGTAAATTACAATTGTGACGAGTGTAATCAGCGCGGTCACTTGAAGGTGATGTGCAAGGAAGTGCGCGATAGTGTCCGGTCGGTTCGCAGAAGGCAAAAGTATGTGAGTGATTGTGTTTCTGAGGACGATGACTTATATAACTTACAGTTGGCATGTAACGGTAACAAACCTTTCTTAATTAAGGTGAACATAAACAGCTACGTGATTGAATGTGAAGTCGATACGGGGAGTCGAATATCGGCTATTAGTGAAAAACTTTTCAAACAAATGTTTTCACACAAAACTATACAGTGAGACAACTTAATATTACGCTGTTACTCGGGTACCCAGATAGAATCATTAGGTCATGTTCAAGTGAATGTTAAACTTGGAATTATTACTGTAAATAATTTGGCTTTGTACGTTATTAAGAACGGTGGATGACTTTTGTTGGGTAGGGAATGGATTAGGGCATTGGATATTAAACAAATAACATTTAATGAAATTGTATCTGATCCATCTATTAGCCAATTAGCGGCTGAGTTCCCTGAAGTTTTCACAGACCAATTGGGTAAATGTAAAAAAATGCTTCACTTACAATTAAGGGATAATGAACCTGTACCCGTGCGAGCGCGGCCGGTACCGCTGGCGTTACGCGCGCGTGTTGAACGCGAGCTCAAAAGATTAAAGCGAGAGGGTACTATTTAGCAAGTGGAGCATTCAGAGTACGGGACACCGAACGTGCCGGTTATTAATTCGAACGGTAATATAAGAATATGTGGTGATTACAAAGTCACAATTTATCGAAAATTAAAACGAGACTTTTATCCTCTTCCGCGTATTGAGGAATTGTTTGCGACCTTAAGTGGAGGGTACAAATTTACTAAAATCGATTTAACACACGCTTATGCACAAACTATGCTCACAGAGGAATCTCAATTGTGTACCGCCATCTCCACACACATCGGAACGTTTGCTTATCGCTGTACGCCTTATGGCTTGTCGTGTGTGCCAGAAGAGTTTTAAAAGTTGATGGAGGAGATCCTGCTAGGGGTGCCCTGCACAGTGGTGTTCTTAGACGATATCTGTGTGACGGTCCCAACAGGTCTTCCCATTTAAATAATTTAAAACAGGTACTATCTCGATTAAAGAATATGGGTTTAACAGTAAAACTTAGTAAGTGTAGTTTTATGCAAAAACGTGTCAAATACGTAGGTTTTATTATTGACAATAATGGTCTGCACCCCGATCCACAAAAAGTGGAAGCAATTTCTAATGCTCCCATACCAATTAATTAATTTAAAAGTTTCTTAAGTTTGTTGAACTACTATGGTAAATTTATTGAGAACTAAAGTATAATATTACATCCCTTAGATGAGTTGTTAAAGAAGGGAAGTGTATGGAAATGGAGCGAGGAGTGTGATAGGGCGTTTACCCTAGCAAAAGAAACACTGTCGTGCGACAATGTACTAGCACATTATGAGGAAGGGCGGCCTTTAGTGTTATCGGTAGACAGCAGTGCGTACGGCTTGGATGCAGTACTAGCGCACCGGTACGATGACGGCAGCGAGCGGCCGATCAGTTATGTATCTCGCACACTGAACGATGTGGAGCTTAACTACAGCCAGATAGATAAAGAGGCGTTAGCGATTTTTTACGGGGTAGTTAGGCACCACCAATGCCTGTTTGAACGTAAATTTGAATTGTGTACCGATCATCAACCCCTTAGTAACATTTTTGGTGAGAAAAAGGGAATTCCACAAACCGCAGCAAGCCGCCTGCAACGGTGGGCAGCACGATTAGCAGCGTATGATTTTTCTATCAGATTTGTTAATTCAAGACAAAATGGTCCCGCGGACTCGCTCTCGCGTCTGTCGGTAGGACTCGAGCGCCGCCCCTCCATCGACTCCATGAGTTATGTAAACTTAGTACCGAGTGGTGAGGAGGAAAAAGCATATAAATATAGGGTGGTGATACCTCCATCCTTAAGAAAAGTAATTTTACAGGAGATCCACCAAGGTCATTTGGGCATTAACAAAATGAAAAATTTATCACGTAATTATATATATTGGCCGAGTTTAGATATCGACTTGGAAAATATGTGTCCCTCGTGTGTACCCTATCAGGCTGTACATGATGCACCGCCACGGTCTGAATTACATTCATGGGAGTTCCTTGCGTATCCATGGCAGCATTTGCAAGCTGATTTCGCTGAATATGCGGGTAAGCGTTATTTAGTTATTGTGGATGCCCATTCTAAATGGATTGAGATTCTTCCTATGGATCGTACTGGTGCACAATCGACCATCATATCTTTAATGTCAGTATTTAATAGGTTTGGCTTACTCTCGCAACTCGTTACTGATAACGAAAAAAAATCTAAAAATAATCTAAAGCCTGAAATGGTGGCCACCATTTCAGGCTTTAGATTGAAACAATATTGCTGTAAAAAAATATTAAACATGTCACCAGTGCCCCCTATCGACCACAGGCTAATGGGGCAGCGGAAAATGCGGTAAAAACTATTAAAAAACCGTTTTTGCGGGCGATAATTTATCACAAGCCCTAAACAATTTTATAATGTATTACCGTAACTGCGAACATGCTACGACGGGTTTGTCACCGGCATTGTTACTAATAACGGGACGAAGGATAAGTACTCGGTTAGATGCGTTGGGCCCAGATGTCGCGTCTGTGGTCCAGTTAGCACGACAGCGCCAGAAAAGGAATGCCCGTGACAAACCCCGTCCGTACATCTTAGCTCTCATGTCAAAAACCCCCTAGTGTTAGTTTAAGTGCAATAAAAATAGTATTTACTAGCTGCGGCGCGCGGTTTCACCCGCGTAGGTTTTGAGATGTTTTTTTTTATACTTCGCTTCTATTGGTCGCAGCGTGGTGTTATATAGCGTAAAGCCTTCCTGGATTAATGGGCTATCCAACACAAAAAGATTTTTTTAAATCGGAACCTGAGATTAGCGCGTTCAAACAAACGAACTCTTCAGCGTTATATATTAGAATAGATTAGCATATTATTAGTAAAATATCGATTTATTTTGTTTTGGTTTTATTTTTATTAACAAAATGAGACGGATTATTGACATATTATGTTAATACTGTGACTGTTAGTTAATGCGCAACAGATATACCACTTGCATGTTATTGGCAGAAATTCTATTTGTTTTGTTAAAGTGTATTTTTTATAAGTATAAGCAAAGGGAGAATGAAATTATTGATATGAAATAAAATAAGTGCATAGATTATTTTGCTTGTTGTTTTATTTATATAAGTATGTATTTCAAGCTAGATATTAAGCAAACCCATCACCAGTATCTTCATTGTCAGGCTAGTTAAAGTCAATTTCATTTTCATCGTTATTATTCTGTCCCTCATCATCATTTCAGTCGAAAGACGTCCACTGCTGGACATAGGCCTCCCCCAAAGTTCTCCACGACGATAGGTCCTGCGCCTCCCGCACACAGCGGTTTCCCGCGACCTTCGCCAGGTCGTCGGTCCACCTTGTCGGGGGCCTACCTACACTACGTCTTCCGGTGCGTGGTCGCCACTCGAGAACCCGTCGGCCCCATCGGGCATCGGTCCTACGGGCAATGTGTCCAGCCCATTGCCACTTCAGTGTTGCAATTCTTCGGGCTATGTCGGTTACTCTCGTTCTTCTGCGGATCTCCTCATTCCTGATTCGATCGCCTCTTCTTCTTCTGTCCCTCAGTTATTGGCAATGTATTATTCACGGAGTAGATAAGTAGCTAAGGTTGGGATGGTAATGTGGGCGGGCAGGCTTGCCACAAATGTGACATGAGTACACGACAGTCGTAGTTCGACCGAAAATTTAATTTTTAGTATTCTATGCAATTCTAGAGCGTTCATTTATTTAGATGGGCATTTTATATTGTAAATTAAGTGATAGTTGCAGTCCACCAAAACTTGAAAATTTAATGTATATTTTAAACCATTACAGAAATCAAGAAAACTGAAATAAAGATGATGATTCCGCATAAAGGTCTATTAAACAAAATAATAAAGGTTGATATCTAAAAAAAGGATTAGCTTAAAGGTCCAGTAACCAGAACTTAATGGCCCATGTAGGGTGCTTCCCTAACATAAGTAATGTCAATGCAGATATAAAATGTCAAACATAAACTTAAATGCAGAAAATGTCAGTGAGTGCTCAAAGGGATGAATCGAAATAAAAATGCAAGTTGTCCGACTCAAGCCACGTCTAATTGAAAACTAAAAGTAATATACATACAATGCATAGAATAATGCAATATGTCAGTGTCAATGCACTGCCAAATGTAGATTGCGCCCAAAGTGCAAATACGCTAGCCTACTGACTAACTTATTGTAATAAATATATTTAAAAACCCATGTACGTGCACAATACAGCCCACAAAAAAAAAAATAGGTTGACATGTCGTCTATGCTTTGCTCGTGGAACTAAAAAGTACTACGTACAAATGGAAAGCTTACTTGCAACCTTTATTATCAAAATGAACCTTAAATCTATACAAATAAAGTATGTTTTATAAAACCAATATCTACACACATCAAAAGTGTCTAGGGATCAACATATATTTTTGCAATAACTTTTCTCCTGATTGATATTAATTAAAATTTTCTTTAAGGATTCATCAAATAAAGTGTTTTCGTTTGTCACAGTAACGATAAACCAAGTCACCTTTGCATTAATAAAGAAATTTGCCATTTTCCTAATAAAGGGATATTTGACATTTGAACCACTAACACAAAAGTTCGAAAAAAAGACTGAAATAACAGTTTTCTCTAAAATTTTATTGGGTAACTTAAACAATTAATAATCCGTGTTTCTACCGCGAACACTAACAACACAAGAACATCAGTTTGGCATACTCAAAATGAGTTCATCCAAATCACGCTGTGGAATGGCCGCCCATGTTCGTTGCAACAACAAAAAAAGGTCTTCTTGCGACTGGATACCCTCCATATTCGGCAGAGCTCTTCTCTGTAGCATATCCCATGCATGCTCAATCGGGTTCAAGTCTGGCGACTGAGCAGGCCAGGGCAGGACATTGATGTTAGCTGCGGCGAGAGTCTGTCTTACAACTCTTGCGGTGTGCGGTCGTGCATTATCATGCATTAACTGAAATAAGGGACCCATTTGCACTTGTAGAGGAACGATGACGTCTGATACAATCGTCTCAGCATAAATTTGAGCGTTGAGGTTGCCTCTGATCCAAATCAACTCAGTTCTTCCGCCGATCCAAATACCCGCCCATACCATGATGGTTCCACCACTATAAGGATGGACTTCCTGGCAGGATTTTAATCGCTGTTGGCGTCCAGGGGTTCTCCAGTGTCGTATACGTCTTGTATCCGGTCTCATACCAAAACGAGACTCATCAGAAAAGCACACGAAACGCCATTGTTCTTCTGCCCAATTTCTGTGTTCAAGAGCCCATTGATATCGAATCCTACGATTGTGCATAGCTATAGGTGGTACCCGTAGCGGTCTTCGGGAATGAAGGTTCACTTCATGCAAGCGGTTTCTGACTGTTTGGTCGCTAATTAAGTTCCCTGAAGAGTGATGAAGCCTCACGGCTAACATCATGGCGGTTATTGTTGGAGCTCTTCGAGTTAAGATTTGAATGTATCGGTCTTGTCTCCGTGTGGTGCAGCGATACCGTCCTCCACGGCGCTCAGCCACGGTACCAGTGCTTCGGTAACGTGTCCAAAGTCGACTGATAACACTCGGACTTGTATTCAGAGCTAAAGCCACAGTACGTTGCCGGGAACCAGCTTCTATCATTTCCACGGCTCTGAGCATTTCTTCCCTGCTTAAATGACGTCGCCGCTCCATAATAACGTTGGTTTTAATCAGTAGTAGGGAAACAGTAGCACTAATAATGTCTTCAATGCGTTGTATGTTTTTATAGGGAAAATATTGACAGCTGATTTTCATCTTTTACTCGAATTTGATTCACAGTTCCTGATTCAAATTATGAAATGCACCAAAAAGGATCCATATAAATTTATACAATCATAAATTTATTACAAAGCCACATCTCAATCTCAAGAAATCCGCATAAAAATGCTTGATCCCTAGACACTTTTGATGTGTGTACTTAGAGAAGTGAGCTCAAGTGAGACATATCTTTTGTTAGTGTGTCTCTTTCGCACAATTGCGAACGATATAGGATATGTACACAGCGTGTGTATACAGATAAGAACAGTTACACTAGTTAGAAAGAGACGTACCAAGATTTATGACCTCTCACTCTGCCCTTGCTTAGTCGCACAGTAAGTCTTCCAGTTGTACGTAGTACTTATTACTTCCATGGCTTTGCTCTCAGTTAATGTCAAGTTCTGCTGACTGTCACTATGACATTCAAGTTGTCAGCATAACTTTTTCTGTATGATTTCTTTTTTTAAAGTGTGGTAATTTATAAATTAAAACATTCTGATTATATTACGCCTTTTTCATACGGTCATAGACAGATACTATTCGACTTCATATAGACGTTCTAGACTTGTGATTAAAACAAGCCGGGCTTTATTTGTACCCAACGCTTTTCTTTCTTTCTAATTATATAAATTGAAATGTTTAGTTGATAACCACCATAATTATGACGCTGGCAGAATAGTCGCCTCCACCTGAATTGCCAAAGAAGAGGGAAAAAAAGCCGATACTTTTTGATCTAAAAGAAGGAACGACTGCCAATTTGATGGATTTGTTTATCGGAGAATATCCGCATGTATTATATTGAAACTATGTGAAAAACTGACTGATTCCAGTAAGTTGAAATTTTTAGACTAAATTTAGATAGGGACCGTAATGTTGACGTCTCTTGCACACTCTAGCACAGTATTTTTCCTGATTAGTTTACCTATGTATTTACTCTGTACAGCATATCAGTAGGCAATAAGCTAAAGGTAAGCACAAAAAGACCGCATGACCTATTTACTGGACTAAATTTAAACCTCAGTCCATTCTAAGGTTGCCTGGTAGATATTGCATTAGCGATAAGGCTGTCTATAGTATATGTTGTAATGTTGAAAGTATTCTTTACTAAAGTATAAATAAATAAACATAATACCAGCTCTATTAAATAGTCCTGCTAAGTTATACTGTTGTATTCTCCAATTAAGCAACAGTTTACACAGTATTAAGTCTGTTTATTAAATGACATGTATTTTTTTTTATACTATTTCATTAGTTATTTCTATTTTATTTAGATACTGCCAATTTCTAATTAATAGTCTTCATACACAGTGTGCTAACAATGCATATGCTAAGCAAACTAGAAGTTATGTTATACCAAGACTTATTATAAGTCTACCCCCAGAATTAAAAAAAAGTTTTATAATTAACAAAAATATAAAATTTGCCTTCTTATTCATAAGCATTACTTAAAGTTCAGTAGTGGTTAGTGATTAGCGATTTTTGCCCATCCATTTTTTTACCTTTTAATGTCACTTAACTTTAATCATCATTTATGAATAAACACCACAGTGTTTAAGGGGTTTATTCATAAACAATGATTAAAGTTAAGTGCAATGCAAACATCTGAAATATATGTTTAAACAATTGCTAATCACTAGTTAACTTTAAGCAATGTTTATAAATAAGGGGGATAAACTCAAGCAATATTACTTTAGTATTATGTAGTAGTGATTGTAATGTATTAAAAGACCTAAATTTGTTATTAATTGTATCAACTATAATGCATACATATATAACTCTTCACTCTATAGTTTGAAATTGAGATAAGACTCGTGGTGGCACAAAGAACAATGCCAGGTCTCCATAGTAACCTTGGCTCAATATTAATTTTTCACTGACAGTGAATATTCTTACGTTTTTTGTGTGGTTTAATGTCAAAAGTATTTCTGTGATTTCCACTTTCACATTTAACTTGTAAAAAATAAGTTATTCAGACATTTTAAATTAGAGGTTTCATATTTTTACGGAGAGAAAAGTAAACAAAAAAATAAACTATTGAATAGTTTTATTCTTTTTTACCACAATGATTCGTAACTATCATCATCTGCAGGGGGTTCAACATTTTTTTGCTGCAAAGAGCAAACTAAATACAATATATTGGTCATAATGTGGGAACAGCCGTTCGTTTGCCTACAGTTGCAATGATATTATTGACTTAATGTCTTTCTTCCATTTAAATTGTTATCAATCAAAACACACAAAATATTCTTTCCTTATTATACGGCGACTTTGAATTTTCACACTTAAAGGCCAAGAACTTTCAGAGAGACAATTGTTCTCTTAGGTTATTACCTCCCTGCACTCTTCAACCTTATATAGGCCATTAAAACAGATGTGCTCACCATAGTAAGATCGAGCCTGACAGAGTTGGTACCTACCAACTCTGCACCACAAGCTATTAAAATCCAATCGCGATACTCAAGTTGAGAAAACTCAGTGACTTTGCTGTTATAAACATATATATTTGAGAACTGTGCCCTTCTGTTGAATGTTGATAAATAAATACTTGATGATATGGGGTGTTTAAGTTCCGTTGAATAGAACGGTTACTTCTTTGCCAATATGGGTGACAGATTACTTTACTATCTGTTGATCTGAGCTGTAACAAAAACAAAAATATCTTATTGCAATCGGAATAAAACATCTGAACCAGCAGCAACACATAAACTCATTGAAGGATATTGCTTACCTTTAGCGGTGCAATCTGTTACTCTATCACACGTCCGATAGCGTATCCTCTTTCTGAACGAGATCTACACCTAATGAATGACCGCAACCAATACATAGATTTCAATGCACAATTTATTCAATTGCTGCTTGTTGGATTACTTGATTGTTCAATTAATAACCAACAGTAAAGGCAAACAACACTGTCATTTGGAATCTAAAACCAACAAAATACAATTATGTTACAATTCAACATTTAGATCAGCTGAAATATTTTACATTTTGTTAATATTAATTGTACTTTACCTAAGAAAGTGAATTTCCTTCCCGTAACAATGAACAATTAGGTATCGTGAGATTCAACTAAGTCACGTTGTATTCGGAACACATTTATTCCACAATTAACACAGCGTAGTTTATGGGACATTGTCACAAAATGTATGGTGGTATGAGTATAACACAATAAGTCTGAACTTTTTTTTTTTTTTTTCCTTCTTTGGCAACTGAGCCGGTTACGACTATTCTGCCAGTGTCACGTGGTGACGGCAGTAAGTAAAGGCAGGCCGTCGAACTCTTCCCTTCGTGGTAGGTGTTAGTATAGCTGCATGGACAAACACATGGGTTAGTAAGACAAAAAAATCTAATTTACAGGGACACATGAGACAACAATTAAACTAGTTTATACTATATACAGACTATTTACACACAAACTACGCACCAATTAAGTCTGAACTTAAGGCAAACGAAAAGGGATACAAAAAATAAATAACTAATACTCGACAACAATACAAGATATGTCAATGTCAGTTTAGACACGCGCGCGGGGTTGCTATTACAAGACGATTACGCTTGAATTTCTTTTTTATATCGAAATCTTTAAAACTATTAACTGTAAAACGTTCGTCCTGCACATATTAATTAAGAAAATATAAATAAGAGAATAATGAGGTTGTAAATAAAAAGAAAAGGGTTTTTTTTATTTAGAACTATCTAAATAATAAAAAATACTTTTAAAATATAGTTATCGATTAAAGTGGCAAGATTTTATTTATTAAGAATTACCGATTACCGACAGTATAAGGATTGTATAAAGTGTGGATAAATGTGGAATTCAAGAACTTAATTACTTATTAAAATGATTTTTTACTGGACAATTTCCTGTAAAGTACAAAATATATTTTTTTAAGTTTGTATTTTATATTCAAATTGTTCGAGGTAAGAACTTTGTGCTAGCGTGAGTTTAATTTTAAAAGTTGTGTAGGTCGTAATCTGGCATTCTCCTTTACACCTTAATGGTGTTAGGTTGCTAGGTAATGGCACCGATTCTGTTTTTACATATTTTTCATTAAGAAAAGGACAAAAGATTAAATGTCAGTTTAGACCTGCCAAATTACTGCGCTCCTGACGTAAACTGGCGTATTTTTAATTTTAGTTTTGGCCATGTTTATAATCGCCTCTAAACTGTCTATGGAGTATCTTAACTTGACAGGATTAAATTAAAATGTTATCTTCTATCCTTTTCTTAACGAAATGGAAAGAAAAAGATGCACATAACTTAAAATTAGTTTAGTTTCTAAACAACAGAATCGGCGCCAATAACCTTATATTATTTAGTATAAATAATAAACAAATAATTTAAAAAATAAAACAAGTCAAACATTGTTCCAGTTGACCCGGGTTTACCGTAGACAGAAGACCAATTGTTGCTTGTGTGTTGTGTAAAACAGAAATGCTACCAATTACTGGAACAATTTCCATATTTCGAGGAGTCTTTAGCTCAGAGGATAAATGAGAAATATAAGGTCAGATATTGTTTAAAATCTGTTTATTTTTACACTTTCTATTTTCAGTTTAGTGAGGGGCTGATATATCTTTTAAGGAAAATTTTTGTTTCTGGATTTTATAATAAATTTACAATAAAGAGGTGCATAGTAATATACTATAATGTTATATCACTATTACTACTAAGCTTATATACTGTAAGCCTATATCAAATGTGACTGAATATCACTATTACGGGCTAAGGATATTAAAATGCCGGTTAAGGGTTACGAAGTTTATTGACGACGTGGGTACAGATGGTAGTAGGCAATGACAAGTAGAATTTATGAATGAATTTGAACCGAAGTCTTCCCTTTCGTCCGCGAAATCCGTGTCGTAACCACACAATAACACTACACATGTTACTTCACGTAGTACTCTAAGTTCTCGATACAGTTGTCGCAGTAGGTATTCTCAAAGATCGCTTCTTAACTGTCGCTTGTTTCGCCTCGGTAGTCGAATTCAGAAGACTACGGGCTGGCGTCACGGCGCTTTATATAGGTCAGCTGATCGGACATTCCGGATCTGTCTAGAATTAAAAATAATTACGTATAGTTTCGAGTACGTTCAATAGGTACCTACAGGTACTTCCAAAGGACGAGTTTCTATAAATTTCGATGTCGACATTTTGTTAACAATATAGATGAAATCTGTACCATTCGAAAGGCCACCCTAGGTTTAGCAATGCTTTTTATATTGTACCTATACAATGCCTAGGTTTCGAGTTATAGCGCTTAAAAGTTACGCACTACCTGTCACGCGACATGAACCTTCTGCCATCGACATAAGGTGCAATCGTATTAATACGTTATTCTATAACAAAAGGAGCCCGTTCACCTTGGCTACTACTTTTCGGAATGTATCCTTGGAGTGCACCGACCGCCTTCAGCTTTTGGGTATTGAGATTTCCTCGAACCTAAACTTTGGGCGGTTCATTGAGTCCAAGGCCAAGGTGGCTGCCAGAAAACTTGGTGTAATCGCAAAGGTCCGGCAGTAATTCACACCAGGGCAGCTTCTAATGTTGTACAAAGCACAGGTCCGTTCGTGTGTGGAGTACTGCAGCCACATTTGGGCTGGTGCTGCTAAGTGTCACCTGGCCACTTTGGATTCAGTGGAGAGGCGTGCGAAGAGGCTGATTGGTGACCCTGATTTAACTCGAGTTGGTCTCCAAAGCATAGAGCACAGGCGTAGAGTAGCCAGCCTTTCGGTGTTCTATAGGATACATTCTGGGGAGTGTGCGAGGGAATTGCACGATTTAATTCCCCCATCTCCGTTCCACCATCGGACGACCCGTCGTACGGCGAGTTTCCACCCTTATGTTGTTAACACCTCTACGATCCGGACGAAGCGTTTCGCCGCCTCCTTTATACCGCGTACATCGAGGGACTGGAACAATCTGCCGGCGGCGGTGTTTCCGTCGGACTACAATTTGAGTGTATTCAAGGCTAGAGTGAATAGGCTCTTAATAAACTAGCGCGCTTTACCATCAACGATTGCGTCACTGCTTACCATCAGGCAGGATTGCGGTCAAGCGCTGGTTTATACTTTAATAAAAAAAATAAAAAAAAAATAGTTTGCGCAGCAGTCATTTAAAATTATTAGTTAGAATTAAGTAAATACCTCCACTTGGGGATCTTTAGGTGATTTTAAAAACTTGAAGTTTGTGCTTGTGGGAATGTGATCGCCAGTATATTTTCATAATTATGTTATTATCTTTTTACAGGCAAATACTCAAAAAAATTAAAGCCGCTTTGATATATTCCGAGGACCTTTTAACAGCAAATTAATATTGTTGATGCATACCGACTCAAACATATTGCTGTCACAGAGGAATTATCAGAATTTTGTGACGGACCAGTCATAAACCTTATGAGTGTGATTTATGTTTATGTAATTTCAATCGCAAGCGTTATTTAACAAGACCTATTTGATCAAACAATGGTGAGAAATTTTATAAGTGTGATGTCTGTCAGTGAAGTTAACGAAATTTTAGTTGAAGGAGTCTTTTAACAATGCATATGTGTACAGAAACTGGTGACAAGCCTTGAGTGTTATGTATGTCAAAGAATTTTTTGTTGAAGGAGTTATTTAATAGTGCACATGTGTAAACACACTGATGATAAACCTTGTGAGTGTGATGTACGTCAAAGTAATTTTAGTATGAAGAGCTATTTAATAAGAGATATTCGTACACACACTGGTGAAAGACCTCACGTGTGTGATGTATGATAACGAAATTTTACAAGAAGTGTACTTTAACACTACATATTCGTATACACACAACCATATAAGTGTGGAGTATTTGAACGTAATTTTACACAAAAGAGTCTATTAACACAACATGCGTGCACACGCTGCTGAGAAACCTTATAAATGTGATGTATGTCAACGTAATTTTAGTTCGAAGAGTAATTTAACAAAACATATGCGTACACACACTGGTGATAAACCTTATAAGTGTCTTGTATGTCAACGTAATTTTAGTTCGAAGAGTGATTTGACAATACATATGCGTACACACACTGGCGAGAAACCTTATAAATGTGATATATGTCAACGTAATTTTAGTTCGAAGGGAAATTTAACACAACACATGCGTACACACACTGATGAAAAACCTTATGAGTGTGATGTATGTCAACGTAATTTTAGTTTGAAGAGTTATTTAATAAGATATATTCGTACACATACTGCTGAAAAACCTTATGAGTGTAATGTATGTCACCGTAATTTTAGTATGAAGTATGATTTAATAAGACATATTCGTACCCACACTGGTGAAAAACCTTATGAGTGTGATGTATGTCACCGTAATTTTAGTATGAAGTATGATTTAATAAGACATATTCGTACACACACTGGTGAAAAACCTTATGAGTGTGATGTATGTCAACGTAATTTTAGTTTGCAGAGTAATTTAACCAAACATGTGCGTACACACACTGGTGAAAAACCTTATGGGTGTAATATTTGTCAAAGAAATTTTAGCAAGAAGAATACTTTAACACGACATATTTGTATACACACTGGTGAAAAACCATATAAGTGTGAAGTATGTGAACGTAAATTCATTCAAAAGAGTCTATTAACACAACATATGCGTACACACACTGGTGAGAAACCTTATAAATGTGATGTATGTCAACGTAATTTTAGTTCGAAGAGTAATTTAACAAAACATATGCGTACACACACTGGTGAAAAACCTTATGAGTGTCATGTATGTCAACACAATTTTATATCGAAGAGTTATTTAACAATACATATGCGTACACACACTGGTGAGAAACCTTATACATGTGATGTATGTCAACGTAATTTTAGTTCGAAGAGTATTTTAACAAAACATATGCGTACACACATTGGTGATAAACCTTATGAGTGTCTTGTATGTCAACGTAATTTTAGTTCGAAGAGTAATTTAACAAAACATATGCGTACACACACGGGTGAAAAACCTTATGAGTGTGATGTATGTCAACGTAATTTTAGTATGAAGAGTTATTTAATAGCACATATTCGTACACACACTGTTGATAAACCTTATCAGTGTGATGTATGTCAACATAATTTTAGTTTGAAGAGTAATTTAACTAAACATATGCGTACACACACTAGTGAAAAACCTTATGAGTGTAATGTATGTCAACGAAATTTTAGTTTGAAGAGTTATTTAATAAGACATATTCGTACATACACTGGTGAAAAACCTTATGAGTGTGATGTACAATCACCAAAATGAGCGGCTGTCCACAGCAGAGGCGATTTTCCCTTGCATGTCCGTTCTACTGACTGAGAAGTGATCCCGCCCCTTTTTTTAACGTTGACCAATCACGTTTCATTGCTCAGCAGAAATGAAAAAAAGTGACCATTTGTCTGCAAATAAAAATATTTTACTACTTACACGTGTTGTAGAAAAAACAGTAGGTAGTGAAAGTTACGAAATAGGCGTAAGCCTACTTAGCAAAAACACAAATAATTCTCTTGAATTTAACAATATCTATCAATCTAAAATTATTTTAAAAAAAACCTTGCCTAATTGTAAACTAAGATAGTTAAGAGATTTTTTCTACCTATAGCTACAAAATCTGGCCAATTTTGAAAGAAAACAAAGTGCGCACTTTATGTTTCGTTCCCAACTGACACCGTTATGATAACAAAGGTTTCAATTACAAACTACAATGTGATCCGCCTTCGGTGTATTTGAGTAACTATTTAGACTTATTATGTTGTGTTTAGTATTTTAGCCTAAGAGTTAAAGTGAGTGAGCCGATATAAACGAATAAATCTGTGTAGCACACCACACTTTAAATTATTATATTTAGTCTGTTAAGAGAATAAATAGGATATTTACTTACCATTTTTTATTTTATTCATTTGAAGCACATGCTTCACACTCATCCGGGGGAAAGTGGTCATAGATGGCCATTGGTCATACCGCACAAAAAAAAAAGTTATCCGCACTGATTATTGCTAAAATATTATTGTTTATGCTAAAATCTATGATAAAATGTTCTGTTAATAATATACAAAATTTATTAGTTGCACTTCAAGTGATTAGGAAACCACTTTTCAGCATCTTAAGAACCTTGTTCTCGAAACAATTAAACCTGATAAGTTCGAACTCTAAAATTACTCTGTTATGTATGAACGAATATACGATAACTTTTTATAAAGGAACGTAAAGGAGTTGTTGAAAAAGTTTGCCTTAGAATGGGCCACGCTATTCAATTGCAATTCCAGAATATTTTTTCTTAATATTAGGCGTGTCATACACATTATAATTTATTTAAATTATTTATTGAATTTAAACTACAAAAAGGTGACATAATACCTACCATTGACATTCTTTACCAGGAAGAGAGTGAGTTGCGTAAGTAGAAAAGAATATACTAATAAATTAATAAATAATATTAACATAATTATCAATCAGTATGTGTTGGATGATAGGCAATTCTACTCGGGTCACATTTTGTCGCTAAATTCTTATTAACGAATATTTTTACTCATGGATATTCGCCGAACAGATGTCTTATTTTTTATATTACAATAATAAACCATACTAAAGTTACCAGGTAACGCAAAATTTTAACTGCATATTTTTTGCGATCTCTATTTTTTATGATTGTTTTTACAACAGATGTTGTCTGATTATTGTTTCGATAAATGAGTTTGCTGCTATTTTGGTAAGTAATATCACAGAAAGGAATAGTTGTGTTACTTGTTTAACATCATCATCAATATATAATATAGAAATTATAGTTACTACAAATCGTCAGTGGCTTAGTATGTCGTGTCAAAATCAAATTATTAGCAGATACTTAGTATACGCTGAAGTCAGCGTATATTAAGTGATTATTTTAAAATTTTTAAGTGATTGCTAGAAAGATAAGAAAATAAGTGTTTTAACGTTATTCCGAATTATTTATTATAAAGTATAAGAAAAAAAATAGGTATAGATTAAATATAATTTAAAACGAAACCAATCTCTTAAAGACAACTTACTGACAATACAATAAATACAATTTAGATAATGAAAAAAAAACATTCGTGACACAAAGCAAAATAAATTACAATTTTAATAGATATAATATCGATCTATAGCTAAGACATAGTTTTGAAGTCATTAATAAGGATAATTAAAATTATTATACTACTAATTTCAAAAAATTCTTTTTAAATACTTAATACTACAACTTACAAACTCAACTCTTATTCTACTTACTTAAAAAAAATATATTAAAATTTCAAGTTGGGATATTAATATCAAGTAAAACTAATCATATTATTTCAATATAAGTAGAAAACGATACGAAGGATTAATACAAGATTAAAATATTTTCTTTGTAATTAATATGTCTAAGGTGCGGGATAGGTATAGGAAACCAGCGATAGAGGAATATAAATATTAATCGTTGAAGTTACAAAAACGCGACAATAACGCTTTAACAAAATATTACGGTTAATATTTTGTTAAAGCTCCGCCTGCATCTATAACAGCATCGCATCTGCTTCGCATTGATCTTACTAAGGACTCGCAAAGATCCGAGCCTCGGAGCGATTCCCACACCTCGTCAACATGTGCAACTAACGCCTCTTTTGTTCTCTCAGATCTTGAATCCCATCGTTGAACCATTATAGCCCATAAATTTTCGATGGGATTCAAATCCGGAGAACGCGAAGGCCAGGGCACTGTTCTAAGATTGGGCTGTTGGTCAATCCACTGCTGCACTATGCGAGCCCGGTGTATCGGGCAGTTATCCTGAATAAAAGTTATTTCAGGATGTTCTGCCTCTGGATAAACCACTCTCACAGTAGGCAACATTGTGTCTTGCAACAGCTCCAAGTAGGTTGCCCCTGTGGCTCTTCCGGGGATATAAACTAATTCCCCGGGGCCTGCTGCACTCATCCAAGCCCACATGCCCAGACTCATTGTTGGGTAGGACATTCAGAGGTTAGTATCTCGTGTTGTTTACACGCCATAAATGTCGTCGGCCAATCTGACTTGACTTAAAATTTTTCTCGTCAGTAAATATGACGGGTGAAAAATCAAAGTCCCTGTAATCTCTAGAGAATCAGACACGAGCTGCTTTATGAGCTTCAGTTAGGATCATTTTTTTCGCTGGTTTCCTATTCCTTATACCGGCATTCCGCAGACCATTTCTGATTGTCTGGGCTGTGCAGTCGTACTCCTCTGCAAATACGCGCGTTGCAGTGAAAGGATGCTGCTCATATACCGAGACCATACGCTGCACACGTTCCTGTGTGAGTATGGTCGGTTGCGGCATACGTGGCATCCTTTCTATACTCCCCTCGCTATCAAATCGGCGAAGCCATAATTTCACCGTATTTCGCTGAAATGAAAAAAAAAAAAACATTTTATAGCTCGATGTTTGAGGAATCTAATCTAAGAGTATTCATACAAAAAGTTAACACAAACTGAAAAAAATATAAGTAGTTCATTTCATAATTACTGGATATAAAAATATTAACCATTAATTTACTTTTACAAGGACAAATGGACCGTTCATAAAAGCTTTGTTGTCTTATTCACGCAGCTAGGAAACGATTTGAGACCCTTTCTAAAACTTGTGAAGTGCATAGATAATATTAAATATTTTTTAAGTGAAATAATTAATAATAAATAATACTCACCGACATATTCAATTCTCAATACGGGACACCGATCGTGCCGGTTATAAAGGCGAACGGTAATATAAGAATATGTAGTGATTACAAAGTCACAATTTATCGAAAATTAAAACGAGACTTTTACCCTCTTCCGCGTATTGAAGAATTGTTTGCGACCTTAAGTGGAGGGTGCGAATTTACTAAAATCGATTTAACACACGCATATGCACAAACTATGCTCACAGAGGAATCTCAATTGTGTACCGCCATCACCACACACATCGGAACGTTTGCTTATCGCTGTACGCCTTATGGCTTGTCGTGTGTGCCAGAAAAGTTTCAAAAGTTGATGGAGGAGATCCTGCGAGGGGTGCCCTGCACAGTGGTGTTCTTAGACGATATCTGTGTGACGGTCCGAACAGGTCTTCCCATTTAAATAATTTAAAACAGGTAATATCTCGATTAAAGTAAATGGGTTTAAAAGTAAAACTTAGTAAGTGTAGTTTTATGCAAAAACGTGTCAAATTCGTAGGTTTTATTATTGACAATAATGGTCTGCACCCCGATCCACAAAAAGTGGAAGCAATTTCTAATGCTCCCATACCAATTGACATGGCGCAATTAAAAAGTTTCTTAAGTTTGTTGAACTACTATGGTAAATTTATTGAGAGCTTAAGTATAATATTACATCCCTTAGATGAGTTGTTAAAAAAGGGAAGTGTATGGAAATGGAGGGAGGAGTGTGATAGGGCGTTTACCCTGGCAAAACAAACACTGTCGTGCGACAATGTACTAACACATTATGAGGAAGGGCGGCCTTTAGTGTTATCGGTAGACAGCAGTGCGTACGGCTTGGGTGCAGTACTAGCGCACCGGTACGATGACGGCAGCGAGCGGCCGATCAGTTGTGTATATCGCACACTGAAGGATGTGAAGCTTAACTACAGCCAGATAAATAAAGAGGCGTTAGCGATTTTTTACGGAGTAGTTAGGCACCACCAATACCTTTTTGGACGTAAATTTGAATGGTGTACCGATCATCAAGCCCTTAGTTACATTTTTGGTGAGAAGAAGGGAATTCCACAGACCGCAGCAAGTCGCCTGTAACGCTGGGCAGCACGATTAGCAGGGTATGATTTTTCTATCAGATTTGTAAATTCAAGACAAAATGGTCCCGTGGACGCGCTCTCGCGTCTGCCGGTAGCACACGAGCGCCGCCCTTCCATCGACTCCATGAGTTATGTAAACTTAGTACAGGAGAATCTACCTGTTGATTTTTATTGTGTGCGTAAAGAAACCAACAAAGATGTATTAATGTGTAAGATTATAGGTTACGATATGTTTGGTTGGCCGTCGGTACCGAGTGGTGAGGAGGAAAAAGCATAGAAATATAGGGTGGTGATACCTCCTTCCTTAAGAAAAGTAATTTTATAGGAGATCCACCAAGGTCATTTGGGCATTAACAAAATGAAAAATTTATCACGTAATTATATATATTGGCCGAGTTTAGATATCGACTTGGAAAATATGTATCCCTCGTGTGTACCCTATCAGGCTGTACATGATGCACCGCCACGGTCTGAATTACATTCATGGGAGTTCCATGCGTATCCATGGCAGCATTTGCAAGCTGATTTCGCTGAATATGCGGGTAAGCGTTATTTAGTTATTGTGGATGCCCATTCTAAATGGATTGAGATTCTTCCTATGGATCGTACAGATGCACAATCAACCATCATATCTTTAATGTCAGTATTGAATAGGTTTGGCTTACCCTCGCAACTCGTTACTGATAACGGGCCACCATTTCAGGCTTTAGATTGAAACAATATTGCTGTAAAAAATTTATTAAACATGTCACCAGTGCCCCATCTCGGCCACAGGCTAATGGGGGAGCGGAAAATGCGGTAAAAACTATTAAAGAACTGTTTTGGCGGGCGATAATTTATCACAAGCCCTAAACAATTTTATAATGTATTACCGTAACTGCGAACATGCTACGACGGGTTTGTCACCGGCATTGTTACTAACGGGACGAAGGATAAGTACTCGGTTAGATGCGTTGCGCCCAGATGTGGCGTCTGTGGTCCAGTTAGCACAACAGCGCCAGAAAAGAAATACTCGTGACTAGTGTCACGGGTATTCCTTTTCTGGTGGGGAGGTGGGGTAGTCCCCACCTCTCTACCACACTACCATACATTGTGGTGAGTCCGTACACATGCGGGACTACTCTACGAGGGGGAATAAGTGGTCTCCGGGAACAATATCCGAGCGCACGGGCCCTGTATCATATCGGGTTGATATGGGAAATGGCGTAGTACGGTGACGCCACCAAGAACAGGTTCTACCAGCAGACCCCAAATCTAGATTCTCATTGTCACGCGCGAGTACGGATAATAAAGAGGGGGAGAAAGAGCCTGACGATTGTAATGAGGCGAAAAATGACGAATGTAAAACATCGTGCGAGCCGGCGGACATAATCGAGGCCAAAGACTCACAGTGTTCGCCATCATCGTCCTCTTCCCCACCAGGGGTATCGGCCCGAGCATACCGTGCTTGGGTGCGAGCACAAAATAAAAAAACTTTAAAATTAATACACATGTAATACGTATATAAGTTTCATTTGATATATGGGTATAGATTTAAGTTACATTTTATTAATATCTTTGTTGAGGGGGGGAAAATGTAGGGTTTAACTATAATAATCTATATATATAAAAGAAAGTCGTGTTAGTTACATCATTTATAACTGAAGAACGGCTATACCAATTTGAATGAAAATTGGTAAGGAGGTAGCTAAGAACTGGGAGAAGGACATAGGATACTTTCTATGCCGCTCCCCGTCGTTCCTGTGGGAATAAATGAGCTTCTTTGTTTCGACTTTTCCCACACTTTTATGCTACCCTGGTACCTTCCACGTCAAAAAAATATGCGCAATAAACCTTCTTTCATGTATTATGATAATGATGAATGAATGAGATTTATTGTTTCGACTTCTCCTACACTTTTGTGCTACCCTGGTACCTGGCACGTCAAAAAATGTGCACAATAAACCTTCTTTCATGTATTACGATTACTTGATAATGATGAATGAATGAGGTTTATTGTTTCGACTTCACCTAAACCTTTGTGCTACCCTGGTACCCTGCACCTCCACAAAGTAGGAAACACGTGTCCAGTATTTTTAAGTTAATAATATTATGTACAAAATTTCAAAAAGATATAATGAAAAACCACAAAGTTATAATAAGCTTGCTACGAGTATTCTACTTGGTTGTCCCAACATAAATATGGTCAAAGATCCGAGGGCGAGCGAGCGCGGTGCGTTGACCTCTAGCGTCAGCTGTTGCGCGCGCACAATACTATGATGATGTATCGTAAGCTGCGTGACGCACTCGGTAACTACACTGTAACAATTTCTAAATGTATTTGGGACAAAATATAACATGGTGTCAAAATTATTGGAATCGATTCAGTTGCTTATTCACTATTTATGTATAACTCAAGAACGGCTGAACCGATTTAGCTGAATATTGGTGGGAGGTAGTTAAGAACCCGTCCCCGTCGTTCCCGTGTGACGTGACATAAGACATGGTCCAACTCATTCAAAATGTAAGTCAGCAATTCAAATACCAAAAATGGTATAACAAAAAGCAAATGACAGCTGAGCATATTTAAAAAAAAGTCTAACCGGTTGAAGCAATCGTTTAAAGCAAAGAATATAAATACTCTCTGCTGGTTTAAAGTTTCTAATAAAAAACCACAAAGCCAACTTCAACTTCAAAATTTCTAATATTGTATTGCTGTGCCATTTATCATCAATAAAAATATCATGCCGTAACCAAGACCATCAAATCTTTCTCGACAAAGCGGTAATGCAAGAGTAAATCGAAATATTCTGAATGAAAGCACTGAAGAAGAGCAAGAAATTGCACGTGCAGAGCGCCGCCTTACTATGACTCGACTTCGTGCTTCTCACTCACAAGAGCAAAGGGAGGCGGCAGTCCGTGAAACTGTTCCGTTGACAATGCGAAATCGGCGAACAAACCTCAGAGATCATCATCATCATCATCAATCTTTTTATCGTCCCACATCGTATCGTGCTGGAGACAGGTCTCCTCTCATGCAGAGAAGGATTGAGTGTAATCACCACGCTTGCTCAATGCGGGGTGGCGATTTCAGACTTATAAAGTCCAGGTTTCCTCAAGATTTTTTCCTTCACGTTCAGTCATTGGTGTCCTAGATATTATACTTAGAGAGTACATATCACTTTAGAAAAGTTACATCGATACTTGCCTGACCTAGAATCGAACCCGCGCAATCATACAAGAGAGGCTGGTGCTTTAACCACTAGACCACCACGACATCTCAGAGATCAATAGCTAGATAATTTACGAAGCACAAGTAGAAAGAAATTCATTTCTTTCACAAGGTGTTACACTAAATAAATGACAAATAAAAAAATCATGGAATACTTTTTTTTATTTACAGTGTTCCTAATTTAAAAAGTAAAAAATGTGATCATGTGATATTTATTGCCTTTAAGGTGGAACAAAGTTCGCCGGGTCAGCTTGTATATAGATGTGGGTAGTTTACTTTATTGTCATAAACAGTCAGCCATTAGCCGCCTTGTTTCATTGACGTTACACATTTCATTTCATTTAATTTCACGATCAGGTTGGCCGAGTTCTCGAAAATACTTTAAAGTCGGTTTTCTGTGTTTTTTTTTTTTTTAATTTGTTACAGACATGCACGAGGACGTGCAATGGGAAATATCGAAGTTTGGCCGGAATCGGCAGTTGGCCTGGTGAAGCAGATCCCGGACTCCGGGGCTGACGGAGCTTCGGATGCGACTTTGATTGGCGCTGGGATGATGATGATGATGATGCACGAGGACGTGCAAATCGTCAGACGGCCGTGTTGGAGATCGTCGATATAATTTTAATAGAAGTTGCTGATTTGATTTACGTAGTAGAGGGGCAAACGCTTGTGACGTTATTTTGTGATGGCGGCACATGGACAGAGTCGCTTTGGAAAGTGGGGTTCGTCGAACGGTCACTTTGCATCGAGACGCGGACCAAGGCACTTCTCCGAACCGAAACTGTCGGTTTGTCTACTCAAATTGTTATTATGAAGATTGGAGGGTATATCTACACGTCGTGCTTCAATTAAAAACTCACCTTCGAAATGGAACCTTTTACCACCACACCAAGATGCTGTCGACCCTACCCCACTGCCGTCGTTGTCTCCGACATATATGTATTGTCAGTTTTTTTTACAAGTCATAAACTAGTGCTTGACCGCAATCCCGCCTGATGATAACCAGTGATGCAATCGTTGATGGAAAAGCACCTTGAACAAACCTTGAAGACACTCAAATAGTAGTCCGATGGAAACACCGCCGCTGGCAAATTGGTCTGGGCCCTCGATGTACGTGGTATAAAAGAGGAGACAAAATGCTTCGTCCGGATGGTAGTGGTGTTGACAATGTAAGTAAGCGACGGGTAGTCCGATGGTGGAACGGAGATGGGGGGATTAAATCATGCAGTTCCCTTGCACACTCACCAAAATGCATCCTATAGAGGTATCATGCTCTAAAGCAGTTAGTTTAGTGTTAGTTCTTTTCTTTTGAGTGAATACTACTTCAACTCTTCAATGGCCCCTGTGGTTAGAAACCACAATTTTGCCAATAACACGTGTAACAAATTATAGAAATTCTTTCAAAATTTTATTTCACAATAATGGCGGATATCGCCAATGACAGTTGAAAAAACGCGTGAGCCGACTATGAGGAGATTTGATGTAAAGCCATGATGTGGCCACTATGCTGCGATATTTCAATGTTCTTTATGAATTATTCACTGAATGCACTTTTTATTACATAAATCACGCGCTTTTATTTAGTAAACGATACTATAAATGATTTAGAAATCCAATGAAAAATGAGCGTGACATTCATCTTAGCTCTCATGTCAAAACCGCCTAGTGTTAGTTAAAGTGCAATAAAAATAGTATTTACTAGCTGCGGCGCGCGGTTTCACCCGCGTAGGTTTTGAGATGTTTTTCTATACTTCGCTTCTATTGGTCGCAGCGTGGTGTTATATAGCGTAAAGCCTTCCTGGATTAATGGGCTATCCAACACAAAAACAATTTGTTAAATCGGACCCATAGTTCCTGAGATTAGCGCGTTCAAACAAACGAACTCTTCAGCGTCATATATTAGCATAGATTAGCATATTATTAGTAAAATATCGATTTATTTTGTTTTGGATTTATTTTTATTAACAAAATGAGATGGATTATTGACATATCATGTTAGTTCTGTGATTGTTAGTTAATGCGCAACAGATATACCACTTGCATGTTATTGGCAGAAATTCTATTTGTTTTGTTAAAGTGTATTTTTATAAGTATAAGCAAAGGAAGAATGAAATTATTGATATGAAATAAAATAAGTGCATAGATTATTTTGCTTATTGTTTTATTTATATAAATACTAACTGACCCGGCAAACGTCGTTTTGCCATAAAAATAATAGATTAAATTACTAAAATGGCTATTTAAAAATAAGGGTTGATCGTAGAAGGGTGAAAATTGGGGATTGTATGTATTTTTGTATGTTGTATCATAAAAAAATAGAAATTAAAAATTTTGTCTAAAAAATAAAAAAAAATTTAGGGGTGGACTACCCCTAACATTTAGGGGGATGAAAAATAAATGTTGGCCGATTCTCATAGATACCGGTTAAGCACAAAAAATGTCATCAAAATCGGTCGAACCGTTTCGGAGGAGTTTAAAGCCGAACACCGTGACACGAGAATTTTATATATTAGACTAGCTGACCGGCAAACGTTGTTTTGCCATATAAATAATAGATTAAATTACTAAAATGGCTATTAAAAAATAAGGGTTGATCGTAGAAGGGTGAAAATTGGGGATTGTATGTATTTTTGTATGTTGTACCATAAGAAAATAGAAATTAAAAATTTTGTCTAAAAAATAAAAAAAAATTAGGGGTGGACTACCCCTAACATTTAGGGGGGGTGAAAAATAGATGTTGGCCGATTCTCATAGATACCGGATAAGCACAAAAAATTTCATGAAAATCGGGCGAGCCGTTTCGGAGGAGTTTAATGTCGAACACCGTAACACGCGAATTTTATATATTAGATGTATTTCTAGCTAGATATTAAGCAAACCCATCACCAATATCTTGAATGTCAGGCTGATTAAAGTCAATTTCATTTTCATCGTTATTATTCTCTCCCTCAGTTATTGGCAATGTATTATTCACGGAGTAGATAAGTAGCTAAGGTTGGGATGGTAATGTGGGCGGGCAGGCGTGCCACAAATGTGACATGAGTACACGACAGTCGTAGTTCGACCGAAAATTTAATTTTTAGTATTCTATGCAATTCTAGAGCGTACATTTATTTAGATGGGCATTTTATATTGTAAATTAAGTGATAGTTGCAGTCCACCAAAACTTGAAAATTTAATATATATTTTAAACCATTACAGAAATCAAGAAAACTGAAATAAAGATGATGATTCCGCATATAGATCTATTAAACAAAATAATAAAGGTTGATA
Organism: Sesamia inferens; assembly: GCA_037179545.1. NCBI lineage: Eukaryota > Metazoa > Arthropoda > Insecta > Lepidoptera > Noctuidae > Sesamia > Sesamia inferens. Next base: position 1,445,951 of record CM073946.1, on the reverse strand, counting down.
TCTAAAAAAAGGATTAGCTTAAGGGTCCAGTAACCAGAACTTAATGGCCCATGTAGGGTGCTTCCCTGACATAAGTAATGTCAATGCAGATATAAAATGTCAAACATAAACTTAAATGCAGAAAATGTCAATGAGTGCTCAATGGGATATATCTAAATGCATGTTGCAAAAATGCAAGTTGTCCGACTCAAGCCACGTCTAATTGAAAACTAAAAGTAATATACATACAATGCATAGAATAACGCAATATGTCAGTGTCAATGCACTGCCAAATGTAGGTCGCGCCCAAAGTGCAAATACGCTAGCCTACTGACTAACTTATTGTAATAAATATATTTTAAAACCCATGCCGTGCACAATACAACCCACAAAAAAAAAGGTAGATATGTCGTCTATGCTTTGCTTATGGAACTAATAAGTACTACGTACAAATGGAAGGCTTACTTGCAACCTTTCAACATATCAAAATGAACCTTAACCCTACACAAATAAGGTATTTTTATAAAACCAATATCTACTTAGAGAAGGGAGCTCAAGTGAGACATATCTTTTGTTGGTATGTCTCTTTCGCACAATTGCGAACGATATAGGATATGTACACAGCGTGTGTATACAGATAAGAACAGTTACACTAGTTAGAAAGAGACGTACCAAGATTTATGACCTCTCACTCGGCCCTTGCTTAGTCGCACAGTAAGTCTTCCAGTTGTACGTAGTACTTATTACTTCCATGGCTTTGCTCTCAGTTAATGTCAAGTTCTGCTGACTGTCACTACGACATTCAAGTTGTCAGCATAACTTTTTCTGTATGATTTCTTTTTGAAAGTGTGGTAATTTATAAATTAAAACATTCTGATTATATTACGCCTTTTTCATACGGTCATAGACAGATACTACTCGACTTCATATAGACGTTCTAGACTTGTGATTAAAACAAGCCGGGCTTTATTTGTACCCAACGCTTTTCTTTCTTTCTAATAATTGAAATGTTTAGTTGATAACCACCATAATTATGACGCTGGCAGAATAGCCGCCTCTACCTGAGTTGCCAAAGAAGAGGAAAAAAAAGCCGATACTTTTTGATCTAAAAGAAGGAACGACTGCCAATTTGATGGATTTGTTAATGGATCCGCATGTATTATATTGACCAACAGAAACTTGCACAAACTATGTGAAAAACTGACTGATGTTCCAGTAAGTTGAAATTTTTAGATTAAATTTAGATAGGGACCGTAATGTTGACGTCTCTTGCACACTCTAGCACAGTATTTTTCCTGATTAGTTTACCTATATATTTACTCTGTACAGCATATGATTAGGTAATAAGCTAAAGGTAAGCACAAAAAGACCGCATGACTGGATTAAATCTAAACCTCAGTCCATTCTAAGGTTGCCTGGTAGAGATTGCATTAGCGATAAGGCTGTCTATAGTATATGTTTTAATGTTGAAAGTATTCTTTAAGTAATGTATATTTTTGCTTTACAATAAAGTATAAATAAAACGCCTGCCTGCGACGTGGAGGCCCCGGTTGTGATCCCCAGCCAGGTCATGATTGAAAACGATCTTTCCTGATTGGCCTGGGTCTTGGATGTTTACCTATATATGTATCTATTATAAATATAGTATCGTTGAGTTAGTATCCCATAACACAAGTCTCGAACTTACTTTGGGGCTAGCTCAATCTGTCTGATTTGTTCGTATTTCTTTTATTTAATTGTTCGTATTTATTTATTTTATTTAAACATAATACCAGCTTTATTAAATAGTCCTGCTAAGTTATACAGTTATATTCTCCAATTAAGCAACAGTTTACACAGTATTAAGTCTGTTTATTAAATGACATGTATTCTTTTTATACTATTTCATTAGTTATTTCTATTTTATTTAGATACTGCCAATTTCTAATTAATAGGCTTCAAACACAGTGTGCTAACAATGCATATGCTAAGCAAACTAGAAGTTATGTTATACCAAGACTTATTATAAGTCTACCCCCAGAATTAAAAAAAAAGTTTTATAATTAACAAAAATATAAAATTTACCTTCTTATTCATAAGCATTACTTAAAGTTAAGTAGTGGTTACTGATTAGCGATTCTTTAACCATAAATTTTTGACCTTTTAATGTCACTTAACTTTAATCATCATTTATGAATAAACACCACAGTGTTTAAGGGGTTTATTCATAAACAATGATTAAAGTTAAGTGCAATGCAAACATCTGAAATATATGTTTAAACAATTGCTAATCACTAGTTAACTTTAAGCAATGTTTATAAATAAAGGGGATAAACTCAAGCAATATGACTTTAGTATTATGTAGTAGTGATTGCAATGTATTAAAAGACCTAAATTTGTTATTAATTGTTTCAACTATAATGCAAACATATAAAACTCTTCACTCTATAGTTTGAAATTGAGATAAGACTCGTGATGGCACAAAGAACAATGCCAGGTCTCCATAGTAACCTTGGCTCAATATTAATTTGTCACTGACAGCGAATATTCTTACGTTTTTTGTGTGGTTTAATGTCAAAAGTATTTCTGTGATTTCCACTTTCACATTGAACTTGTAAAAAAGAAGTTATTCAGACATTTTAAATTAGAGGTTTCATATTTTTACGGAGAGAAAAGTAAACAAAAAATAAACAGTTGAATAGTTTTATTCTTTTTTACCATAATGATTCATTACTAACATCATCTGCAGGGGGTTCAATATTTTTTTAGTGCAAAGAGCAAACTAAATACAATATATTGGTCAAAATGTGGGAACAGCCGTTTGTTTGCCTACAGTTGCAATGATATTATTGACTTATTGTCTTTCTTCCATTTAAATTGTTATCAATCAGAACACAAAATATTCTTTCCTTATTATACGGCGACTTTGAATTTTCACACTTAAAGGCCAAGAACTTGCAGAGAGACAATTAATCTCTTAGATTATTACCTCCCTGCACTCTTCTACCTTATATAGGCCATTAAAACAGATGTGCCCACCATAGTAAGATCGAGCCTGACAGAGTTGGTACCTACCAACTCTGCACCACAAGCTATTAAAATCCAATCGCGATACTCAAGTTGAGAAAACTCAGTGACTTTGCTGTTATAAACATTTATATTTGAGAACTGTGCCCTTCTGTTGAATGATGATAAATAAATACTTGATGATATGGGGTGTTTAAGTTCCGTTGAATAGAAGGTAACTTCTTTGCCAACATGGGTAACAGATCTTATCTGTTGATCTGAGCTGTAACAAAAATATCGTATTGCAATCGGAATAAAACTTCTGAACCAGCAGCAACACATAAAATCATTGAAGGGTATTGCTTACCTTTAGCGGTGCAATCTGTTGCTCTATCACATGTCTGATAGCGTATCCTCTTTCTGAACGAGATCTACACCCAATGAATGACAACAACCAATACATAGATTTCAATGCACCATTTATTCAATTGCTGCTTGTTGGATTACTTGTTTGTTCAATTAATAACCAACACTAATGGCAAACAACACTGTCATTTGGAATCTAAAACCAACAAAATACAATTATGTTACAATTCAACATTTAGATCAGCTGAAATATTTTACATTTTGTTAATATTAATTGTACTTTACCTAAGAAAGTGAATTTCATTCCCGTAACAATGAACAATTAGGTATCGTGAGATTCAACTAAGTCACGTTGCATTCGGAACACATTTATTCCACAATTAACACAGCGTAGTTGATGGGACATTGTGATAAAATGTGTGGTGGTATGAGTATAACACAAAAGTCTGAACTTAAGGCAAACTAAAAGGGACACAAAAAATAAATAACTAATACTCCGACAACAATACAAGATGTGTCAATGTCAGTTTAGACACGCGCGCGGGGTTGCTATTACAAAACGATTATGTTATCGATCACAGATGGAAAATCGATAGTTTGAATTTCTTTTTTATATCGAAATCTTTAAAACTATTAATTGTAAAACGTTCGTCCTGAACGTATTAATTAAGAAAATATAAATAAGAGAATAATGAGGTTGTAAATAAAAAGAAAAGGGTTTTTTTTTATTTAGAACTATCTAAATAATAAAAAATACTTTTAAAATATAGTTATCGATTAAAGTGGCAAGATTTTATTTATTTAGAATTATCGATTACAGTATCAGGATTGGCAACATTTTTTTATATACCTAAATGTGGAATTCAAGAACTTAAATTAATTACTTATTAAAATGATTTTTATTGGACAATTTCCTGTAAAGTACAAAATATATTTTTGTAAGGTTGTATTTTATATTTAAATTGTTCGAGGTAAGAACTTTGTGCTAGCGTGAGTTTAATTTTAAAAGTTGTGAAGGCCGTAATCTGGCATTCTCCTTTACACCTTAATGGTGTTGGGTTGCTAGTTAATGGCACCGATTCTGTTGTTCATAAACTAAACTTATTTTAAATTATGTGCATATTTTTCATTAAGAAAAGGACAAAAGATTAAATGTCAGTTTAGACCTGTCAAATTAATAAGCTCCTGGCGTAAACTGGCGTATTTTTAGTCGCCATGTTTATAATCGCCTCTAAACTGTCTATGGAGTATCTAAATTTGACAGGATTAAATTAAAATGTTATCTTCTATCCTTTTCTTAACGAAATGGAAAGAAAAAGATGCACATAACTCAAAATCAGTTTAGATTCTGAACAACAGAATCTGCGCCAATAACCTTATATTATTTAGTATAAATAATAAACAAATAATTTAAAAAATAAAACAAGTGTAACATTGTTGCAGTTGACCCGGGTTTACCGTAGACAGAAGACCAATTCTTGCTTGTGTGTTGTGTAAAACAGAAATGCTACCAATTACTGGAACAATTTCTATATTCCGAGGAGTCTTTAGCTCAGAGGATAAATGAGAAATGTAAGGTCAGATATTGTTTAAAATCTGTTTATTTTTACAATTTCTATTTTCAGTTTAGTGAGGGGCTGATATATCTTTTAAGGAAACCTTTTGATTTTGGATTTTTTTATCAAATTTACAATAAGGAGGTGCATAGTAATATATTATAATGTTACATCACTATGACTACTAAGCTTATATACTGTAAGCGTATATCAAATGTGACTGAATATCATTATAATACTATTACGGGCTAAGGGTATTAAAGTTAAGGGTTACGAAGTTTAATGACGACGTCGGTACAGATGGTAGTAGGCAATGACAAGTAGAATATAGATGACGTTGCACCGAAGTCTTCCCTTTCGTCTGCGAAATCCGTGTCGTAACCACACAATAACACTACACATGTTACTTCACGTAGTACTCAAAGTTCTCGTTACAGTTCTCGCAGTAGGTATTCTCAAAGATCGCTTCTTAACTGTCGCTTGTTTCGCCTCGGTAGTCGAATTCAGACGACTACGGGCTGGCGTCACGGCGCTTTATATAGGTCAGCTGATCGAACATTCCAGATTTGTCTACAATTAAAAATAATTGCGTATAGTTTCGAATACGTTCAATGGGTACCTACAGATACTTCCCGAGGACGAGTTTCTATAAATTTCGATGTCGACATTTTGTTAACAATATAGATGAAACCTGTACCATTCGAAAGGCCACCCTAGATCTAGCAATGCTTTTTATATTGTACCTATACAATGCCTAGGTTTCGAGTTATAGGGCTTAAAAGTTACGCACTGCCTGTCACGTGACAATGAACCTTCTGCCATCGACATAAGGTGCAATCGTATTAATACGTTATTCCATGACAAAATAGTTTGCGCAGCGGTGATTTAAAATTATTAATTAAAATTAAGTAAATACCTCCACTTGGGGACCTTAGGTGATTTTAAAAACTTGAAGTTTGTGCTTGTGGGAATGTGATCGCCAGTATATTTTCATAATTATGTTATTATTTTTTTTCAGGCAAATACTCTAATAAATGAAAGCCGCTTTGATATATTCCGAGGAACTTTTAAGTTTCCAATACAGCAAATTAATATTGTTGATGAATACCGACCCAAACATATTGCTGTCACAGAGTAATTATCAGAATTTTGTGACGGACCAGTCATAAACCTTTTGAGCGTGATTTATGTTTATGTAATTTCAATCGCAAGCGTTATTTAACAAGACCTATTTGATCAAACTATGGTGAGAATTTTATAAGTGAGATGTCTGTCAGTGAAGTTAAAGAAATTTTAGTTGAAGGAGTCTTTTAACAATGCATATGTGTACAGAAACTGGTGAGAAACCTTATAAATGTGATGTATGTCAACGTAATTTTAGTAAGAAGAGTTTTTTAATAAGACATTATCGTACACACACTGGTGAAAAACCTTATGAATGTGATGTTTGTCAACGTAATTTTAGTCTGAAGAGTAATTTAACTAAACATATGCGTACACACACTGGTGAGAAACCTTATGAGTGTGATATATGTCAACGTAATTTTAGTTCGAAGACAAATTTAACACAACATATGCGTACACACACTGGTGAAAAACCTTATGAGTGTAATATATGTCAAAGAAATTTTGGCAAGAAAATTACTTTAACACGACATATTCGTATACACACTGGTGAAAAACCATATAAGTGTGGTGTATGTGAACGTAATTTTATTCAAAAGAGTCTATTAACACAACATATGCGTACACACACTGGTGAGAAACCCTATAAATGTGATATATGTCAACGTAATTTTAGTTCGAAGAGGAATTTAACAAAACATATGCGTACACACACTGGTGAAAAACCTTATGAGTGTGATGTATGTCAACGTAAATTTAGTAAGAAGAGTTATTTAATAAGACATTATCGTACACACACTGGTGAAAAACCTTATGAATGTGATGTTTGTCAACGTAATTTTAGTCTGAAGAGTAATTTAACTAAACATATGCGTACACACACTGGTGAGAAACCTTATGAGTGTGATATATGTCAACGTAATTTTAGTTCGAAGACAAATTTAACACAACATATGCGTACACACACTGGTGAAAAACCTTATGAGTGTAATATATGTCAAAGAAATTTTCGCGAGAAAATTACTTTAACACGACATATTCGTATACACACTGGTGAAAAACCATATAAGTGTGGTGTATGTGAACGTAATTTTATTCAAAAGAGTCTATTAACACAACATATTCGTACACACACTGGTGAGAAACCCTATAAATGTGATATATGTCAACGTAATTTTAGTTCGAAGAGGAATTTAACAAAACATATGCGTACACACACTGGTGATAAACGTTATGAGTGTAAAGTATGTCAACAAAATTTTAGTTCAAAGAGTGATTTAAAAATACATATGCGTACACACACTGGTAAAAAAACCTTATGAGTGTCATGTATGTCAACGTAATTTTAGTTCGAAGAGAATTTTAACAAAACATATGTGTACACACACTGGTGATAAACCTTTTGAGTGTTAGGTCTGTCAACACAATTTTATGTCGAAGAGTGATTTAACAATACATATACGTACACACACTGGTGAGAAAACTTATGAGTGTCTTGTATGTCAACGTAATTTTAGTTCGAAGAGTATTTTAACAAAACATATGCGTTCACACACTGGTGATAAACCTTATGAGTGTCATGTATGTCAACACAATTTTACGTCGAAGATTGATTTAACAATACATATGCGTACACACACTGGTGAGAAACCATATACATGTGATGTATGTCAATATAATTGTAGTTCGAAGAGTAATTTAACAAAACATATGCGTACACACACGGGTGAAAAACCTTATGAGTGTGAGGTATGTCAACGTATGTTTAGTTTGAAGAGGAATTTATCAATTCATTTGCGTACACACACTAGTGAAAAACCGTATAAGTGTGGAGTATGTTAACGCAATTTTACTGAAAAGAGTCTTTTAATAATATATAATATGTGAACACGTGCTGGTGAAAACCCTTATAAATGTGATGTAAGTCAACTTAATTTTAGTTAGATGATTTTATAAACAAGCCATAAGCGTACACACTTTTTGGAGAAATCTTACGAGGCGTCACATATGTGTTATATTGAATCTTTGGTTTAATAGCTCTAGCGTGACTATCAACATTATCCCATAAACAGCGATCTCAAACTATTAAACATCTACCCCACGTGCTTAAGAATTTCAACCATAGTGCACATTTGTTGTTAATTACCTTGTTTTGTGACCTGCCCTCTAAATCTATACTCTATACTAATATATAAATCTAAAGGGTTTGTTTGTTTGAACGCGCTAATCTCAGAAACTACAGGTCTGATTTGAAAATTTGTTTTTGTGTTGGATAGCTCATTAATCCAGGAAGGTTAAAAAGGCTATATAACATCACGCTGTGACCAATAGGAGCGGAGTATATAAAAAAAACGTCGAAACCTACGCGAGTGAAACCGCGTGGCGCAGCCAATTTAAAATATTTATTATTTTTCTCAAATTTATTCAATATTCCCTTTACTAATTTTTTTATTCTGCCTACACTATTTTTAATATGAATGCTCAATCTTGATTATGTTAATTTTATTTTTAAATTTTATAATTTGTATTAATTCACAATGTATTTTCAACTGCAACTCTTGATCAATGGCCCTTGTGGAATAATAATAATAATAATTTATTTCAGGTAAGACACCCATAATTTCACATAAGTAAATACAAATACACAGTAGACAAGTAACACAAACAAAAGAGAAAAAAAAATAAAAATAAAATAATAAATACAGAATATACTAAAACTTTCATTAAATCATTCTAATTACACAATCAATTATAGTTGACATCGCATTAAATAAATACAACATAAAAAAAAAACAAATAAATCTATGGTAGAAAATGTCAAATAAAATTAAATGAAATTTCAAATAAATTAATAATGCAATAAACAATTTACTAATAGACTATTATAGGTACTATATTATTATTAATAATAATAAATTTTAAAATACATTGCTAAGCTTATGATTACAGTAAGTTAATTAGATGTCAGCTACATTAAATTTACATGCATCATACACAGCCTGGATAACGACATTGTTCGTGTTACGAATTCTGTCCATAAAGGAAGCGGCCCGCTTTCTCATTACTGCATAGAAGTTATCTACCCTATTCTCGGCGAACATGCCAGAAGCACTACACCGCCACGGCAAATTGAGTATTGCTCTGAACGCATTATTGTACTGCACGCGAAGAGCGTGGTACGTTCGTCGGGTGTATTTGCCCCACAGGTAGCAGGTATAAAACGATTGACAATACGCCGTGAATAGGGTGATTTTAACAGTTTTACTGGACCGCGCTAAACGACGCGCCAACATATTGCTTTTAGCGGCAATGGAGCTCCTAAGATAGACACCATACTTTTGCCAATAACACGTGCGAACTGTTAATAGACCATGAAACGCTGCAGGATATTTAGCGAGAATTAATATTAAAAATCTATCTTTGTATTTTAATTAAAACTAAAACAATAAAAAATTTCGTCGTAGAATTTCAATGAATTTACATATTTTGATGTTATTTGATAGTGAATCTAGGATCTTAGTGATGTTAGGTAGCGGAAACTTATCATCCTTATCCTATTATTCAATTGGCGATAATCAAGCACTAATTTTAATTCCGTACATGATTAAAATCATTTTTGAAATCAGTGGTAAATTAAATCACCTAAAGTATCAACATTTGTAAATAATACACAAACATATTTGCAATCTAACCTATAAATGCGCAATCTAGACAATCCTCGTTTTAGTATTAAGATCGTTTATAGTCCGTCTTTGAAGTCGTGTAAATTAATGAGGGCGCTGCGGTCGTGCATATAGCAGCCCTGTTGACTTGTCTGATATCATTTTGATACTAGCATATTATTTTGTACTTATATTATTATCGTGTTTTTACCAAAGAAAAGTATTCCAAAACATGATAATTGCTTTCATCATCTGATTCCAAATATTTTCATAGTCAGCTGCGTCACTAACAACATCTCCGCTACTACTGTCATCAGCCTGCTATCTTCACTTAAGCGAATAACTAACTCATACATATCTTGATAAGGGGCTTACTCTCACATTTTCTGGAAAGATTAAAAATAATAATATGTTATTTCTATCAGAAGATGGATTGCACTAATTTTTAATTCCGAACATGATATAATTCATTTTTAAAACCAGCAGTAAATGAAATCACCTAAATGATCAAAACTACTAGCTACACTATGGTCTACTTATATTTCCAATCTAACCTATAAATGCGCTATGTAAACAATCCTCACTTTAGTCTTAAAATCGTTTACTTAGTATATTTGAAACTTCTAGTAGATAAAAACAAACAGTAACATGATTACATACCTGTTTTAGTAACTGTTTAAGCATAAATATCATCCATATTTGATAAAATTTGTTCAGCTTGGTGTACTAACAAATATTGATTATAAACTTTAAAAATAATTTTCCGAGCTCCACTCCGGTTTGTTTTTCTCTCATTCAACACATTTCTTCGATGTTTTGTTTTAATAGAATTGAAAATTAATATAAATTTCAATAAATAATAAGTCACCAAACAAATCGATGACTGTCCATGACATTCGATGTACTTGCATTTTTTTTTTGACCAACCCGCCACACTTTTCCCAACCACTGCAACTCCTGAAAGCCAGAATCAACAGTGGAGACCGCCAGAAAAACGCAGAGCAATGAAGCTCGACGAGTCCCGGAGAAACGATTCAACTGTCTTGGGTCCCGCAACGAAATTAATCAGAAAAGAATAGCGGAGGAGTAAGAAAAAAGATATTTTTTCCACTTCCCTCCATATCAAGCAGGAGACAGAACAGAACTAGGCTAATTGGCACAAAAGGACAATATTGCAACTGGGAGAAGCCCAGATTGCCAAACACCACGGAATAATATTTGATTAACTTAATGGGTCCTAAGTAGGTATAAGCTGTTACAATTGATTCCAATAATAGGTATGGCAAAAGCGCCTGAATGCACGGAAATTGGTTCTAGTTTCTACAAGGTCCGTGTAATGAACGACTCCGGAAGTAACTTGTACACTATCCAACATAATATTGCGTTCATTCTGCCAAAGAACACACTCCCACAAGATGTGATGTGCGGACTGTTCAAATTCACAATTCGATGAAGAACACTGACACAAAGGCGAAGGAACAAGTTTAAAAGAATACAGTTTACTTTTAAAGTTACCATAACCTGTGAGAAATTGGGCAACGCAGTGGTCAACCTCCAGCCATGTCTTAGCCAGCCGATCGCCAACGGATGGAAAGAATAGATGGAGATGCCCTTGATGGAATTATCCCACCTACTTTGCCATTCGGATAAGAGGTCCTCCCAGACTTCATTCTGAGGTTTAAATAATCTAGAAATGTTATTAAAGTCGCGTTGTGTAACAAAATTAGTGTCCATGGCCTCCCCCCTCGCGGAGTAGTACATTGAAGCACGTTGTTGTACCTCAAGATCGACAGGAAGTACACCTGCCAGTACCGGTAAGGCTTCGGTACTGACCGTTCTATACGCCTTACATAAAAATATCAATGCCAAACGTTGGCTTTGAAGCAGTTTACGTCGTGCCGCCCCTATACTGGCCCTATCGGCCCAAACAGGTGCACCGTAGCACATACATCCTAAGTAGGTATCTCCATATATAATCTTTAAAGTCAGGAATGACAGATCCCAAGCCGCCCCGGATATTCTAGTTAGGGCATAAAAGGTCCTTTTAGCTTTTTCGACAACTATTTTTATATGTTCGATAATTCCTTTCTAAGATCATACCAAGGTAGCATACGGTTTGCTGTTTTTTAATGGGAACGTTGTTAAATTTAATAGTAGGCAATGATTTAAGATTACCTTTTAGTAGAAGTTGATAGGTTTTATGTGGCGCAAACGTAGGCGGTTACGATCACCCCACTGAGATATTAAATTTAGACAAGTATTGGCCAAGTTTACAAGTCCAGCTCGGGTACTTGACTGAATGAGCAGTAGGCCATCGTCCGCGTAACCAGTAAGTGAACAGCCGCAAGGAAGCGGGATCGCAAGGAAGTCATCAAAACCCAAATTCCATAAATAAGGACCGACAACTGAACCCTGAGGACATCCCATGGTTAGTGTTTTAGTACTAGAAATATGACCGAGCTTAAGTACCGCGGAACCGTTTATAAAGTACGAGTATACGAGATTATACAGGGTGTCCCAAGAAATAGTGTCAAGCGTAAGTCCAGAGTTAGAGCACCTCTTGGAGTACCCGAATCACCCCCATGTATGTTCCGCGATTATTCGTAGTTTTCGAGTAATAATTTTTTTTCTGACTTTTTGAAAATTTTCATCTAAATAACTTAAAATTTTTAAATAAAAAAAAGTAGAACATATTTTAATGTTTTTCTTTTTGCTACTGAATCACCCTTAGTGCTTCTTTTATGTCTAAAATAATCAGCTTCGTAACTTTAGTGGAAATTTAGAAAACAGTAGTGTAAAGTCAAAATTTGAATGTTAGTGAATAATTACTTAAAAATTCATCTTTAAATTAAAAATCTAAACAGGCGAATTCATGGTTTCTAAGTATGTGTAAAAACTTCTCTAGACTCTCTGCTTTCATAATCATTTAAAAAAAGAAGGACTTAATAGGGCTATTTTGGCCTAAATCGGCCATCAAAGACAACAAGGTGAAAATTTCATAAAACTCGACTTCTGAATATTTTTTTTTAAATTCAAATTATTTATTAATAAACCAAAAATGATTGTAGAAAAGCTAAAAATTTATTATTTGAAGGTCAAAAATAACTGTTCCTGCTGCCATCTTTAATAACCTTTGAAGGTTTATTATAACTTAATAAATGAAACAAAACATTATTTTCAAAGTTTTTATTATTCGATCGCTTAAAGAAAGTTTTCAAAATGACGACCTTCGTGCTCAATACATATTCTACATCGTCTAAAAAAGTTTTCTTTTAAATTTATAAATGCAATTCTGTTGTTTTTAATTGTTTCTTCCGCTTGTCTTAATTTTGTTCTTAACACTGTGACGTTTGTAATGTCCTTGGCGTATACGAATTCCTTGGAGTATCCCCAGACGAAAAAATCTATGGGGTTCAAGTCGGGGGACCGTGGCGGCCATGCAGTGGGCTCTCCACGATCGATCCATCTGCCTGGAAATGTTTCAGACAAATGTTGTCTAACATTTCTAGCAAAATGGCATGGAGCGCCGTCGTTTTGAAAAATCATATTTCTCCGCGTTAATAGGTCTACATCTTCTAATAAGACGCCGAGATCACGTCGTAGAAATTGCAAGTAGGCCTCGCTGTTCAGTCGGTCCGGTAGTTCGAACGGACCAATCAGCTGTCCGTTTAGGATGCCTGACCACAAATTGATACTAAATTGTTCTTGGAAATTAGATTCCCTTGTGAGGTGTGGATTTTCAATACTCCACGAATGGTAGTTATGCGCATTAAACACCCCACATCGCTTAAAATGTGATTCATCAGTCCATAGAATATTTTTAAAGAAATTTTCGTTTTCAGCTTGTCTCCGTAACATTTCCTGACAAAATGCCACCCTTCTCGGGTAGTCTGCGGGTTTGAGCTGCTGAACTTTCTGGATGTGATATGGGTGAAAACGCTCTTGATGAAGAATTCGATGTGCTTGTGATTTCGGAATTCCGATTCGACGTTCTATTGTTCTTACACTAACTGATGGATCTCTCACCACTTCTTCGACCACTGATTGGACAGTATCTGGGTCACTCATTTCAGATGGGCGCCCCGATCTTCTACCTGGTAGGCGTCCTTCCATGTAAGAGTTATGTACTCTTAAAATCATGCGATGATCAGGCCAAGTTTCAGGCTGAGGTCCACCTCCATTTTGTACTTGCTGCCGGAACAACCTGGCTGCTTCAAAAGCATTTCCTCTTGCATATCCATAAAAGTAATGCATAAGAGCATATTCTTGCGATGAAAAAGACATCACAAAATGAAGAGCTTGAAAAGTCCGTTAAGAATGCCAAATTTGTCAAAATCCCGTATTCACACAAAACCAAATCGTAATCGCACTCAAGGTCCGTAAAGAAAGCAAAGTTCGTCAAATAATCACAAATGAGCGTATCGTACGTAAGGCGCAAACAAAAGCAGGCAAACGACTGGCGCCAGAACACAATAGGCGCTCGGACTACACCCCCCGCCTCATCCCCTTGTCACAAAGAATAGCATTCCTCAGTTACAGTTATCCATTTCGCCAATGAGAGTGAGAGAGATAGCAATAATGCGGTCTCTTTCATATCCTCTCACTCGGGCAATAATTACTCGGGTAATTAATCTGAACCTTAGAAATTATAAAAAGACCAGATATTTTATTTTATCATCTGATAGGAATTTGGTAAATTTTATGAAATTTTCACCTTGCTGTCTTTGATGGCCGATTTAAGCCAAAATAGCCCTATTAAGTCCTTCTTTTTTTAAATGATTATGAAAGCAGAGAGTCTAGAGAAGTTTTTACACATACTTAGAAACCATGAATTCGCCTGTTAAGATTTTTAATTTAAAGATGAATTTTTAAGTAATTATTCACTAACATTCAAATTTTGACTTTACACTACTGTTTTCTAAATTTCCACTAAAGTTACGAAGCTGATTATTTTAGACATAAAAGAAGCACTAAAGGTGATTCAGTAGCAAAAAGAAAAACATTAAAATATGTTCTACTTTTTTTTATTTAAAAATTTTAAGTTATTTAGATGAAAATTTTCAAAAAGTCAGAAAAAAATTATTACTCGAAAACTACGAATAATCGCGGAACATACATGGGGGTGATTCGGGTACTCCAAGAGGTGCTCTAATTCTGGACTTACGCTTGACACTATTTCTTGGGACACCCTGTATATGTTTCTATAGCAACCGAGGGTTTTTAATTTTAACAACAGCATAGGCCACCAGGCGTTATCAAAAGCCCCAGAAATATCCAAGAAGATCCCAATTACGTACTTGTTTTCAGATTGGTTAACGGTTCTTCTGACAGAAAGCGCAGCGTCGACTGTAGATTTACCTATGGTGAAGCCATATTGATTACTATGGAATTTTGGACCGTTCGGTAGTAAACGTGGAATGATGAGGCGCTCAAGAAGTTTCCCCAAAGATGGTAGAAGCGTGATAGGACGATATGACTACGGATCATCCGGTGGTTTGTCACCACACTTTGGTATTACTCGTATGAAACCGCGTCGCCATTTACGAGGAAAAATGCCTTCAGTAATGCATCGGTTGTATACAGTTAAGATGGCATCACCCGCTGTTTTACACGCCTCTTTAATCATCCTATTAGATATTCTCTGATGATCTTCACCTGATGATTTGTTGACCGGTAGTTTTCTAACAATATTTATAAATTCATCATTAGATGGTACGTCTGTCATTGGTGATTCAGGTGGCACAGGAGCCCACGCTCGAATCTGTTGGTGGTAGTCGCTATCGTTAGCCGGTGAATCATCAGGGATAAGTGTATTAATTAGAACTTCTGTTGTTTCCTCTATGCCTGCGGTATGCTTATCACTGACTTTAATGTTTTGAACGTATGCAAGGTCGACCGATCTGTTAGCTTTAAATTCGTGATATAAGGGAGACCACGGACCCTCCCTGTCAAGTTTATCAACGATTTTCCGCAACAAGTTACCCTTCCTTAGATTTTTCCACCGATGCTTTGTAGCGTGATATGGCAGCTCTAAAAGCATTTAAAGCGAATGTAAGAAGATCTCCAGTAACCTTTCGGCTCTTGAGTTTATTTAACTGTCTACGCGCTCTGCGATATCTTTTACGCTGTTCAACTAAATAATCATTCCACCAGTCACATCTACGAATATTGGTCATAGATCCGCGACCAATGGCGATGTCAGCACAGTAGGTAAAGGTTTCTGACATAATGTCAGCACTTTCTTCGGCTGACAGCCCGTCCCGAGTGAATTCTTTGGCGTGACACGCAAAAAGCGAGCTGAAAAATTCCCAGTTCATTCCATGTACTTGTATTTACTAAGATTTAGTGTTGCCCTACTTTTACAATTGTTAGTTTCAGAAATATCCATTTTCATGACTTTATAGAGAAGCTATACTTAAACCAGTACAAAGAAAACATTCAAATTGAACAAAAAAATTTTCATTCTGCATAAAGGTGAAACTAAACTAAAGATTTAAAAAAAAACACAATTTTCTTAATGTTCTAGTAATCAGAATTTAAAAACCCACAAAAAAATGACATGCTCGTTGCTCTTACTCAATAATATTAAAAGAACATTGAATGTTGCACGAAAAATAAAGAACTGAAGCCTAAAAAAATGACCTTGAAACGATTCACAAATGTTTTGCGTCTCTTACACCAGGGTGTCAATATTTTTACTTGCTCTAGGACATTTTGTGAAATCCCTAGTAATATTATAAATATAATTATTCGAAAACTGAAGTTTGTTTGGTAAATCGCGCTAATCTCAGGATCTACTAGTACGATATGAAAAAACCTTTCACTGTTAGATAGCCCATTTATTGAGGAAAGTTATAACATCACGCCACGACTAATAGGAGCGGACCTGTAAACAAAGATGAAGAAGATGGTGTGAATCCATGTACCTACAGCTAGTTTATTATAATGTATTACTAATATAACAGACGACCATGTATGTTAGCAGTAAAACTTCGATATCTGTTTAGGTCCATCGGTTTAGGTACAGGGCAGGGTTCGTGAGTTATGGCATGCGTGAAGTTAGCCGCTGGCAACTGTAACGCTTGTGTACCCGTAAATAAATCAATAGGTTAAAAATACAATATCTATAATCTTTTACAATTTTAATTTTGGATGAATCTTTTTTGTATAATGTTGTTGCTATTTTATATACTATTTCTATGGACCATGGTCTGACAATAAAATGTATTATTATTTACTATTATTCCTTTATTTCATTATATACACTTACAAATTATATTTTTAAATATTTCTACATAAAAAATATTTCAAAAATCATTTAAAAGTATAAAAAATAGTAGCCACAGAACAGGGTCCAAGCTACCGGCGGTCATGGCTCCAAAGAGAGGAACTTCCTGACAATGCGAGCCGTGTCCAGCAGTACTGCTTTCTGAATCAAGAACTTGATCCAGCTGCCTAACGAGAGCCTCCTGGGGTGTTGGTCGAGGTTATTGACTATTAAGCCATTGGCTGTCACGAATTCTTTAGGACTCAAAGCGCACGTTTGCTCACCTAAAAACTCGCACAATTGCGACTGCACATCCATAGATCGTACTGATAATATCAAATATCTCGGGGTAATCATCGATCAACACTTGAAATGGAAAATGCAAATCACCTCCCTAGTAACACGTGTTCGAAGATTAATTTATATATTTAAAAAGCTTAGGGGGGTCGAAAACTTTAGATGCCTCATGATGGTTTATCTGGCACTCGCCCAATCAATTCTTGGATATTGCGTAACGTCATGGGGTGGAGCCCACAAAACCTCTATGCTTCGGCTGGAAAGGGCACAAAGAGCTGTGCTAAAGGTACTCGCTAAGAAACCTTTCCGTTATCCAACTGCTGATCTCTACGTCGAATGTAATGTGCTTACGGTTAGAAAGATTTTCATTTTGCAGACTGTACTTAGAAAACACAGCTTGATACCCTTCGACCGCAATGTATGTACCACAAGACGCCTTTCTGATAGAGTCTGTAAAGTTTTGCCCTGTATAGCTATGACAGCAAGGAGACACTTCTCATTCGTCAGCTCTAAAATTTACAATAAAATAAACAGGAGTATGAACATTTATTGCTTAACGAGAAGGGAGTTAAAAAGGAAGTTGCCCGAGTGGTTGAAAACCCTTTCATATGACGAAACAGAGAAGATTGTAGAAGTATAATCAGTTAAACAATACACACCCGTACATCCACACACACTCACACCCCACACCCTCATACACACACACACACCCCACACTTACATACACACGCTCCCATACGCATATACACACAGCTGCTCACATACACTCTCATACACCCACATTCACCCACACTTTCACCCTACGTCTGTTCAAAATACACTTCGGCATGCCATTATTTTTATTTTATATTATGTTTTATTTTATATTATGTTTTATTTTTAAATCTTTAGTTTTTAATATTCTTTATGTCTGGAACAAAATTTTTCTTAATGTTAAAATGGGCGTTGATAGCTGCGACACAGTTTTAACTTTTGCAGCTATCATCGTTTCTTCCTTCATCTATTCATATGTTTATGTTCCAAAAATAAACCTTTTTTTTTTGACTATCAGTACAATGCAATCGGTAAAAAACAGAAATATAAGAAAGTAAGTAACAATACGGCTCGATAGGATGAACATCCCAGTAAGCGACCCTTTACAAAAAACAAATTATGCAAATTATTTTTCAATAGAATACTTTTTGGATACCTAGCAAATATGTTTCCACTATGAACCTTTCCACTTTTCTTTTGCAGTTATTACAAAACAGTTCTCTTCTTTATCTAAATCAGCTGACGAATTATATATATATAGAAATCTAAAAGGTAAACGGTTACGTATTTTATCTACGCGGACGTGGGAAGCGGGTACACAAGTGAAAGGATCTGTAGCTAGCAACGCACTGCTTTATTCGTACAGGGTCTCAACGGGACAATAATGTAGGTGGCGCGCTTGCGTGTGCGCTTCGGATACGCATACATAACATAAACCAATTATGACATTTAATAAAATAAACGTATTAATTATACTGTTTATCTAACGATTAGGTTGATAGATTCATAATTTTATAACTTACATGGGGATTATCTCGCAACTACCTGTAAATGCAAGTCTTTGTATTTCATCAATCACAAGATTTTTATTATCAAGAAATGTTTTTCAATGAATTTATAATATAAATTACAAAGATCATGATTTATTGGAAATACAAAGCCAATATTATTATAGCGGACCACATAACAAAAAGCATTTCAGAGCACTCAAAGTTTCCACCGATCTCAATTTTAAAATTAATGGATTTATATATATATATATATTGCAGAAATATAACTCTTAAAAATAATGAAAAAAACAATAATAATGAAAATATTACTTATTTTATGAGTAAGATATTTAATTGTTTATATTTTTTTCTTTTTTTTTCTTTTTTTTTTTTGATCTTCAATTCACTGCATGGCAAGAATTCTTGTCTTTCTTTTGTTTTATCTTTTCCACCAATACTATATTTTCCGCTTGTTTCTTTGCGGCATTGGCTGTCGTGGGTTATTCTTGTCCCGTGTCTATATTATTTTTGTCATCTTTTGTCATCTTCCTTTTATCTGTTTTATATGTCATTATTTTATACATTTCTTATATACTAGTCTTATTCCTATGTATATTCCTATACTATCTTACATTCTTAGACTACTCTTGCCGACGGCAGTCGCGAGGTTGCGCTGCTCCTTGTCTTATTTCTGTCAGTGGCTATTTTAGCGATTTTGAGGCAGAACCGCTCCAGATACGGCCTGGAGTGCTTGTCTGCCATAATTCCGGCAATGGTCGTTTCCAACAAGTTAGTTCCTGTACTTATTTCCAGGTCGTACCTGTCGCGGTTGTGCCTCGGGCATCCGAATATTAGATGCTGGATCGTTTCGGTAGCCTGTGTGTCACACACACAGGCTGGACTATCCTTCAAATTGAAGCGATGCAGGTACGCGGCGAAGCCGCCGTGACCAGTCAATATTTGCGCCCAGATAGATGTCCTATCGAGGCACTTCATGACCCTGCGCGCGGGCACCACATCGGGGAAGAACATCCGCTTAACCTCAGCCGTGGCCCCGCCGGTGTACCTCCCGTTCCAGATAGCTACTGTGCCCTCTCTCAAACGTCGTTTGACATAAGAGACTGGACACCTGTCATACGCTGTGGCGACCCTGGACTGGGCCTCCGCCTGCCTAGCCAGTTCTAATTGTATATATTAGGCATGGTCGGCTACACCAAGCTGGCTAAGTCGCGCTGGTGAGATATGTTGTTCCAATATTATTAGGGGTGCTTCAACTTTCAGAGGTACTTAAAGAGCTGCGCCTGCGCGCGCCGAGCGGGTACGTAAGTGCACGTCGTCGCCCCAGCCTTTTAGATGTCCTCACGGCTAGGACTAACCTTCTAAAGTTGGCTTCTATGTCTCGAGCTATACGTCTCATTAATGTAATTGTGAGTACGGAAGACTTGTTTGGCCAAAAATTTCCTAAGTTCTTACAAACAGCACAGAACCTAATAGAACAAGGTATAAATTTATAGAAAATAATGATTAAAGGTGTAGGCATAATTCTTGTTTATTTTAATCAAAGTATATAATGAAAATATACTATAAATGTTTCTTTACCTACTAATTATTTTGAGTATAATTTATTCTTATACTACTAAATTTGAATGCTCTATATTAGTCCTATAATTGTATGTTGGCAAATAAATAAATAATTAAATAAATTTCTTAATTTAGTGGGAGACAAGAATTTTGTTCTCACGGAATGTGCATCCTGTAATAAAATATAACATTTAATTTAGTTACAGTTAATTTGTTTTTTAATAAAAAATAATGAATAAATAAAAAATAATTTATGAAATTAGTGTTAGTTTTACTTACAATTCCAGAGTCTGATTAATTCGATCTCATACAATACGTTTCATACTTTGTAAATTATAAAATAGAAAGGTAAAGTTTTACTTTTAATCTCTTTGTCCTAGCCACTTCCCATTATTTGGAGTCGGCTCTCCTCGTTCTAAAGAAAGTAAAGTTCGTAAAGTTTTATTTTTAATATCTTCTAAAAATAAAAATATGAAAAAAAAAGTCGTAAGGAGAATTTTATAAAAGCTTTCTTGGAAAAATATTTTGAACACATGACTCTTTGCTTTTCAGTGAAGCGTCAACCTTCGCTGCTTAACGACTGTTTTTTTTTTTTTTTTAATGATTATAAACTAGCGCTTGACCGCAATCCCGCCTGATGGTAAGCAGTGATACGATCGTTGATGGTAAAGCGCGCTAGTTTATCAAGAGCCTATTCACTCTGAAAAACTGAGCGAATAGGAAGGAAGACGGCAGTTGAGCGAGGTGATGCAATGTTAAACCCAACAACACGACCAACGATGCTGCGCCAAAGGGAGATTGATCTGAAGACCCTCCACGACCAAACCCCCAACACAACAACATTAGGCGCATCGCACCCGGCATACATCGCAACACAACTGCTCAGACCCGTCCTCCGTACGGCTTCACCAGACATCATGCCGGAACACGACAAATCGCTTGGTGGCAAGACTTTGTCTGGTGGGTGGTAACTTCTGCCGGCGGCCGATGTTATGGCCTACCACCGAGAAACACACTATTAAAGTAAAGGAATTGAAGTATCATAGGTAGGTAGACGGACTTTTTTTAAAATTATTATAATATACCTATATCATTATAATTTTAAAAAAAGGCCATCTTATTTTCTCTCCTCGCCTCAGTAAATGATCCAAGTGAATTTTGCAAACTGGTATATTTACCCTGTAAATAGAAAAGAACCGGCCACGAAGTGTTCCTTACCATTCTCTTTAAAAATGGGAAAAATATGTTTATATTTCCGTTATTAATATGGAGCAGAAATATTTATATATTTTTTTTATTTTTAGTTTTATGCGACAACAGAAATACATAATCTCTGTACATTTCCACTGACTAGCTATTACGGTTCATGAGATACAGCCTAGTCACAGACTGACAGCGAAGTCTCATGAATAGGGTTCCGTTTTACCTTTTAGGTACGGAACCCTATAAAAGACATTTCAATTCATAGAAGTGGGTTTAATGTAGTGAATTTTAAAAATACTTGGTAAATAAGAATTTTTGAAATATCGTAAGTATAGACTCTATAAAGTTGTGAAAATAAACGAGGGCGCTGCGGTCATGCATCGTTAATGTGACTGACATCGTTTTGATACTAGCACATTATTTTGTACTAGAAGCAAAACTGGTTTTAATGAAAACACAAATCTATGGTCTCTGGCGATTGAATAAAATGAGTAAGACAAAAAACAAAATCATACATTTCTATTATTATAATTATGTTTTAACCATTAATGAAAATTATACCAAAACATAATAATTGCTTTTATCATCTGATTCCAAATATTCATCGATAAAAAGTATTTTCATTATCGTCTGCGCTACTAACAACGTCTCCGCTACTGCTGTCATCAGCCTGATATCTTCACTTAAGCAAATAACTAACTCTTGATAAAGGGTTTACTCACACATTTCCCTTAAAGATTAAAAATAATAATATACACTTTCTATCAGAAGATGGATAGCACTAATTTTAATCAACTGTAAATTAAATCACCTAAAGTATCAAATCGCACTACAATATGGTCTACGTATATTTGCAATCTAACCTATAAATGCGCAATATGAACAATCCTCATTTTAGTCTTAAAATCGTTTACTTAGTAAATTTGAAACTTCTGGCAGATAAAAACAAACAGTGACATGATTACATACCTGTTTTAGTAATTATGGCAGCTTTGTGTACTAACAAACATTGATGATAGACTATAAAAATAATTTCTTGAGCTTCACCCCGGTTTGTTTTTCTCATATTTAACATATTTCTTCGATGTTTTGTTTAAATAGAATTGAAAAGTAATACAAATTTCAATAAATAATAAGTTTCAAAACAAATCGATGACTGCCGATGACATCCGATGTACTTGTATTTATTAAGACTAGTGTTGCCCTACTTTTTAAAAAATTTAGTTCTTACTAGTTACTTAGAAAATTTGAAACTTCTGGTAGATAAAAACAAACAGTACTTTTAAAATGTTTAGTTCCAGAAACATTCGTTTTCACCCCTTTATGTACAAGCTATACTCGTAATTAATATCCTCCCTTAACTCCTCTCGGACCTCGAACACGAGTAGACGTGTATTTAGACGACACAAAGTTTTAATTTAATTTAAGTCAGCATCGCAAATCTGTAAATAAATTAAATAGTATACAAAATAGTTACTTTTATATTAAAGACATAATATAATTCATTAGTAAAAATTTGGGCTATATCTACCTAAGCACTGTCCAAATTTTTACTTACTACCCAATACTTACTATCATAACATTAAGGGAATGGAAGCCCTTTCTGTTATAGTAGCGTTCCTCATGTACGTGCGGCCTTAGTATTGCTACATGAGTGCCATCAATACAACCCAGGATGCCAGGAAATTGAAATTTCTGATAGAACCTGTGAATTTTAGGAGATAAATTATTTTGCTCACATACAACAACTAATACAAAGAATCAGGGCACCTAGTTATATTTCATTCCTCACCTAGCCTTTATAATATTTCTTTCATTGCACTGTGTTGGCCATTTTATGTATTTGTGATATATTTTATTTATTGCCTCGATCACTTCGTTAATGGCTCTTGACACACTTATTTGTGATACATTATGGAGGGCACTCTGCCCAATCAAATTTTGGTAGGACCCTGACGCATAAAAAGCAAGTGCTATTAGAATCTGCAATAAAAATGTAACATTAATCACTCTATTTCGTGTTTACCTATAGCTTTAGAATAATAAATCAAGGTTAAATTTAGTTTTCTCACCTTTATTTCCACCGATAGGCTATCATTTCGACGGGGTCTGGCCATAAGGGGAATAAGTTCACCAATTAGCCCTCTTACCGACACCTTTCCAAGGCGAAATGTTTTCACAAATTCCGCCTCGGAAATATCAGTAAAAGGGTTTGTACTCATTCTAGTTAAGCGACGGGTTCTACAACGCCTTATCATCTCTGCTCGCCTTCTTTCACTAACATCAATCGCGTTGGCTAGTTCTAGAATGTTTGCTCGAAGTGAAAACATGTTTAAATAGTTTACAAACACAATAAAAACCGCTAGATTTTTAATATATCCTCACTACCATCGAACTGTCTTGTGACGAAAAGCTATGTTTGTATGAAGACGTCACAACGGCAAATCCCTGATCAAAAGAACTGTCAAAATTTTAGCAGATTACCGCTTATGTCAGTCATAGAATTGTCATTGTAGACAAGATTACCGTTTTATGCCATTTTGCTCAGTGATTGACCACTTGGCATGCCATTTTGTTAGTAAATTACGGATTTTGTCAGAATCGGTCATTATGACATTACTGCCTTGCTTCGAAAAGCAATGTTTGTACAAAGACGACATCTTATCAGTTCAATGATCAAAAGAACTGTCAAAATTTTAGCAGATTAGGTTCCGCATATGTCAGTCACTGATTTGTCATTTTGGACAAGATTACCGTTTTATGCCATTTCGTTCAGTGATTAACCACTTGGCACGCCATTTTGTTAGTAGGTTACGGATTTTGTCAAAATCGGTCATTATGACATAAAAAGTCGTCAATTTTGACACTATTGCAATAGCAGACTCGGGGCCCTGCTCACTAACGAAGCCAATAGAATGTACAATACTCGCCACTCTGGCCCCACGCCGTTGTTAATGTCATTGCTGTTGTGCACTCCTTGCCACTGCTTCCATGGGCGCCTGGTACCTGGCAGTGTTTGAGTGGTTCAACATTTGTCGAATTGACTTGACGCATTATATATATATATATATATATTTTAATTAAAATTATAAACTAGCGCTTGACTGCAATCCCGCACGATGGTAAGCAGTGACGCAGTCGTTCATGGTAAAGCGCACTAGTTTATTAAGAGCCTATTCTCTCTAGCCTTGAAAACACTCAAATTGTAGTCCGACAGAAACACCACCGCTACCAAACTGTTCCAGTCCCTCGATGCACGCGGTATAAAGGAGGAGGCGAAACGCTTCGTCCGGATCGTAGTGATGTTAACAACGTAAGGGTGGTAACTTGCCGTACGACGGGTCGTCCAATAGTGGAACGGAGATGGGGGAATTAAATCATGCCATTCCTTCACACACTCCCCAAAATGCATCCTATAGAAGACCGAAAGGCTCGCTACTTCTACGCCTGCGCTCTAGGCATGATTATGTTAGTTAATAATACAGGGTTTTTCATTGAGAGCCCTTGAACATTGAAATGAAATAAAACAATCTGTTTAAGTGATATTACTACAATTTTTATTAAATTTTTAAAAATATTCAATGACATTATGTGTGGAAAACAATAATGTATTCTAGTGGACCAATTTTGAAGGACGTCTTCGCATAAATGGGGCTCAATTTTACGAAGAACGCGAGTTATGTTGGCCTTTAGGGCAGCATTTGACTGTCGTTTATCTGCATACACTAGAGATTACATGTAGCCCCACAGAAAATTATCGAGCGGTGTTCTTGCGCACTACGCGGAGTAGATTGTCTGGGGTTTTCTCGCACACTGTCTCGAACGGCAATAATATTCTCAAACGATCTTGCGTTTCTTTGATGTACAGGAACTGCTTCATCGATCACCGATCCGGTTGTCTCAATTTTTTTTATCAAACGACTGATAGTGGACTCTGCAGGACGGCCATGAACGTTAGGCGAATAGAGCGCTGATTTTGGTAATAAATTTTAATAATTTATACGCCTTGTTGTAGCGTTCCATTGTGAAATGTCACGATTAAATATGTATTCATGCCAAATTTGACAGATACCAAGACGGCCGCTATGCGCTGTCAAAGTTCGAGCGTCCCTATTGAAAAACCCTTTACAAACATTTTGATTACTAAAACAGCAGACAAATTGTTACTTAATTAAGTAAATGCTAATTGCTAATGTGAATCCTCATAAATCCATGCAACATGATTTTGTTTGTTATAAAGGTATGCCACTACAGCATTGTATTGGTTTATATAATATGTAAAGAAAACCCTGTCCGATCCGTGAAAGTATTGTTAGGTATATATTATATAGTAGTATAGTATATATTATTTGGTTGGCCGGACCGGAACAAGTGGGGTAGACCAAAGAGGCGCCGGCTTGACGTTGTAAGAGATGACATGCGTGCCAACAATCTCACACCACAGGATGCTAAAGATCGTGCGAAATGGAGGAAATTAAGCAGGAAAGCGGACCCCGGGCTCCAACGCGAAAACCACGGATTACATTAATTTACCTCGCTGTTTCGAAATAATATTTACTTTTTTAGGACGATGTTTTTTTGAAGTTTCCTTTACATATCTACATAGATAACATAGGTTACCTCGTCCACCTTTGCAGTTAAATTATGGTTGTAGGTATAATTATAAACTATATTCATTATATCAAGTTGTAATAACTTCAAAGTTACAAATTATGTAAAATTTCTAAACTCCGACAGGGTCTATCATAATTTTGGAATTGTTAACGGTGGTTAGGCGAACCATTTATGCCCTATATTAACCACGATCGTGACATTTAATAGCCAGGTCATAGTATGGACCTATGGGCAGTGGCCAATGTCCTTTGTCTTCTAACTCCTACCTAAACTTGTTCTCCTGGTAACTACGTGGTTATCTTTACGGAATCATGCCTTCAAATCGTTCACCTCCACCGGCATCAAACCTAAACCCTAGCGCCTGTACTGGTGCAGGAAGCAATAATACACCAATGTAAATCTGCGCCTGATCTTTCCATAATATCAAATATTACGGAGCGTAAAATGAGGAAGTTCGATGGTGAAGAAAACATCACGTCCGTGATTTTGTCTACGTTTTCTGGCAAGCAGGAACTACAATTTGAGGAGTTAATATATAAGATTGGTAGTATTATTGTACAAAATTCATGAGTTGAAGCACTGTGTCTAGATCATGTCGTGTAAGTACGATGAGTTCTTGGGACGTCTAGCCACTCAGTAAGGTTCTGAAGTGGCGGCCACGTACTGGAAGACGCAGCGTAGGGAGGCCCCAAACAAGGTTGTACCGATGACCTGGTGAAGGTCGCGGGAAGCCGATGAATACGGGCAGCACAAGACTGGTCATCGCGGAAAGTCTTGGGGGAGGCCTTTGTCCAGCAGTGGACATCTATAGGCTGAAGATGAGAAGAAGATTGCCATGTTAAAGGTGGAACGGGCAAATGATAAAAAAGATACTGCTATTTGAAGGAAAGTTGGAACAATTTGAGCGTAAATCTCGCTCGACGTGTATAGAAATGAGAAACATACCCAAGACTGATAAAGAGACAAAGGAAGATCTTTACAGCCTAGTTGTCAATATGGGAAAGTCATTGAAAGTGGATATCAAAAGTTCCAAGATAAAAGATTTTTTTTTTTTTTTTTTTTTTTTTATAATTTATAAACCAGCGCTTGACCGCAATCCCGCCTGATGGTAAGCAGTGATGCGATCGTTGATGGTAAAGCGCGCTAGTTTATTAAGAGCCTATTCACTCTAGCCTTGAAGACACTCAAATTGTAATGTGACGGAAACACCGACGCCGGCAAATTGTTCCAGTCCCTCGATGTACGCGGTATAAAGGAGGAAGCAAAACGCTTCGTCCGGATCGCAGTGGTGTCAACAACGTAAGGGTGGAAACTCGCCGTACGACGGGTCGTCAGATGATGGAACGGAGATGGGGGAATTAAATCATGCAATTCCCTTGCACACTCACCAGAATGCATCCTATAGAAGACCGAAAGGCTGGCTACTCTACGCCTGTGCTCCAGGCTTTGGAGACCGTTTCGAGTTAAGTCTGGGTCGCCAATCAGCCTCTTCGCACGCCTCTCCACCGAGTCCAAAGTGGCAAGGTGACATTTCGCAGCACCAGCCCAAATGTGACTGCAGTACTCCACACACGAACGGACCTGTGCTTTGTATAAAATTAGAAGCTGCCCAGGTGTGAAGTACCGCCGGACTTTCGCGATGATGCCTAGTTTTCTGGCAGCCACCCTGGCCTTGGACTCAATGAACCGCCCAAAGTTAAGGCCCGAGGAAATCTCAACTCCCAAAAGCTGAAGGCGGTCGGTACACTCCAAGGATACATTCTGAAAAGTAGGAGCCAAGGTAAACGGGCTCCTTTTGGCGGTGAAAAGACACGCCTGTGTTTTGGCGGCATTGAATGCTACAAGATTGGCATTGCCCCATTCGGAGACTGCCTGCAGTGCAGCACTCACACGCTCTACCATGGCCTCTCTTTCGGACCGGATAGTTTCCTTACTAGCCCGAGCTTCCGGCAGGTATCTCTCCACAACTGTGCTGTCATCTGCATACCCATAGATACCGGGCATCAGCAGATCGTTAATATGCAGCAGGAACAGAGTTGCAGAGAGAACAGACCCCTGAGGAACACCGGCATTGGTCGACATGGGCTCAGATGAACATCCGTCGACAACAACTCGGAGGGACCGTTCAGTCAGGAAGTCTTTTACCCAGCCAGTCAGGCCAGCGGAAATGCCGTACGCTGGAAGCTTACTCAAAAGGCCAGCGTGCCATACCCGGTCGAAGGCCTTCGAGACATCAAGGGAGACGGCAATCGCTTCCCCATTTTTCTCGAGGGCCTCGCCCCACAAGTGAGTGGCATACACTAGTAGGTCCCCAGTTGACCGATTGCGTCGAAAACCGTACTGTCGGTCACTGAGGAGATCGTTACCTTCCAGGTATGCCAAGAGGCGCGAGTTCAACACACGCTCCATAATCTTGCAGAGTATGGAGGTTATCGAAATCGGCCGATAGTTGTTAGGATCGGCACGACTACCCTTTTTGGGCACGGGCTGCACGTTGGCAAGCTTCCAGGACTTGGGCACTATACCAGTCCTAAATGAGAGGCGATACAGGCGCGTCAATACAGGAGACAACTCAGGCGCACAAGCCTTAAGAACAATCGCTGGTATTCCATCTGGACCACTAGCCTTATTCACGTCCAGACGACACAATACTCTCAGAACCTCCTTGTTTCTAATGCGAACCTCCGGCATTGAAGTTCCGCAATGAGGTAAATTAGGTGGAGTAGCATTGCCAGTGTCAAGACGCGAACTATGGGCAAAGAGAGATGCAAAGAGACCTGCTTTCTCTCTCGCCGTATGGGCCAGTGCTCCATCAGGCCTAACCAGCGGAGGCAGTGTGGGCCGACAGAAGTTCGCCTCGACCGATTTGGCTAGGGACCAGAAAGATCTGCTACCGGAAGGGTGCGCAGAGAGCTTGTTACCAATGTTAGTAATGCGGTCGAAGCGAGCCTTCTTAAGCGCCTTTTTGTAGGACTTGGCAGCACGGTTAAAGGCTCTCTTCTTTGAGCTTAGATCCAGAGCTCTGCGGTCACGAGCGTCAACCCAGGCGAGGAATGCCGTGTGCTTACGCTGTTCAGCTTGAACACAGTCGGCGTTAAACCATGGGCGAGCCGAGCCACCGACGGGCACGTCACTGAAGGGGATAAAATACTCCATGGCTTGACGCACCACGTCGGTTATAGCGTCCGCACAGCTCGATGGATTGCTAGAAGAGAAGCAGACCTGCTGCCAAGGA
Source organism: Sesamia inferens (assembly GCA_037179545.1). NCBI lineage: Eukaryota > Metazoa > Arthropoda > Insecta > Lepidoptera > Noctuidae > Sesamia > Sesamia inferens. The sequence goes on along the minus strand of CM073946.1, from coordinate 1,416,558 downwards.
TAAGACGCAAAGAAGTGGCGCATCTCATCCCAATCTGCTGACTTGTAACGCTATATTCGCCGCTCACCACGCGAGTCGCAATCAGGTGGGAGAAGGACGTCACAGACTTCACCAGACAGTGGTCTGAAGTTCCTAACGGTGAGGAAACTGTAACAACACATCTGTCCGGATCAGTGGTCAGCAGAAGGTCCAGACAATTGGCGGTATGACCAGCCACATCAGGCACCCTAGTCGCTTCTTCCACCAGCTGGGAAAGGCCCATTGATAGCGCAAAGTTTCGCGCTTCTCTCCCAGCGTGGTCGGTCCTCTGGTATGGGAAAAGCCAGTCTTGGTGGCAGGCATTAAAGTCCCCCAGAGCGACGAACTGTGCGTCAGGGTGCCGATGCAGCACATTGTCAGCAGCCACACTGAGGTGGTCAAATAGTCGAGTTGTCTCCTGGTCACCGCTGTGCGATCGGTAGACACAGGCGTAGACAATTTTGTCCACACCAGTGTCAACCAACAGCCATAAGGACGATAAATGAGAGTCTTCGAGGTGACGGAGACGCCGGCAAGAGATGTCATTGCGGACATACACACAGACCCCGGCACGCTGCAGGAAATGATGCTCCAAAGAGTATCCCGGGTAGTTGAGGTATGCCGCATCAACAATCAAAAATTTACCGACTTAAATCAAAAGACAAGTCCCACCCATTGTGAATTTTACCACCACTCTTACTAAAGAAAAAGTCGTCAATGGATTTAAAATGTCAATAAATTAAAGGCTAAGGAGGCGAAACTTAATACCTCTCACTTTAAATTAAATGGCCCTGTGGTGCCAGTTTATGTTGCGGAATGCCTCACAAACAGACCACAAAAGCTTTTTTATCTTGCCAGGGGTTTCCAATGGAGCCATGGTTTATGGTTACCAGTTTTGCTGGACTGCATGGTATAGTGTATCTGGTATATGGTATAGTGTATGATCCGAATAACTTCAGAATCTGACGTGCAAAAATTGCACAAATAATATTATTGTTTATGCGATGGCGACCACGCACCGGAAAACGTAGCGTGGGTAGGCCCCCGACAAGGTGGACCGATGATCTAGTGAAGGTCGTGGGAAACCGCTGGATGCGGGAGGCGCAGGACCGTTCGTCGTGGAGAACCTTGGGGGAGGCCTATGTCCAGCAGTGGACGTCTTTCGGCTGAAATGATGATGATGAATGATGATGATAGATATTCACATTGATTCATTTTTTGCCTCACTTCAATCAGAAGATTCTTCATCGGTGTCTTCGGTATGTGTCATCTCATCGGTTGATGAAGCCGCAGATGTATTAAAGTCTGCTAAGTTTAGTATCTGGATTGTATCTGAATCAAAACTTGTTTTTCGCTTTGTCGGTTCATGCATACTTGAAATGAAATAAATGAATCTATACTAATATATAAAGCTGAAGAGTTTGTTTTGTTATGTGTGAGTTTGAGTTGATATTTTAAATTACAATTATAAGAAAGGAGCAATTTAAAAAGCATTTCTCGGCACTAAAAACAATCCTCTCAAATTTCAGGTTTCGACAGTTCACTGTTACGTCCCCTCGCATCACTCAGGTTGACTAAATTAGGTTTCAGGTAGGCCGGTTACCCATCTAACGATATTGAATAATGTAACAACAATGGAATACATTTAGACTTTGTGACTATCTGCCATGCTTTTATTTGATCGGCCCTATTGTGCGCTCCCGCTTTTTGACCGCCTTTGCAGCTTTTGCCGCCTTTTTCTTTTCCCTGGCTACTTGCCAAGCGGCATTTTCTGAAGGGGCTGTAGGAGGCGGTGGAGGTGGCCGTCTGTGAGGGCGCACTCTTCCCCTTCACCATTCTTGCGGCTGTGGCTGTAGCAGCTGCGGGTGCAGCATATATGGCTGCCTTCCGCTAGCCTGAGGTGCAGAACAATGACCTCCAGAGCCGAGAATCGTAAACTTAAATGCAGAAAATGTCAGTGAGTGAGCGCAAATTGTCCGACTCAAGCCACGTCTAATTGAAAACTAAAAGTAATATACATAGAATGCATAGAATAATGCAATTGTGTCAATGTGCACTGCCAAAAATGTAGGTCGCGCCCAAAGTGCAAATACGCTAGCCTACTGACTAACTTATTATAATAAATATATTTTAAAACCCTACATGGGTTTTTACGTGCACAATACAGCCCACAAAAAAAAGGGTGCAGACATGTTGTCTATGATTTGCTCATGGAAGTAATGAGTACTACGTAAAAATGGAAGGCTTAGGTACTTGCAACCTTTCAACATATCAAAATGAACCTTAAATCTACACAAATAAAGTATTTTTTATAAAACCAATGTCTACTTATAGAAGTGAGCTCAAGTGAGACATATCTTTTCTTGGTGTGTCTCATTCGCACAATTGCGAAAGATATAGGATATATACACAGCGTGTGTTTACAGATAAGAACGGTTACAGTAGTTAGAAAAAGACGAACCAAGGTTTATGATCTCTCACTCGGCCCTTGCTTAGTCGCACAGTAAGTCTTCCAGTTGTACGTAGTACTTATTACTTCCATGGCTTTGCTCTCAGTTAATGTCAAGTTCTGCTGACTGTCACTACGACATTCAAGTTGTCAGCATAACTTTGTCTGTATGATTTCTTTTTTGAAAGTATGGTAGTTAATAAATTAAAACATTCTGATTATATTACGCCTTTTTCATACGGTCATAGACAGATACTACTGGACTCCATCTAGACGTTCTATATGTGTGATTAAAACAAGCCGGGCTTTATTTGTACCCAACGCTTTTCTTTCTTTCAAAATAATAGTGTATTTCTAATAATTGAAATGTTTAGTTGATAACCACCATAATTATGACACTGTCAGAATAGCCGCCTCCACCTGAATTGCCAAAGAAGAGGAAAAAAAAGCCGATACTTTGTGATCTAAAAGAAGGAACAACTGCCAATTTGATGGATGTGTTTATCGGAGAATATCCGCATGTATATATTGACCAACAGAAACTTGCACAAACTATGTGAAAAACTGACTGATATTTCAGTAAGTTGATATTTTTAGACTAAATTTAGATAGGGACCGTAATGTTGACGTCTCTTGCACACTCTAGCACAGTATTTTTCCTGATTAGTTTACCTATGTATTTACTCTGTACAACATATGATTAGGCAATAAGCTAAAGGTAAGCACAAAAAGACCGCATGACTTATTTACTGGACTAAATCTAAATCTCAGTCCATTCTAAGGTTGCCTGGTAGAGATTGCATTAGCGATAAGGCTGCCCATAGTATATTTTATAGTGTTGAATGTATTCTTTAAATAATGTAGATTTTTGCTTTACAATAAAGTATAAATAAATAAACATAATACCAGCTCTATTAAATAGTCCTGCTAATTATTTTTACACTATTTCATTACCTATTTCCATTTTATTTAGATACTGCCAGTTTCTAATTAATAGGCTTCATACACAATGTGCTAACAATGCATATGGTAAGCTAACTAGAAGTTATGTTATACCAAGACTTATTATAAGTCTACCCCCAGAATTAAAAAAAGGTTTTATAATTAACAAAAATATCAAATTTACCCCCTTATTCATAAGCATTGCTTAAAGTTTAGTAGTGGTTACTGATTAGCGATTTTTTAACCATACATTTTTGACCTTTTAATGTCACTTAGTTTTAATCATCATTTATGAATAAACACCACAGTGTTGAAGGGGTTTGTTTATAAACAATGATTAAAGTTAAGTGCAATGCAAACATCTGATATATATGTTTAAACAATTGCTAATCACTAGTGAACTTTAAGAAACGTTTATGAATAAGGGGGATAAACTCAAGCAATATTATTTTAGTATTCTGTACCTTACTTTGTTATTAATTGTATCAACTATAATGCATACATATAAAACGCTTAACTCTATAGTTTGAAATTGAGATAAGACTCATGATGGCACAAATTTACATCGAAATGGTGTTAAGTTGCTAGTTAATGGCGCCGACTCTGTTGTTCACAATCTAAACTTATTTTAAGTTATGTGCATGTTGTTCATTAACAAAAGGACAAAAGATAAAATGTCAGTTTAGACCTGTCAAATTAGTGAGCTCCTGACGTAAACTGGCGTATTTTGAGTCGCCATGTTTATAGGTCGCTTCTAAACTGTCTATGGAGTATCTTAATTTGACAGGATTATATTAAAATTTTATCTTCTATACTTTTCTTAACGAAATGGAAAGAAAAAGCTGCACATTACTTAAAATTAGTTTAGTTTCTAAACAACAGAATCGGCGCCAATAACCTTATATTATTTAGTATAAATAATTAAAAAATTAAAAAAATTAAACATTGTTGCAGTTGACCCGGGTTTAACCGTAGACAGAAGACCGATTCTTGCGTGTGTGTTCTGGTGTAAAAAAGAAATACCACCAATTACTGCAACAATTTCTATATTCCAAAGGGTCTTTAGCTCAGAAGATAAATGAGAAATGTAAGGTCAGATATTGTTTAATATCTGTTTATTTTTACAATTTCTATTTTCAGTTTAATGAGGGGATGATATATCTTTTAAGGCCAAATTTTGATTCTGGATTTTTTATCAAATTTACAGTAAGGAGGTGCATAGTAATATATTATAATATTATATCGCTATTACTACTAAGCTTATATACTGGAAGTTTAGATCAAATGTGACTGCATAGCATTATAATACTGACACGGGCTAGGGGTATTAAAATGCCGGTTAAGGGTTACAAAGTTTACTAACGACGAAGTTACAGATGGTAGTAGAGCGAAGGCAATGACAAGTAGAATGAAGGTGACGTTGTACCGAAGTCTTCCCTTACATCCGCCAAATCCGTGTCGTAAACACATAATAACACTAAAGATGTTACTTCACATAGTACTCAAAGTTCTCGCTACAGTTGTCGCAGTAGGTATTCTCAAGGATCGCTTCTTAAATGTCGCTTGTTTAGTCGAATTCAGACGACTACGGGCTGGGGACACGGCGCTGTATATAGGTCAGCTGATCGAACATTCCAGATCTATCTAGAATTAATAATAATAGCGCATAATTTCGTTTACGTTCAATAGGTACTTACAGGTACTTCCCGGGGACGAGTTTCCATAAATTTCGTTGTCGACATTTTGATAACAATATAGATGAAACCTGTACCATTCGATAGGCCACCCTAGACCTAGCAATGCTTTTTACATTGTATCTATACAATGCCTAGGTCTCGAGTTATAGGGCTTAAAAGTTACGCACTGCCTGTCACGCGACATTGAACCTTCTGCCATCGACATAAGGTGCAATCGTATTAATACGTTATTCTAAGACAAAATAGTTTGCGCAGCGGTCATTTAAAATTATTAGTTAGAATTAAGTAAATACCTGCACCTGTACCTGAAGTTTGTGCTTGTGGGAATGTGATCGCCAGTACATTTTCATAATTATGTTATCATCTTTTTACAGGGAAATACTCTAAGAAATGAAAGCCGCTTTGAAATATCCCGAGGACCTTTTAACTTTCCAATACAGCAAATTAATATTGTTGATGAATACCGAACCAAACAATTTGCTGTCACAGAGGAATTATCAGAAGTTTGTGACGGACTAGTGATAAGCCTTATAAGCGTGATTTATATTTATGTAATTTTAATCGCTAGCGTTAACAAGACCTTATTTGATCAAACACTGGTGAGGAACCTTATAAGTGTGATGTCTGTCAGTAAAGTTTAAGCCGTAATGGTAATTTAAAAATACATATCCGCGCACACACATGTGAAAAACCTTATCAAGTGTTATGTATATCAACGAAATTTTAGTAAAAGGAGTCTTTTAACAATGCATATGTATACAGAAACGGGTGACAAAACTTATAAGTGTTATGTATGTCAACAAAATTTTAGATGAAGGAGTTATTTAATAGGGCACATGTGTTTACACACTGATGATAAACCTTATGAGTGTGATGTACGTTAACGTAATTTTAGTATGAAGAGCTATTTAATAAGAGATATTCGTACACACACTGGTGAAAGACCTCACATGTGTGATGTATGTTAAAGAAATTTTAGCAAGAAGAGTACTTTAACGCGACATATTCGTATACACACTGGTGAAAAACCATATAAATGTGGAGTACGTGAACGTAATTTTACTCAAAAGAGTCTATTAACACAACATGCGTACACACGCTGGTGAGAAACCTTATAAATGTGATGTATGTCAACGTAATTTTAGTTCGAAGAGTAATTTAACAAAACATATGCGTATACACACTGGTGATAAACCTTATGAGTGTCTTGTATGTCAACGTAATTATAATTCGAAGAGTGATTTAACAATACATATGCGTACACACACTGGTGAGAAACCTTATAAATGTGATGTATGTCAACGTAGTTTTATTTCGAAGAGTAACTTGACAAAACATATGCGTACACACACTGGTCATAAACCTTATGAGTGTCTTGTATGTCAACGTAATTTTAGTTCGAAGAGTGATTTAACAATACATATGCGTACACACACTGGTGAGAAACCCTATAAATGTGATATATGTCAACGTAATTTTAGTTCGAAGAGAAATTTAACACCACACATGCGTACACACACGGGTGAAAAACCTTATGAGTGTGATGTATGTCAACGTAATTTTAGTATGAAGAGTTATTTAATAAGACATATTCGTACACATACTCGTGAAAAACCTTACGAGTGTGATGTGTGTCAAAGTAATTTTAGTTTGAAGAATAATTTAACTAAACATATGCGTACACACAATGGTGAAAAACCTTATGAGTGTGATGTATGTCACCGTAATTTTAGTGTGAAGTATTATTTAATAAGACATATTCGTACACACACTGGTGAAAAACCTTATGAGTGTGATAAATGTCAACGTAATTTTAGTTTGCAAAGTAATTTAACTAAACATATGCGTACACACACTGGTGAAAAACCTTATGAGTGTAATATATGTCAAAGAAATTTTGGCAAGAAGAGTACTTTAACACAACATATTCGTATACACACTGGTGAAAAACCATATAAGTGTGTTGTATGTGAACGTAATTTTATTCAAAAGAGTCTATTAACACAACATATGCGTACACACACTGGTGAGAAACCTTATAAGTGTGATGTATGTCAACGTAATTTTAGTTCGAAGAGGAATTTAACAAAACATATGCGTACACACACTGGTGATAAACGATATGTATGTAATGTATGTCAACAAAATTTTAGTTTGAAGAGTGATTTAGCAATACATATGCGTTCACACACTGGTAAAAAACCTTATGATTGTCATGTATGTCAACGTAATTTTAGTTTGAAGAGGAATTTATCAAAACATATGCGTACACACACTGGTGATAAACGTTATGAGTGTAAAGTATGTCAACTAAATTTTAGTTCAAAGAGTGATTTAAAAATACATATGCTTACACACACTGGTAAAAAAACCTTATGATTGTCATGTATGTCAACGTAATTTTAGTTCGAAGAGGAATTTATCAAAACATATGCGTACACACACTGGTGATAAACGTTATGAGTGTTAAGTATGTCAACTAAATTTTAGTTCAAAGAGTGATTTAAAAATACATATGCTTACACACACTGGTAAAAAAACCTTATGAGTGTCATGTATGTCAACGTAATTTTAGTTCGAAGAGAATTTTAACAAAACATATGTGTACACACACTGGTGATAAACCTTATGAGTGTCATGTATGTCAACACAATTTTACGTCGAAGATTGATTTAACAATACATATGCGTACACACACTGGTGAGAAACCATACACATGTACACACACGGGTGAAAAACCTTATGAGTGTGAGGTATGTCAACATATGTTTAGTTTGAAGAGGAATTTATCAATTCATTTGCGTACACACACTAGTGAAAAACCGTATAAGTGTGGAGTATGTTAACGCAATTTTACTGAAAAGAGTATTTTAATAATACATAATATGTAAACACGTGCTGGTGAAAACCCTTATAAATGTGATGTAAGTCAACGTAATTTTAGTTAGATGATTTTATAAACAAGACATAAGCGTACACACTTTTTGGAGAAATCTTACGAGGCGTCACATATGTGTTATATTAAATCTTTGGTTTAATAGCTGTAGCGTGACTATCAACAGTATCCCCATAAGCAGCGATCTCAAACTATTAAACATATACCCCACGTGCTTAAGAATTTCAACCATAGTGCACATTTGTTGTTAATTACCTTGTTTTGTGACCTGTTAATCTATACTGTATACTAATATATAAATCTAAAGAATTTGTTTGTTTGAACGCGCTAATCTCAGAAACTACAGGTCTGATTTGAAAATTTGTTTTTGTGTTGGATAGCTCATTAATCCAGGAAGGCTAAAAAGGCTATATTACATCACGCTGTGACCAATAGGAGCGGAGTATATAAAAAAACCTCGAAACCTACGCGAGTGAAACCGCGTGACGCAGCCAATTTATAATATTTATTACTTTTCTCAAATTTATTCAATATTCCCTTTACTATTTTTTTTATTCTGCCTACACTATTTTTAATATGAATGCTCAATCTTGATTATGTTAATTTTATTTTTACTTTTTTTTAAATTTTATAATTTGTATTAATTCACAATGTATTTTCAACTGCAACTCTTGATCAATGGCCCTTGTGGAAGAGACACCATACTTTTGCCAATAACACGTGCGAACTGTTAATAGACCATGAGACGCTGGAGGGTATTTAGCGAGAATTAATATTAAAAATCTATCTTCGTATTTTAATTAAAACTAAAACAATAAAAAATTTCTTCGTAGAATTTCAATGAATTTACTTAGTTTGATGTTATTTGATAGTGAATCTAGGATCTTAGTGATGTTAGGTAGCGGAAACTTATCATCCTTATCCTATTATTTAGTTGGCGATAATCAAGCACTAATTTTAATTCCGTACATGATTAAAATCATTTTTGAAATCAGTGGTAATCACCTAAAGTATCAACATTTGTAAAGAATACACAAACATATTTGCAATCTAACCTATAATTGCGCAATCCAGACAATCCTCGTTTTAGTATTAAGATCGTTTATAGTCCGTCTTATAAATCGTGTAAATTAATGAGGGCGCTGCGGTCGTGCATATAGCAGCCCTGTTGACTTGTCTGATATCATTTTGATACTAGGACATTATTTTGTACTTATATTATTAACGTGTTCTTAACAAAGAAAAGTATTCCAAAACATGATAATTGCTTTCATCATCTGATTCCAAATATTTTCATAGTCAGCTGCGTCACTAACAGCATCTCCGCTACTGCTGTCATCAGCCTGCTATCTTCACTAAGGGAATAACTAACTCATACATATCTTGATAAAGGGTTTACTCTCACATTTTCTTGAAAGATTAAAAATAATAATATGTTATTTCTATCAGAAGATGGATAGCTCTAATTTTTAATTTTGAACATGATATAATTCATTTTTAAAATCAGCAGTTAATGAAACACCTAAATTATCAAAACTGCTAGCTACACTATGGTCTACTTATATTTCCAATCTAACCTATAAATGCGCTATGTAAACAATCCTCACTTTAGTCTTAAAATCGTTTACTTAGTGTATTTGAAACTTCTAGTAGATAAAAACAAACAGTAACATGATTTCATACCTGTTTTAGTAACTGTTCAAGCATAAATATCATCCATATTTGATAAAATTTGTTCAGCTTGGTGTACTAACAAATATTGATTATAAACTTTAAAAATAATTTTCCGAGCTCCACTCCGGTTTGTTTTTCTCACATTCAACACATTTCTTCGATGTTTTGTTTTAATAGAATTGAAAATTAATATAAATTTCAATAAATAATAAATCACCAAACAAATCGATGACTGCCCATGACATTCGATGTACTTGTATTTACTAAGATTTAGTGTTGCCCTACTTTTACAATTGTTAGTTTCAGAAATATCCATTTTCATGACTTTATAGAGAAGCTATACTTAAACCAGTACAAAGAAAACATTCAAATTGAACAAAAAAATGTTCATTCTGCATAAAGGTGAAACTAAACTAAAGATTAAAAAAAAAACACAATTTTCTTAATGTTCTAGTAATCAGAGTTTAAAAACCTACAAAAAAATGACATGCTCGTTGCTCTTACTCAATAATATTAAAAGAACATTGAATGTTGCACGAAAAATAAAGAACTGAAGCCTAAATAAATGACCTTGAAACGATTCACAAATGTTTTGCGTCTCTTACACCAGGGTGACAATATTTTTACTTGCTCTAGGACATTTTGTGAAATCCCTAGTAATATTATAAATATAATTATTCTAAAACTGAAGTTTGTTTGGTAAATCGCGCTAATCTCAGGATCTACTAGTACGATATGAAAAAATCTTTCACTGTTAGATAGCCCATTTATTGAGGAAAGTTATAACATCACGCTACGACTAATAGGAGCGGACTTTTAAACAAAAATGAAGAAGATGGTGTGAATCCATGTACCTACAGCTAGTTTATTATAATGCATTACTAATGTAAACAGACGACCATGTATATTAGCAGTAATACTTCGATATCTGTTTAGGTCCGTCGGTTTAGGTACAGGGCAATTCGTGAGTTATGGCATGCGTGAAGCTAGCCGCTGGCAACTGTAACGCTTGTGTACCCGTAAATAAATCAATAGGTTAAAAATACAATATCTATAATCTTTTACAATTTTAATTTTGGATGAATCTTTTTTGTATAATGTTGTTGCTATTTTATATACTATTTCTATGGACCATGGTCTGACAATAAAATGTATTATTATTTACTATTATTCCTTTATTTCGTTATATACACTTACAAATTATATTTTTAAATATTTCTACATAAAAATATTTCAAAAATCATTTAAAAATATAAAAAAATAGTAGCCCACCGGTATCGGGAACAGGGTCCAAGCTACCGGCGGTCATGGCTCCAGAGAGAGGAACTTCCTGACAATGCGAGCCGTGTCCAGCAGTACTGCTTTCTGAATCAAGAACTTGATCCAGCTGCCTAACGAGAGCCTCCTGAAGTGTTGTCGAGGTTCTTGGCTATTAAGCCATTGGCTGTCACGACTATCAGTACAATGCAATCGACAAAAAACAGAAATATAAGAAAGAAAGTAACAATACGGCTCGATAGGATGAACATCCCAGTAAGCGACCCTTTACAAAAAACCAATTATGCAAATTCTTTTTCAATAGAATACTTTTTGGATACCTAGCAAATATGTTTCCACTATGAATCTTTCCACTTTTCTTTTGCAGTTATTACAAAACAGTCCTCTTCTTTATCTAAATCAGCTGACGAATTATATATATGTAGAAAGCTAAAAGGTAAACTGTTACGTATTTTATCTACACGGACGTGGGAAGCGGGTACAAAACTCAAAGGCTCTGTAGCTAGGCTAGGCTATACGTCTGATTAATGTAATTGTGCGTACGGAAGACTTGTTTGGCCAAAAATTTCCTAAGTTCTTACAAACAGCACAGAACCTAATAGAACAAGGTATAAACTTATAGAAAATAATGATTAAAGGTGTAGGCATAATTTCTGTTTATTTTAATCAAAGTATATAATGAAAATATACTATAAATGTTTCTTTACCTACTAATTATTTTGAGTATAATTTATTCTTATACTACTAAATTTGAATGCTCTATATTAGTCCTATAATTGTATGTTGGCAAATAAATAAATAATTAAATAAATTTCTTAATTTAGTGGGAGACAAGAACTTTGTTCTCACGGAATGTGCATCCTGTAATAAAATATAACATTTAATTTAGTTACAGTTAATTTGTTTTTTAATAAAAAATAATGAATAAATAAAAAATAATTTATGAAATTAGTGTTAGTTTTACTTACAATTCCAGAGTCTGATTAATTCGATCTCTTACAATACGTTTCATACTTTGTAAATTATAGAATAGAAAGGTCAAGTTTTACTTTTAATCTCTTTGTCCTAGCCACTTCCCATTATTTGGAGTCGGCTCTCCTCGTTCTAAAGAAAGTAAAGTTCGTAAAGTTTTACTTTTAATATCTTCTAAAAATAAAAATATGAAAAAAAAAACTCGTAAGGAGAATTTTATAAAAGCTTTCTTGGAAAAATATTTTGAACACATGACTCTTTGCTTTTCAGTGAACCGTAAATTTACACTATTAAAGTAAAGGAATTGAAGTATCGGTATGGTAGGTAGACGGACTTTTTTTTTAAATTATTATGATACCGCCGTCTTATATTCTCTCCTCGCCTCAGTAAATGATCCAAGTGAATTTTGCAAACTGGTATATTTACCCTGTAAATAGAAAAGAACCGGCCACGAAGTGTTCCTTACCATTCTCTTTAAAAATGGGAAAAAATATGTTTATATTTCCGTTATTAATATGGAGCAAAAATATTTATATATTTTTTTTTATTTTTATTTTTTTGCGGCAACAGAAATACATAATCTCTGTACATTTCAACTGACTAGCTATTACGGTTCATGAGATACGGCCTAGTGACAGACTGACAGCGAAGTCTCATGAATAGGGTTCCGTTTTACCTTTTAGGTACGGAACCCTATAAAAGACAATTCAATTCATAGAAGTGGGTTTAATGTAGTGAATTTTAAAAATACTTGGTAAATAAAAGTTTTTGAAATATCGTAAGTATAGACTCTATAAAGTTATGAAAATAAACGAGGGCGCTGCGGTCATGCATTGTTAATGTGACTGACATCATTTTGATAATAGCACATTATTTTGTACTAGAAGCAAAACTGGTTTTAATGAAAACACAAATCTATGGTCTCTGGCGTTTGAATAAAATGAGTAATACAAAAAACAAAATCATACATTTCTATTATTATATGTTTTAACCATTAATGAAAATTATACCAAAACATCATAATTGCTTTCATCATCTGATTCCAAATATTCATCGATAAAAAGTATTTTCATTGTCGTCGCTACTAACAACGTCTCCGCTACTGCTGTCATCAGCCTGATATCTTCACTTAAGCGAATAACTAACTCGTATATCTTGATAAAGGGTTTACTCTCACATTTCCCTGAAAGATTAAAAATAATAATATGCAATTTCTTTCAAAAGATGGATAGCAGTAATTTTAACCAACTGTAAATTAAATCACCTAAAATATCAAATCGCACTACAATATGGTCTACGTATATTTGCAATCTAACCTATAAATGCGCAATATGAACAATCCTCATTTTAGTCTTAAAATCGTTTACTTATTAAATTTGAAACTTCTAGTAGATAAAAACAAACAGTGACATGATTACATACCTGTTTTAGTCATTATGGCAGCTTTGTGTACTAACAAACATTGATGATAAACTTTAAAAATTATTTCCCGAGCTTCACCCCGGTTTGTTTTTCTCATATTTAACATATTTCTTCGATGTTTTGTTTAAATAGAATTGAAAATTAATACAAATTTCAATAAATAAAAAGTCACAAAACAAATCGATGACTGCCAATGACATTCGATGTACTTGTACTTACTAAGATTTAGTGTTGCCCTACTTTTAAAAATTTTTCGTTCTTGCTAGTTACTTAGTAAATTTGAAACTTCTGGTAGATAAAAACAAACAGTAATGTGATTACATATCTGTTTTAGAAACTGTTCAAGCATATTTGATAAAATTTACCCAGCTTGGTGTTATAACAAACATCGAAGATATATATATTTTTTTATGTTTATAGACTAGCGCTTGACCGCAATCCCGCCTGATGGTAAGCAGTGATGCGATCGTTTAACGCGCTAGTTTATTAAGAGCCTATCCACTCAGAAAAACTGAGTGAATAGGAAGGAAGACGGCAGCTGAGCGAGGTGATGCAATGTTAAACCCAACAACACGAACAACGATGCTGTGCTAAAGGGAGATTGATCTAAAGACCCTTCACGACCAAACTACCAACACAACAGCATTAGGCGCATCGTACCCGGCACACATCGCAACACAACTGTTCAGACCCGTCCTCCGTACGGCTTCACCAGACAAAACTTTCGAAACAATACTTTCAAAATAATTTTCCGAGTTCCACTTTTGTTTGTTTTGCTCATTTTTAATACGTTTCTTCCATGTTTTATCCATGTAGATTTGAAATGCCTCAAAAGGCATTCCAAATGCCTTTTGGAATGCCTCACATACAGAGCACAAAAGTTTTTTTATCTTGCCAGGGGTTTCCAACCCCTTGCCCTTGCCAACGGAGTTATGGTTTATGGTTACTAGTTTTGCTGGACTGCATGGTATAGTGTATCTAGTATATGGTATCCTAGTGTATAATCCGAATAACTTCAGAACCTGACTTGCAAAAATTAATTTCTAACGAGTGACAAGTCTTGGAAACTATGTTGTCATATTGTATTTCTGATATATTGTTTATGCATGCTTCAATTTTATACAAACTTTTTTAATTATTGCCAATTCACTCTTAACATGAATCTTCACACACACTTAAACATTTTTTATGACTTGAAGAGTATCAATTCCCTAGCTTACTGTTTGATTTTAATCTTTAGTTCTGGTTGCCATTTTTTACTTTGTTCTATTTCCTATAGATAATCACATTTGGTGACTTAAGTAGCTTAAAAACGACATAGTTAATTGCCCTGTCTCTTTGTTTCTTTTTTTAATCTGATTCTATTTTGGGGCTTTTATGGGGATATGTCAGCCCCATCGTCCCCTTTACACTACTCTTACTATATACAGTATCAAATCCAATAATATAAGTATAAATATAAACAAATTAATAATAAAAAAAACTAGAGCTATTCATATAGAACCTTAATTAAGCAACACAACTTTTTCGTCATCTCCGATAATGGTATTGCCCATGTTGTACCGACTCTTATAAAAATTGGAGACTCTGTTCTCGAAGTTGTTGACAGTTACGTGTACCTGAGAAAAACTATCCAGTTAGGAAGGTCCAACTTCGAGAAAGAGGTCAATCGAATCCAACTTGGCTGGGCAGCTTTCTGGAAGCTACGTAGAATCTTCTCGTTCGAAATACCGCAGTGTCTCGATTCAAAGGTCTTCGACCAGTGTGTGTTGCCAGTGATGACTTATGGAATTGAGATGTGGTCCTTAACGGTGGGCCTTATGAGAAGGCTCAAAGTCACTCAAAGGGCAATGGAGGGGCTATGCTTGGGGTTTCAGTGCGCGATCGAATCAGGAATAAGGAGATCCGCAGAAGAACGAGAGTAACCGACATAGCCCGAAAAATTGCAAAACTAAAGTGGCAGTGGGCTGGACACATTGCCCGTAGGACCGATGCCCGATGGGGCCGACGGGTTCTCGAGTGGTGACCACGCACCGGAGGACGTAGCGTGGGTAGGCCCCCGACAAGGTGGACCGATGACCTAGTGAAGGTCGCGGGAAACCGCTGGATGCGGGAGGCACAGGACCGGTCGTCGTGGAGAACCTTGGGGGAGGCCTATGTCCAGCAGTGGACGTCTTTCGGCTGAAATGATGACGATGAATGGTGATAGATATTCACATTGATTCATTTTTTGCCTCACTACAATCAAATGATTCTTCATCGGTGTCTTCGGTATGTGTCATCTCATCGGTTGATGAAGCCGCAGATGTATTAAAGTCCGTAAAGTTTAGTAGCTGGATTGTATCTGAATCAAACTTGTTTTTCGCTTTGTCGGTTCATGCATACTTGAAATGAAATAAATGAATCTATTCTAATATATAAAGCTATGGAGTTTGTTTTGTTGTGTGTGAGTTTGAGTTGATATTTTAAATTACAATTATAAGAAAGGAGCAATTTAAAAAGCATTTCTCGGCACTAAAAACCATCCTTTCAAAACAACATAAACATTTAATATTAAGGAGTTAATAGATCTTCAATGTTATATTTCATCAACTATTAACACTAGAAGTGCCGAAACTCATGACCCCCCTTAAACCGCCGCCGGGACAATTTTGTCCTTTCACAACATCCATTAGCATAAATCATGAAATTTTAAATAAAACAATATGTGAGTTTCTTAAAATTGTATTTATTTATTTTTAATCAAATTATTAATCATTTTACAACAAATGTGTATCAATTTCTCTTTCCATTTTTGATAATCAACTAAAAAAGTAATTTTAAATGTAATAAATCTTAAAAATCTAATTATTTATTAGCAGAATAGCAAATATTACACAAATAATATTCTTTACCAGTGCATTTATTACAGACAGTTTTTTTACAATTGTGGCACTTTACTGATGACTTATTATTTGTACATTCTGACTTGACCTGACACCTTGTACGTTTTTCCTGTCTTTCTGGTAGGTTTTCTGGAATATCTACAGGAATGACTTTGTTTCTATTATTCATGTACTGCGATCCCAATTCTTCTCCCAATTGCAATAAAAAGTCTCTACGTTTAATTTTGCTGTTGTTGATAATTTTATACAATACCCATGCGTTTATAGCCGCCAAATCTAATAAATTATAAAATGTATGAACTGGCCAACGTCTAGAAGCCGCCTTTACTGTATATTTCCTGCTCATCGAATCTACAACATCTACTCCATACTTCGTGCTGTTGTAGAATAGCACTGTTTCCGGCTTTTTCTTTGAATTAGAACTTATGGTTATATCTTGATGCATAGTGCTAAGCAATAAAACATTTTTATTTGGCTTAGTTTGATAAACAGTCAAAGTTGTGTCACCAGTTTTTAGGACAGTCGTCTTGTATAATTCTTCTTTAGCCATTTTTACAGAAATAGGTATTTCTCTTCGAACTCTATTGACAGTGCCTACGATACTAGTGTTTTTAGACTTCAAATATCCTGCTAGTAAAACGGAAGTAAAAAAGTTGTCACAAGTAACATTCCTGCCTTTGCTGATGTAAGGTTCCATCAATTTCTTTACCACCCAGTCACCTAAACGCTCATTCGGTCTGTGATCATCTTTTCCGAGGTAAGGAAACGCATTCATTATATAATTTTCATCTTTGTCAACTGCCACCCAAAACTTTTGACCATATTTATCTGGCTTTGAGCTCATGAACTGGGTAAATCGGCATCGGCATTTAGATGGAAAAAGCTGTTCATCAATCGTTATGTACGGCCCGGGTATGTAAGAAGCTTGTGCATTCGCGATAAATTCATACCAAACTTCAGAAATCATAGCAAACTTATCTTCAACTAGTCTTTGGCGTCTACTGGATTTATGATCGAATCGCAAGTACTTCATTATCTCACGAAAACGGTTTCGAGACATTATTGCCTTTATAATAGGATTACCCCATTTTATCGACCATAATGAATCTAGATCTAAGTTATGTGCACCAATCGCACCACGTATGTAAAGTACAGCAATAAATGCCTCCAATTCATCCATCGTCATGTACCAGTCTTCATCTTGTAATTCGCGTCGCGCCTCTTCCATAGTATACTCTAAGATATGCTGCATAATTTTTTTAGAAACCATTAGTTGCCAAGCACTTTTACAAGTTTCATCCACGTTACGCTTTGCGTGTGGAGTTGGCCCAACGCGATCTCTAAAAACATTTTGGCATCCGTACCTACTAGGTGTTCTACCAGCTTCAATTACTGTCCAGGCAGTACCATCTGGAGAAACAAGTGTTGAGCCTGGTATCGTGTCAAAACGAGTGTTTGGCAATGTACTACCTCCAGACGGCCGACCGCGGCGGCCTCGAACACCTCGACCTCGTCCTCGTCCTCGTCTTTCAGTTGGTACTTGATCTTGGACTTCATTCACAACGCTCAACAAACTTGTTGCGTCTGAAATATAAAAATGAATAAAACAACAGCTAAACACAACATACACCTACAAATACCACACAAAATACAATACAAATACCTACATAAATACCTACCTACCTACATACCTAAATAAAAAAAACAAAACGCTGTATTCATATAGAGTAAAATAAACAATGTTTACCTTCAGTTATTTCTCTCTCCACAGTGTCACAAAATTCGTCAGAAGAAGAATCGGAACTGTTTCCTAATTCATAGTTGTCGTCCGAATATTCCAAAGGCTCGCCATCTGATTCGTCCTCTAAAATATCATTCAAACTGGACAAAATTTCTTGCGGCTTCAATATTCTGCGACGTTGACTATTAGACATAATTATAATACGTGAGGTACGCGCTAGTAACAACAAAACTTCTCTTTACGCAAGGTGACGAGCGATTGACTGAATAGAAACGACGCTCAACTGATTTAGTCGCCCCTCCACCCGCGCAGTTAGCCAGAGAAATGACCTTACCTCAAATTAACACTTAGTATTTTGGCGGGACAAAACTGACCCGGCGGCACTTCTAGGTAAATCGGTAATTATTTTTATTAACTTTTATTTTTATTGAATAAAAAACATGTTTTATTAAAAATGACAATAAATTATGAAAAGTCAAAAAGTTTCACGGTCTTCAGTGGAAGAAATAAAAAGTTATAGCCAATGCAACTTGCGGGTGGGACAAAAATGGAACGGCGGCGCTTCTAGTGTTAAAAACCAAATCTCCGTTACTTCAACTTACAAAAAAAAAAAAAGGAAGCAATCCAATTTTACTGGCGTAAGGCCGCCAGCCCCAAATGTCCACCAACGCTGATGGACAATTGGGGCCACCGTTGCCAGGGTGTGATACGACGAGGCTGTTCAACACGCACCCTACACTCACCACCGCTTACTTAAAAAATATACGATGATACTGTGTAGGCCCAGTAACCAGAACTTAATGGCCCATGCAGGGTGTTTCCTTAACATAAGTAATGTCAAAGCAGATGTAAAATGTCAAATTTAAACTTAAATGCAGAAAATTTCAGTGAGTGCTCAACGGGATGAATCTAAATAAAAATGCAAGTTGTCCGACTGAAGCCACATCAAATTAAAAACTAAAAGTAATATACATAGAATGCATAGAACAATGCAATATGTCAGTGTGCACTGCCAAGTGTAGGTCGCGTCCAAAGTGCAAATACGTTAGCCTACTGACTAATTTATTGTAATAAATATATTTTAAAACCCATGTACGTGCACATTACAGCCCACAAAAAAAAAGAGACATGTCGTCTATGCTTTGCTCAGGAAGTAATAAGTACTATGTACAAATGAAAGACTTACTTGCAACCTTACAACATATCAAAATAAACCTTAAACCTATACAAATAAAATATTTTTTATAAAACCAATATCTACTTAGAGAAGTGAGCTCAAGTGAGACATATCTTTTCTTGATGTGTCTCTTTCGCACAATTGCGAAAGATATAGGATATGTACACGTGTGGATACAGATAAGAACGGTTACACTAGTTAGAAAGAGACGAACGAAGATTTATGACCTCTCACTCGTCCCTTGCTTAGTCGCACAGTAAGCCTACCAGCTGCACGTAGTACTTATTACTTCCATGGCTTTGCTCTCAGTTAATGTCAAGTTCTGCTTACTGTCACTATGACATTCAAGTTGTCAGCATAACTTTGTCTGTGTGATTTCTTTTTTGAAAATATGGTAATTAATAAATTAAAACATTCTGTTTATATTACGCCTTTTTCATACGGTCATAGACAGATACTACTCGACTCCATCTAGACATTCTAGACGTGTGATTAAAACAAGCCGGGCTTTATTTGTACCCAACGGAAATGTTTAGTTGATAACCATCATAATTATGACGCTGGCAGAATAGCCGCCTCCACCTGAGTTGCCAAAGAAGAGAAAAAAATACGATACTTTTTGATCTAAAAGAAGGAACAACTGCCAATTTGATGGATTTGTTTATCGGAGAATATCCGCATGTATATATTGACCAACAGAAACTTGCACAAACTATGTGAAAAACTGACTGATATTCCAGTAAGTTGATATTTTTGGAGTAAAATTAGATAGGGACCGTAATGTTGACGTCTCTTGCACACTCTAGCACAATATTTTTCCTGATTAGTTTACTTATGTATTTACTCTGTACAGCATATGATTAGGCAATAAGCTAAAGGTAAGCACAAAAAGACCGCATGACTTATTTACTGGACTAAATCTAAACCTCAGTCCATTCTAAGGTTGCCTGGTAGATATTGCATTAGCGATAAGGCTGTCTATAGTATATGTTGTAATGTTGAAAGTATTCTTTAAGTAATGTATATTTTTGCTTTACAATAACGTATAAATAAATAAACATAATACCAGCTCTATTAAATAGTCCATCTAAGTTATACTGTTGTATTCTTCAATTAAGCAACAGTTTTAACAAATTGTTTACGAGGGGACTCGTATTGTATTAAGTCTGTTTATTAAATGACATGTATTCTTTTTACACTATTTCATTAGTTATTTCCATTTTATTTAGATACTGACAATTTCTAATTAATAGGCTTCATACACAATGTGCTAACAATGCATATGGTAAGCTGACTAGAAGTTATGTTATACCAAGACTTATTATAAGTCTACCCCCAGAATTAAAAAAAAGTTTTATAATTAACAAAAATATCAAATTTACCTCCTTATTCATAAGCATTACTTAAAGTTAAGTAGTGGTTACTGGTTAGGGATTATTTGCCCATCCATTTTTTAACTTTTAATGTCACTTAAATTTAATCATCATTTATGAATACACACCACAGTGTTTAAGGGGTTTATTCATAAACATTGATTAAAGTTAAGTGCAATGCAAACATCTGATATATATGTTTAAACAATTTCTAATCACTAGTGAACTTTAAGAAACGTTTATAAATAAGGGGGATAAACTCAAGCAATATTATTTTAGTATTATGTAGTAGTGATTGTAATGTATTAAAAGACCTTATTTTGTTATTAATTGTATCAACTATAATGCAAACATATAAAACGCTTAACTCTATAGTTTGAAATTGAGATAAGACTCATGATGGTACAAATTTACATCGAAATGGTGTCAAGTTGCTAGTTAATGGTGTTAGGTTGCTTGTTATTTTGAGTCACCATGTTTATAGTCGCTTCTAAACTGTCTATGGAGTATCTTAATTTGACAAGATTAAATTAAAATGTTATCTTTTATACTTTTCTTAACGAAATGGAAAGAAAAAGATGCACATAAGTTAAAATTAGTTTAGAATCGGCGCCAATAACCTTATATTATTTAGTATAAATAATTAAAAAATTAAACAAATTAAACATTGTTGCAGTTGACCCGAGTTTAACCGTAGACAGAAGACCGATTCTTGCGTGTGTGTTCTGGTGTAAAAAAGAAATGCCACCAATTACTGCAACAATTTCTATATTCCGAGGAGTCTTTAGCTCAGAGGATAAATGAGAAATGTAAGGTCAGATATTGTTTAACATCTGTTTATTTTTACAATTTCAATTTTCAGTTTAATGAGGGGGTGATACATCTTTTAAGGAAACCTTTTGTTTCTGGATTTTATAACCAATTTACAATAAGGAGGTGCATAGTAATATCATCATAATCATCATCAACCTTTTTATCGTCCCACTGCTGAGCACAGGTCTCTTCTCATACAGAGAAGGATAGTAATATACTATAATGTTATATCACTATTATTACTAAGCTTATATACTGTAAGCTTATATCAAATGTGACTGCATAGCATTATAATACTGTTACGGGCTAGGGGTATTAAAATGCTGGTTATGGGTTACGAAGTTTATTTACGACGAGGGTACAGATGATACTTGGCAATGACAAGTAGAATGAAGGTGACGTTGTACCGAAGTCTTCCCTTACGTCCGCCAAATCCGTGCAGTAAACACACAATAACACTACAGACGTTACTTCACGTAGTACTCAAAGTTCTCGTTACAGATGTCACAGTAGGTATTCTCAAAAATCGCTTCTTAACTGTCGCTTGTTTCGCCTCGGTAGTCGAATTCAGACAACTACGGGCTGGCGTTACGGCGCTTTATATAGGTCAGCTGATTGAACATTCCAGATCTGTCTAGAATTAATAATAATAGCGCATAGTTTAGAGTACGTTCAATAGGTACCTACAGGTACTTCCCGGGGACGAGTTTCTATAAATTTCGATGTCAACATTTTGTTAACAATATAGATGAAACCTGTACCTACCATTCGATAGGCCACCCTAGACCTAGCAATGCTTTTTATATTGTACCTATACAATACCTAGGTCTCGAGTTATAGGGCTTAAAGTTACGCACTGCCTGTCACGCGAAATTGAACCTTCTGTCATTGACATAAAGTGCATTTTTATTAAGACGTTATTCTATGTCAAAATAGTTTGCGCAGCGGTAATTTAAAATTATTAGTTAGAATTAAGTAAATACCTCCACTTGGGGATAGTAGTCGAATTCAGACGACTACGGGCTGGTGTCACGGCGCTTTATTTAGATCAGCTGATCAAACATTTCAGATCTGTCTAGAAATAATAATAATAGCGCATAGTTTCGAGTACGATCAATAGGTACCTACAGGTACTTCCCGGGGACGAGTTTCTAGAAATTGCGATGTCGACATTTTGTTAACAATACTGATGAAACCTGTACCATTCGGTAGGCCACCCTAGGTATAGCAATGCATTTTTATATTGTACCTATACAATACCTAAGTCTCGAGTTATAGGGCTTAAAATTTACGCACTGTATGTCATGCGATATTGAACCTTCTGCCATCGACATAAGGTGCATTCGAATCAATACGTTATTCTGTGAAAAAATAGTTCGCGCAGCGGTCAGTTAAAATTAGTAGTTAGAATTGAGTAAATACCTCCACTTGGGGATAGTAGTCGAATTCAGACGACTACGGGCTGGTGTCACGGCGCTTTATTTAGATCAGCTGATCAAACATTTCAGATCTGTCTAGAAATAATAATAATAGCGCATAGTTTCGAGTACGATCAATAGGTACCTACAGGTACTTCCCGGGGACGAGTTTCTAGAAATTGCGGTGTCGACATTTTGTTAACAATACTGATGAAACCTGTACCATTCGGTAGGCCACCCTAGGTATAGCAATGCATTTTTATATTGTACCTATACAATACCTAAGTCTCGAGTTATAGGGCTTAAAATTTACGCACTGTATGTCATGCGATATTGAACCTTCTGCATTCGACATAAGGTGCATTCGAATCAATACGTTATTCTGTGAAAAAATAGTTCGCGCAGCGGTCAGTTAAAATTAGTAGTTAGAATTGAGTAAATACCTCCACTTGGGGTTCTTTAGGTGATTTTAAAAACTTGAAGTTTGTGCTTGTGGGAATGTGATCGCCAGTATATTTTCATAATTATGTAATCATCTTTTTACAGGCAAAAACTCTAATGAAAGCGGCTTTGAAATATTCCGAAGACCTTTTAAGTTTCCAATACAGCAAATTGATATTGTTGATGAATACCGAACTAAACATATTGCTGTCACAGAGAAATTATCAGAAGTTTGTGACGGACTAGTGATAAACCTTATGAGCGTGATTTATGTATATGTAATTTTAATCGCAAGCATTATTTAATAAGACCTATTTGATCAAACACTGGTGAGAAACCTATAAGTGTGATGTCTGTCAGTGAAGTTTAAGCCGCAATGGTAATTTTAAAATACATATACGCACACACAAGGGCGAAAAACCTTCTCAAGTGTTATGTATATGAACGAAATTTAAATTGAAGGAGTCTTTTAACAATGCATATGTGTACAGAAACTGGTGAAAAACCTTATAAGTGTGATGTATGTCAAAGAAATTTTAGTTCGAAGAGTAATTTTACAAAACATATGCGTACACACATTGGTGATAAACCTTATGAGTGTGATGTATGTCAACGTAATTTTAGTTTGAAGGGTAATTTAACAAAACATATGCGTACACACACTGGTAAAAAACCTTATGAGTGTAATGTATGTCAACGTAATTTTAGTTCGAAGAGTAATTTAACAAAACATATGCGGACACACACTGGCGGCAAACCTCATGAGTGTCATATATGTCAACGTAATTTTAGTTCGAAGAGTAATTTAACAATACATATGCGTACACACACTGGTAAAAAACCTTATGAGTGTGATGTATGTCAACGTAATTTTACTATGAAGAGTTATTTAGTAAAACATATTCGTACACACATTGGTGAAAAACATTATGAGTGTGATGTATGTAAACGTAATTTTAGTATGAAGAGTTATTTAATAAGACATATGCGTACACACACTGGTGAAAAACCTTATGAGTGTGATGTATGTCAACGTAATTTTAGTATGAAGAATTATTTAGTAAGACATATGTGTACACACACTGGTGGAAAACCTTATGAGTGTTATATTTGTCAACGTAATTATAGTTCGAAGAATAATTTAACAAAACATATGCGTACACATACTTGTGAAAAACCTTATGAGTGTGATGTATGTCAACGTAATTTTAGTTTGAAGAGTTATTTAACAAATCATATTCGTACACACACTGGTGAAAAACCTTATGAGTGTGATGTATGTCAACGTAATTTTAATTTGAAGGGTAATTTAACAAAACATATGCGTACACACATTGGTGAAAAACCTTATGAGTGCAACGTATGTCAACGAAATTTTAGTTTGAAGGGTAATTTAACAATTCATATGCGTACACACAAGTTAAAAACTTTATAAGTGTGATGTATGCCAACGTAATTTTAGTATGAAGAGCTATTTAATAAGAGATATTTGTATACACACTGGTGAAAGACCTCATATGTGTGACATATGTCAAAAATTTTTAGCAAGAAGAGTACTTTAACACGACATGTTCGTATACACACTGTTGAAAAATCATATAAGTGTGGAGTATGTGAACGTAATTTTACTCAAAAAAGTATTAACACAACATATGCGTACACACACTGGTAAGAAACCTTATACGTGTGATGTATGTCAACATAATTTTAGTTCGAAGAGTAGTTTAACAAGACATATGTGTACACACACTGGTGAAAAACTTATGAATGTGATCTATGTCAACGTAATTTTAGTATGAAGAGTTATTTAATAAGACATATTCATACACACACTGGTGAAAAACCTTACGAGCGTGATGTATGTCAACGTAATTTTAGTTCGAAGAGTAATTTAACTATACATATGCGTACACACACTGGTGAAAAACCTTACGAGCGTGATGTATGTCAACGTAATTTTAGTTCGAAGAGTAATTTAACTATACATATGCGTACACACACTGGTGGAAAACCTTATGAGTGTCATATATGTATGTTATTTTAGTTCGAAGAGTAATTTATCCAAACATATGCGTACAGACACTGGTGAAAAACCTTATGAGTGTGGTGTATGTCAACAAAATTTTAGTTCGAAGAGTGATTTAACAATACATAAGCGTACACACACTGGTGGAAAACCTTATGAGTGTCATATGTGTATGTTATTTTAGTTCGAAGAGTAATTTATCCAAACATATGCGTACAGACACTGGTGAAAAACCTTTTGAGCGTGTTTATGTCATCGTAAGTTTACTTCGAAGATGAATTTATCAATTCATTTGCGTACACACACTGGTGAAAAGCCATATAAATGTGGAGTATGTTAACTTAATTTTACTGAAAAGAGTCTTTTAACAATACATATGCAAACACGTGCTAATGAAAACCCTTATAAATGTGGTGTAAGTCAACGTAATTTTAGTCAGATGAAATTAACAAGACATATGCGTACACACTTTGGGGAGAAATCTTACGCGGCGTGATATACGTGTTATATTAAATCTTTGGTTTAATAGCTCTAGCGTGACCATCAACAGTATCCGCATAAGCAGCGATCTCAAACTGTTAAACATCTACCCTACGTGCTTAAGAATTCCAGCCAAAGTGCATATTTTTATGATCTGTTAATCTATACTTATATACAAATCTAAAGAGTTTGTTTGTTCAGGAACTACCGATCTTATTTGAAAAATTCTTTTTGCGTTAGCTCATTAATCTAGGAAGGCTTAAGGCTTAAGGAGTATATAAAAAAAACATCGAAAACTACGCGGGTAAAACCGCGTGGCGCAGCTAGTTTATAATATTTATTATTTTTCTCAAATTTATTCAATATTCTTGTTACTCAATTATTATTTTGTCTACACTATTTGTAATATGAATCCTCAATCTTGATTATGTTAATTTTATTTTTACTATTTTTTTAAATTTTACAATTTGTGAAACGTGCGAACTGTTACTAGACCATCAAACGCTGGAGGATAATTTGCGAGAATTAGTATTAAAAATATATCTTTGTAATTAAATTAAAACTAAAACAATAATGAATTTCTTCACAGATTCAGACTCACAGTGACATAGTATGTGGACAGTAAGATAAAAAGGAACTCTGTGATATGACAGAGATGGATAGATGAATAGTTAAAAGGAAAATAGTTACAACTTAATTTTATTAATTTCAATAAATTTGCGTAGTTTGATATTATTTGATAGTGATTTCCATCACTGTATATTTTCGAACTGGCTGTTTTTGTAAAATGTAATATGCATATTTTTAATAAAGTGTCCGTAAATAGGAACCGGCCAATTAGGAGACCGCCCCGCCCTCCGATACCGCCCTATTAAAAAAAGTATTATATGTATGGGCCCAATTATTTTTAACAAACTACCTGACGTAATAAAAACAAACGTGACATTTTCATTATTCAAAAAGAAATTGACAATTTTACTAATAGAAAAATGTTATGACTCAATTAGCGAGTTTCTGTCAGATGAGAATTTAGATTGATAATGTGACATCTCTGTATTGCTGACTTTTAGATCTGAACTGTACCTATTGACCATAAACCGGACATATTTTTTGACTTCATGTAACGAATTGTGTTGTTTTAATTTCATTTGACATGTAATTTATATTTATTTGATTTGACAGTGTGTATTAATGAGAATGAGATGGTCCATTGTTATTGGATATTCATTAATTTTAGCTATTGTTTGCATGCCTTAGTTAAGGTAGTC
Source organism: Sesamia inferens (assembly GCA_037179545.1). Classification (NCBI taxonomy): domain Eukaryota; kingdom Metazoa; phylum Arthropoda; class Insecta; order Lepidoptera; family Noctuidae; genus Sesamia; species Sesamia inferens. The sequence goes on along the minus strand of CM073946.1, from coordinate 1,389,588 downwards.
AGTATAAGGATCTTATAAAAACTTAATATCTGTATTTTGTACCTACTTTCTACGCAAATAAAGAAGTATTCTATTCTATTCTAGGATCTCAATTATCTTAGGTAGCGGAAACTTATCATTCTGTATCCTATTATTCAGTTGGCGATTATCAAGCACTTTTTAATTCCGAACATGATATAATTCATTTTTGAAATCAGTGGTAAATTAAATTGTGGTATCTGTAATTGGATGTATCTTATAAGACTGAACTAGCAATATTGTACTCGGTAGTTTGGTAATGAATCCGAATGGCAACACTGTAGCTCTCGGCACTATAGCTCCCCCAGTCTGTCAATATACGGCCTATATCCAAGTTGTCGCTGTCGTTTCATTTTGTTATCCAAGTACTCCTCAGTGGCGACGAGCAGTATCGAATCACACCTTAAAAAAATAAATAAACAAATAGTGCAGCTTGCAAAATGTCAATTGGGAAGATTTAAAGTGAATAATGACGATTGGAAATTGTGTGTAGAACGCTTAGAACAATACTTCCTGGTGAAAAAAATACCGGTGGATTTACAAGTACCTACATTGATCACTGTGATGGGAGCAGAATCAAAATGTCCAAGACCTGTGAAATTGCAGCTTGAATAGAAGAAAGTTTAAGAGACCAGTTAGTTTGTGGCATAACTAATGAAACAATCAGACAAAGATTAATAGCCGAAAGTAAGTTGGATTTTGGCAAGGCGTATAAGTTAACAGTTAAAAAGACGCTGCAGAAGTGGTCTGACAGGGAGGGTCGGCGAGCGAAACAGCGGCAGTAGCGGCGGTGACGTGCCAGGCGATGTCGGCTACGAAGGCATCTCGGTGGCGGCAGGGGGCACCGGCGGCGGGTGCGACACGTGGAGCGCGCGACGTTAGCGGAGTGGCGCGGGAAGATACCGCGCACGCCGCGGGGAGGAGAGGCCGCGGGCATTGACAGCGCCCGCGCCTGCTCGGCTGGGTGAGATGCGCAGCAGCAGTGTCAAGTATGCGGCGCGGGTCATGACGCAGCCACATGCAAGTTTGCACGTTACGTTTTCCGAGTAACGAGACGTAACCAAGTAGGACATCTGCGACGCGTCTGCCCGAGCTTAGCGAGACACTTCAATGTCGAAATTGATCAATTGAAGGAAGAAAAAATCAATTGAAAGTATGGGAAGTAACGAGGTAATTTTTATCGATGTTTGTAAGTTATCCGCTATAGAATGTAAACTTGTGTATTTAGAATTAAACGTTAATGGTAAAAATATTAAAATGGAATGTAACACAGGTAGTGTCTATCTCATATATAAGTTGGGAATGTTACATAAGATTATTTAAAAATTTTACTCTAAAGAATAGTCAGTGAAATGAAAAGAAATGAAATCGTTTATTAAGCAAGTAGGATCACTGATCACTTTTACACAACATATTTTTTTTTTAAACTTGATGAAGCCGGCATTTACCTCTGAGAAGAAATAGCCGAAACAAACTCAGGGATCATCGTCTTTTTCAAGTCCAGACATGAAAATGAAAATGTTTACAATAATTTACGTTATAATTACGCATATTGCTTAATAGCAATGCTTAACAGAGCGAGCAGCTCAGTCCCAAGCTTTTTTGTCTTCTAAATAATCTGAGATTTTATAAGACCTCTTTTTGCAAAGTTTGGCCTTTATATAGTTTTTATATCGTTTAATGGGTAAGTTTCGAATGTCGAGTTTACACTTAGATATTATACGGGGGAGTTAGTTAAACCCCTTGCAGTAATATTACCTACTGTTAAGTACAAAGATATGTGCAAGACATTAGAGTTATTTGTTGTGGAAATTAGGAAAACTATTCCTTTATCACGGCAATGGATGGCCGAATTAAAAATACAATTACCCATAGTAAATCATGAATTTAACAATGTGACTATGTATAACATTGATTTCGGGTTCGATCCCCGGCCAGGTCATGATGGAAAACGGTCTTTTCCTGATTGGCCTGGGTCTTGGGTGTTTATCTATATATGTATCTATTATAAAATATAGTATCGTTGAGTTAGTATCCCATAACAGAAGTCTCGAACTTACTTTGGGGCTAGCTCAATCTGTATGTTTTGTCCGTATATATTTATTTATAAGAATGACGTGTTCGATTTGCATGCTTTCAGTTCCAAATACTATCGAGGTGTTTGAGGACGGTTTGGACCGATTCACCGGCGGCAGGGTGAGCGTGCATGCGTGTACGCGTTGCTCGAGCCTGTCGAGAGCGCGCTGGCACAGCTACAGCTCAATGGCATTATCTCGTCGGTGGAGCGTTCGGGTTGGGCGACCCAAATCGTAATGATCGTCAAGAAGGACGGTAACATTAGAATTTGTGCAGATTATAAATTGACACTGAATAAAGTTATAGAAGTTGACCGTTATCCGCTGCCTAGGGTGGAGGAGCTGCTGCTTCGGTTAAGGGGAGGTGAACACTTTAGTAAAATTGATTTATCCCAGCCGCACGCTCAGTTTGAGCTAGATGACACTAGGAAATATACAGTGATTACCACAAAGGTTTATTTATGTATAATCGGCTAGTTTATGGGCTTTCGTCAAGTCCAGGTATTTTTCAAAGACGTTTAGAGCAATTGTTTGTGGATATACCGCAAGTAGGTATTTTCTTGGATGATATTATTATCACAGGATCTACTAAGCAGTCTCGCATACAAAATTTATGTAAGGTGTTTGATCGTTGAAAAAAATATGGCCTGAGGGTAAAGAAAGAAAAATTTGTATTCTTTGCTGTGTCAGTTGATTATTTAGGGCATGCAATTAGTAAAGATGGCGTTCACACGAGTCCAGATAAGGTTAAAATAAGTTTCATCGGTATGGTCATGTACTATGGCAAGTTCATTAAGAATGTTAGTACAGTTTTAGTACCAGTTTATAACCTACTCAGAGCGGATGTTCAGTACAATTGGAGTAAGGAGTTTCAAGATGCATTCAGCAAAGTTAAATATCTATTAACTAGTAGGTAGTGAAGTTTAAATGCATTATACATCAGAATTACCAATAATATTGATGACGGATGCGAGCAGCGTAGGTATAGGTGCAGTGATATCGCACACGTCATCGAGCGGCGAGCGACCAGTGGCGTACGCGTCGCGCTCGCTGACGCAGGCCGAGCGCGCCTACTCACAAATAGACAGAGAGGCACTCGCTATTGTTTTCAGAATTCGGAAATTTCACCAGTATCTATATGGGCGCAAGTTTATATTGAGAATTGATCATAAACCTTTAACTTATACTTTTGGAAATAAGGTAGGGATTCCGATAATGGCCGTGTCCAGATTACAACGATGAGCGGTCCTATTAGCGGGCTATAAATATGATATGGAGTATGTTTCGTCAAATAAGAACTGTGCGGACGCGTTGTCTCGGTTGCCATGGCCAGAGTTGTAGGCCAGAGTTGTAGTTGTAGGCCAAAATTAAGCATGCCTAAATGGGCATGCTTAATAGAAAAATTTCGTGCGAAAGCACAGCTAGTGAGAAATCCCGCCCCCTCCTTCCGGCCAATGAGAGCCAATATCTATTTGTGTGAGTGCAGGGCGCGCCACAAAATATTAACAAAAATTATAAGCCAGTAACAATTTGCATTCTGCTAAGTTTTCACGCTTCCCGTTCTCATCGCATTTTTTACGACCTGTTTATATATCGGACTAATTATCTGGCCAACTGTGACCTTTGCTTGTATACCTGACTGTGATTGAAAGCCTCTTATTGACCCTAGCTCGAACCCTGGATTCTGTGTGTGTTAATGGGAACTGTGACTATGTCAACCCGAAACCTAAATCAAGACGAGAGGAACAAAATTATTGTCTTGCATAGACAGGGGTTTAATATATGCCAAATTGCGGTGGAACTAAATATGCTGGCAAGTTTGTTTAGATATCTCTAGATAGAAAGTGCACGTATAAAATTGTTGTTTATCCCAATTTGCATAAATGTTTAATTTACCATAAATTGCAATTTACAAATTTTATCCAAAAATATTCTTACTTTACTTTAATTTTTTATTTTTATAATAATTATAATTTTTTTATTTAAAAGACTTTAAAAACAAAAAAATAACAATGTCAAATAATATAAGTCAAACAAAAAAGAAATGATGATGACCGATGATGGGATTTGCTTCCAGATTCCATACCTTCAGTCAAATTAAATGAAAATATAAAATCCCAAAACAAATGTCAGTCAAGTCCTGCCAAATTATACAAACCGCCCCTAACGGTTCCCGGTGCAAAAGTGCCCGCAACGCTTGCCGCATTGCCACGTTGGATGGCGATGGCCAACCATTTACAAATTAATATATATTTACAACTTCCTTATTAATACTCAATATGATAGTTTGTTTGTGTGTTACGGTTTATAATAAAGCGCCTGGACGTAATTAATTTCAGTTATTTATTTATTTGTAGCTGATAATTAAGTTTTATCTCACCAGCAAACTTGGTGTCATAAATTCTTTATTATTGTAAAAAAAAACACACAAACAAGTAGCTGACTGTAAACCCTTTTCTTATTAGACTAGCGGCCGCCAGCGACTTCGTTCGCGTGGAGTTAGTTATGCTTCTCTCCTATTATATTATATATTCTCCAAAGCGTGATGTTATATAGCCTAAAGCTTTACTGGATTAATGGGCTATCTAACGCAAAAAGAATTTTTCAAATTGGACCAGTAGTTCCTGGGATTAGTGCGTTCAAATAAGCAAACAAACTCTTATATATTAGTATAGATTAGATAAAAAAAAAATACATATTAATTCATATTTTAATAATTTATGAGATAGATATGTGAAACCGATGACTAAGTTTCTTTTCTTCTACTTCTTTTTTTAATATCGGCTCGTTCAAAGACGTCAAACTATTATGACTTGATAATAAATCTTTAAGCCCCTAAACAACGGCGTAGTTGCCGACTACGGCTTATTTTTTTTTTTAACTCTGCGCAATCGCCCTTGTGCATTTCAAATATAGCACAAGTTTGCTTGGCAAAATTTCATACAATGTTGGAATTTTCGCTATGCATTATTGCATTGTGTTAAATATTTCATGTGGCTGTGCCTGAGAATAAAATACCTAATTACTTATATTTAGTTTCTGTATTATGTGATAAATTGATGCTTATTATAATTTTTTTACAGAGATCAACGGTGCGTCGCTGGGTGCGGAGATATGAAGAAGAAGGAGGACTAACAGAACACGAGCGTGCACCTCGGACCAGAGCGATAAATTAGAATAGAATACTCTTTATTGTGTACACCATATAGATTACAGAACATAAATATAAAGATTTTACAAAGGGTGACACAATGAGCGGTCTTATCGCTAAGAGCGATGTTTTACAGACAACCTTTGGATGGAATACTAAGGGAAAGGAATTTTTCTCAATTAAATAATATGATATCAAATCAAAATCAAATCAAAAATGTTTATTTGCTAAAATACGGTACAGAGGGTGTTACAGTGCATTTTTTTTCAGCGTATCCTGCCATATATGGCGTGCAAATTTATTCTTAAAATTACGTTATCCAAATTAAATCGATTTATCTTCTAAGTAGTCCTTAATTCTATAATAATTCTTTGATAACAAAAATTTAAAAAGCATTTTCTTAAACAATGTCAAAGGTAATTCTTGTAAACTATTTGGCAATTTATTATAAATGATTATGGACATACAATATACATTTTTCTTAAATAATTTTAATTTTATTCGTGGTAAACGAAGTCTGTCTTTATGTCGTGTTCGGCTATTTGGCCTGTCTTCCAGAGTTTAAAATAGATTGTAGTTTCTTTTTACAAAAGTGCATGTTTCAAAAATGTATAGACATGGTAAAGGCAGTATATTTAATCTTTGAAACAGTGGTTTACAGCTGTCTAAAAAATGAGCTCCACAGATTGCTCGGATGCATTTTTTTTTGGGATTTAAATACTCTATCAACCTCCACTGAGTTCCCCCAAATTATTAGACCGTATCGAAGTACGGACGATACATAGCCATGGTACGCAAGCATTGTCGTATCATGATTAGTTGTTTGTCGAATCCTTTTTAAAACATAAACAAAACGATCAATTTTTACAACAACTTTATCAATATGTGCTTTCCAGTTGCAATTTTTGTCAACTGTTATACCTAAAAATACACAATTATCCACAGTAGTTAAGTTAGAGTCTTTGTATTGGATGTCCAGATTATTTATTGTATTCGATTTGTATGTTTGAAATTGTATTATATTTGTTTTAGTCATATTAATTTTTAAGTTATTTTTTATTAGATAATTTACTGCATTGTTCAGCGCTAGTACGGTATCCTTTTCCAAGTTTCTATTATTTTCACTCTTGATTATTAAAGTTGTGTCATCGGCGAATAATATGCAGTCTTTGCCTACTGCCTCGGGCAGGTCGTTAATGTATATCAAAAAGAGAAGCGGGGATAAAATCCCTCCCTGTGGTGTGCCATACTTATTTTGTTTATATCCTGATCGAAATATTTTTTGCTCTTGTTTACACGTTTTGGTTATTTCTACGTATTGCACTCTTTTCGCAAGATAGCTTTTGAACCAGTCGTTGGCTTTCCCTCGGATTCCATAATGTGCAAGTTTCGTGAGTAGTGTTCTATGACAGACATAGTCAAAGGCTTTTGTCATGTCTAGAAATACACAGCTTATTTTTGACTTTTGATTTAGGCCTTCGGTTATATGTTTCAATAGCGAGAAACATGCTAAAGCCGTGGAGCTACCCCTCCTAAAACCGAATTGTTCTTTTTTAAGAATATTATATTTCGTTAAAAAGTTCTCCACTTTAATACACATAACTTTTTCAAGTACTTTCGATAAAATGGGGGTTAGAGTTATTGGGCGGTAATTGCTCATGTTCGTTTTGTCACCTTTCTTATGTATAGGTTTTACAACCGACGTTTTTAAACGATTTGGGAATACTCCTTCTGTTAGGGAAAGGTTTATAATGAACGCTAAAGGTGACATCAGACTCTTCGCACATCTTTTTAGCACTTTAGTGCTTAAGTCATCATACCCAGTCGAGTTTGTGTTTCTTAAATTATGGATTACTTTGTAAACATCGGATTCATCCACTGGTGTAAGAAAAATGCTATTTGGATTTTGAGGTATTGTTATTTTAGTGTCCTGGATATTTTTATGAGTAGTTTTTGTGAAATTGGTTAGGGATACAAAATATTCATTAAATAAGTCAGAAATTTCGTTTGGGTTGTCATACTTTTTACCATTAATATTAATAATGTCAATTTCAGAATTATATGTCATATTATTTGTCTCTGTTTTAATCATGTTCCATGCTGCCTTACATGTGTTTTTGGCTTTATTAATGTAGCGCATGCTATTAATCTGCTGTGCATTATATATACATCTTTTTAATATTCGCGCGTAGTCGTCATATATTTTTTTATTTTGTTTTTTATTATGTTTCTGAATGTTATATTTAAGGTACAATGTCCGTTTTTTTGTGCAGCATCTTTTTATGCTTTTGGTGAGACCTCTATTTTTTATTGTTTTTAAAGTATTTTTAACCTTTTATGTGCTCGGCCTTTCGCGCTCTCGATATCCCGTAGTGTTCGAGAAATTAATGGAACGTTTTTTTCATTACGACTTAGGTTAGAAAACACGAAAATACTCGTATTTTCCTTATTTATACGTAATAAATTATACACCATAAGAAAGCTGAGAATATGGGTCATGATAATGAAATATAATTGTAAATCCTATATTACTTTTTCATGATGAAAATATAAAATGATTACCTTATTATAAGTTTTTTCATGGGTCATCCATAATATATTTGTCACAAAACTTCACAATTATTCACAAAAACCACAATCTCACTACATAAGTGATAACACTAATACATTACGCGACGATTACATGCATTTGTTTTGTACAACACTGGCTAATCACTTTATAATAATCATTTGTTTACGAAACAAAAATCGACGGACATTTTCTTATTCCCGACGGCTGGCAAACTACTGGTTACTGAGTTTCGGCGCAAGAGGGCGCTAGTGGGCGAAGTGAAGTACAATCGACAACAGTACTGTACCTATTTAATGTTTATTACACGGAGTTCAATCGGTTTTTTTTTTTATAAAGGACAGATCAATACTTACACTTTTTGCTAGTTTCGGGATAATGGAATATTTTTGGTATAAAATACAAGTCAATATTTATTGTTGTAAGTTTTGGGTTCAAACTCAAATCAAACAAAGAAATGCAAAATATACAAATAGTCATCTCCAAACCATTACGCGTACCTATGTATCTGTGATTTTTTATTATGCTGAGTATGAAATATTACAGGGCGTTAAATTTGATTATTGTAACTCTAACAGTAACCTATCACATACGGCACGAACATCGAATACGGCAAAACAGTTACCAACATCGTTTTTCATCGTCTTTTGAGGTTAATGTAAGTGTGTCCTACATTATTCAATAGATGTAAATTTAACAAATAATTTTTAATGAAACTGTTGATAAAAATGTGATTAACTTTTAAATACCTAAGCCAGGAAGAGTTTGAAGGGAAAGTTACATTACAGGTTATGTGTATTGTGTTTTTATTGGAATTTAGTTAGTCAAACTTACGTAGGTAGGTTGAACGGACGGCCAGTGCAAGAGGTCAGTGCCCTTTACACTGATACGTACCTCGGGCGCATTGTATCTATGAGTTTACGGCCGGTCTCGAACAGAAACTTTTTAAAATATTTGAAAGAAAAAACGTTTATTTATTTAAAAAAACAGATAAACATTTTTATACCTAAACAAACTAACTATGGTTTTAGTGTCAATGATTTTTACCCTTCCAGGCTGTATAAAGCTGAAGAGTTTCTTTGTTTGAACACGCATAGTCTCAGGAACTACTGGTCCGATTTGAAAAATTCTTTTTGCGTTGGACAGACCATTAATCCAGAAAGGATTTAGGCTATATAACATCACGCTGCGACCAATAGGAGCAGAGCATAACTAACTCAACGCGAACGAAGTCGCTGGCGGCCGCTTGTGTTTTACAAGTATCCGTGTAAGTATATGGGTAATTTGCTCGATTTGGATATCCTAGCATTTTTTACGTCATTTCAAGTGATATAGCTTGGAAGAAGGATAGTTATGTGTATCAGTCAGCGTGACTGCCAATTCAAGTGTAATTTTTTGCGACGATCATATTAGCAACATGTATAAATAAATAAATAATACAGCTTGTTCAAAAAGAAGTAGGTATTACTAACTCTTCTAAATTACCCAGATACGATAACAGCTCACTCCTAACTATATATGTTAGCATTCATGTAAGTACGTTATTTTCATATAGACAGTATATCTTTGTATTGGGAATCACTGTGAGTAATCACCTCAGGGTGAGTTTTACTCAGGTAAAACTGGCTTGTTATTTTGACGGGTATGTCGTGTTTAATTATTTTTAATGAAAAAGCTTGTTGAATGTATTGAATGTAATTTATACTAGTGATATTGTTGTTTGTGAAAACAACTGTAATTATGTGTCTGTTCAAGAAAGATTTTGGGAATAAAAACACGTAACTTTAAAAAAATAAATTTATTTACAAAAATAAATATATTTATTCTATAAAATCAAAAAAAAATCAAAATCAAAGCATTTATTTCAAATAAATCAGTTACAGGCACTTTTGAATTGTCAGAAGGTCGGTCAGTCAGTAAGGTGAAGCTAGTCGTCCATTCCAAAGAGCAGGTACCTATGGAGAAGAACGGGCAAGAACACATTTTTAAATTATCAAGCTATTGATACAAATCCATAATCTATAAGTAGGTTTTTTACAAACACTTTTATTGATATAAATTAGGATTGAAAACAGACGAGATAAAGATGTAAATACATATTTTTTGTCTTTTTTGTTTAAAAGTGGGCATCATGTAACTTTGAAAAGGCTAATAAAAGGAACTTTTAACAATCAACATTACAAACAATAAACAATTAAGATTACTGAATTTAGCTGCCTATTTTAAAAAAAAAGGAGTAGATAGCTGTAGAGTCAAACGGACACAAGGTTATACATGCTGGTGGTAGGTAGGTATGTCCATGTGAAGCTGCCCGGCTGGCTGTATGACTCGCTACTGGAAAGCTTGAGGAAGAGGTGAGGCTGAAGATGCTGATGACGTCACGCTGCTCGAAGGCTGTGATGTTCCTTGCAGGGTCGCCAAGGAATGCGTATGAGTGAAGAAGTCTTCAAATCTCGCAGGAACGAAGGTTGCGCTGACGTTCAAGGAAAAAGGAGGATCCTCCGACAGGACGGGTGTTGTGTCCGGTGGGCTATTGCCTGACAGTTCTTGTCGGAATGTTGTATTGTGATTTTAGTTCTTCCTCAGTTTGGTAGATGACTGTAGTTGTAGTGCCGCTACAGGAGAATCTTCCAGGCGTAGCGAAGCTCAGCCCATGTCAAGCGGTGCCGACGATACCAGTGATTGATTGGAGGTGTGGGAATGGACATTGATGCAACGAAAAAGGAACAATACGATCTGTAAGACATTGGATTGTTGAGTTGCACGAAGTTTTGGCTGAACCTGTCGGATCATAACATAAATTCGGTTCAGGGTGAATGATACAACAACACGGGAAGGAAGATGCGTCCGGAGGCACATGAAAATATTTAAGGCGTATGCAAAATGGCATACTACTTACGGCGTGGCCTGTTTCGACGATGTTTATCTGCCCCTGGAAGTTTTTGGAGAGAGTGCCAATCTAACCAACAACTTTCGAAGCAGATATACTCATCACAGGTCACGCAATATGTAGTCACCAGTTTGCTTGTACCTTTCCGGTAGCAAATAATACACCGTTTGCGGTTGTTTCTGGGCTGATTCTTTGGAACGTGAATTAAATCTCGCCTAAGCCTCGTTAATTCCTCGGACGATGGCAAATTTTCTTGTGGAAATTGGAAATGATTCTCCACAAGAGAATTGGCCAACTGTTCTCGGAACTGACGATGCGTCATGGGAGGCATATTTCGACGTTTCAAAGAAGCAGACAAAATAATGTAAGCGTTCAAAACACTTGCATTCAACAACCGCTTAAACATTTTCATATACCACTTGACGCACCTTTTTCTTTCAACTAAATACATTGAAAGTTTTTGATCTTTAAGATCAACCCCTCCCATTGTGTTGTTGTAGTCACGAACGACAACAGGTTTGACAAGAGGCCTACCAGCCTTCCGACCTACATAGGTTTCTGGAGTGTGGTAAGTGGAGATCATAGTCACCACTTTGGTGTCTTTCCATGCAATGCACGAAACGTCACCGCAGTGGCGCGCTATGATGCTACCCCTGGCCACATTCCTTGGAACGTTTTTGACCTCAATTGGTACATGCTTGCGATTTGGACGCAACGTTCCCAAGCAATCAAAGCCTAGAAATTTTAGGTACCGCGCTAACGCTGGAGAATTATAAAAACTGTCCATCGTTACGCAGTGACCCCGATTCTCTAGGCCTTTCAGTAGGTCAATCACGACACTAGCGCTCTTTCCAGCCAAAGCTACACTGGGAGCAGAAGTATGACTTTGACTGTCGTCTTTACCTGTATAAATTTCAAATTTATACAGGTAGCCCGTCCTCGACTCGCAAAGCTCGAAAGATTTCATGCCGAAGCGGGCAGACTTCGAGCGGATCGCTTGTATCCAAGACAAGCGACCCTTAAATAGTGTCAATGATTCGTCTATGGCTATATCGGGATGCAAATTGTACAAGCTAGAAAACTTGTTATTTAAATGCCGAATAATTGGTGCAAGTTTCCGCAACTTTGATGGAAGCAAATTTCCTTCAGTTTGAGACAAATCCTGGCTCCCTGCAGAATTGTTCACAAAATGAATAAATTTGTTCAGCAATATGAAGCGGTTAAATCGAATCAATTTTCGGAATTTGGGCATCTCGAGATAGCCAGTAGACTTCCAATACTCATGTTGGGACGTGCGTGGGTCCAAGCCCATAAACATGAATATTGAAAAAAAAAACGTACATCTCATCTTCATTAGTGTCAGTCCACTTATGAAGACGAGATGACGTTTTCAATGTACCTGCTGCCGTTTGTGCATCGATCACCTGTTTGGCATATCTATTGGTTTCGGCGACTATATGCCCTACGATGTCCTTACCCCAAATAGCAGTAAAGGCATCATAAGGCGTATCGTAGTCTTCAATAGGCCCGACGGTAGGACCCGAAAATACTTCGGCTACACCCCGGAAACTATCGAAGTCCTCTCGCCACTCAAAATCAATAGAGGTGCCAACCATTTGATCGATGGCGTCGTCCATTGCACTCTCAATCGAATTTACGATATGATTTGTAGGCTCATCCAATTCCTCGTCATCCGGAATAGTCCTCGACATACCACCGGTAGCAGCGATTTCATCCAGATTAAACTCATCGTCAAAATCTGAATCCAAATCGCTACCATCGTTCCCCGTATATGTAACCCGCCGTATAGATGTTGCCGTACAACCCGACACGGACGGGACAACATCTTTTGTTTCAGATGCCGGCACTAGTATCCCGTGGCTACCGCTAGGCCCAGGCTCTGAAGGATTAGCTTCAGCAGCCTGTACAATAACAGCACCAGCACTACCAGAGCACACATCTGAAACTGGCGTCCTACAGATACGGGAGTATCCCGAGGAAGGTTCTGGCGGTGGCAACTCACTGATCCATTGCTTCACATGCTCGTAGTGTTCCTTTATCACCGCATCTCCATCCTCCCAGTCTAAATCGCACGCGGCCCCCCGTTCCAAGTGTCCAATACTGCAAAAAAAAAAAAACATTGTGAGCTTAACCATGTCTAATAAAAGAGTCTGACTACGGAGGTGTCATAGCAACACTTACTGTACTGACTCCTCCAGCTCCGTTTTTCTTTTGATGGAGCCCCGGGGGGTATTTTCTAGCTCGACAATGTCGGATACTTTGATTGTACCCCCCGGGGTCATATTGACTTTTAGCCCCGTCATCAGTGGTTTTCTAAAAGATAAATGAATAAGATTATTATATAGTATATTTGTAGATACTATAAGTAGAATACATAGGATCGTGTTACGACCATTATATAAAATACTCACGGAGTGACACAATGGGGTGGAGGGGGAAACCACAAGCGCGGTTCGGGCTCCACCGTCGGCTCGCTGGTCTTGTCCGCTGCCATCGTCATCAGCAGCTGACGCCGGCTGTGGCGCTCAAGATCAGAGGATCTCGGCCCTGGAGTGACGGACCGAGATCTCGATCTTGAGCGTGATGCCATCATTCTAAGTATCAATAAAATAAATTAGACTATAATAACAAATATTAATTTCAATAAGTAACAGTGTACTACTATTTATCTAAATCTATAAAGTATTACTAAATTTAAAATCTTCTATAATATATATCATGAGAAATCAAATACTTTCAATAAATATGGTCTAAGTGATAAAATAGTTTTTACTACCAAAAATAATGTAACTGGACATTGAGAAAAGTTCGCGACTGTACTTTTTACGCTACATGTGTGTGAGTTTGCGCTAGAAAGAGACAGAGCATTTGTTGACTTTGAACAAAATTCTTCAATTTACGTGTAATGAACTAGAATTACGAGAATTTACATTGCTTAAATGGTTTCCTAGATAAAATTCCTACCTACTTATATAAATTTCGTAGAATACTTCGTAAAATAAACATCTATTATCATAGAAAACATCGGGTATCAATAACGACAAATGGCGCCTCATAAACTTTTCACACTTTTTTCACCAAAATAAACAATAAAATTACTAAAACCAATATTTGAATCACAATCTACACAATATTTCCAGTAATCTGATATATAATTTTAATATAATCACTTACCGTTTCCTTCTAAAATTCATTTTTTAAAAGCACTACAAGACCACACACGACACCGGGTTTAGAAAATGGCGGACGATTTGTTCCGAGAACGAGAAAAAATTAAATTTTTAAATGTTGTCGCTTGAAAAGTAATAAAAATTTTAGTTATTATGTTGGCTGAAGTGTCACACTTGTCTATAGAAGTATTTTTATGTGAACCAATCACAGTAGGAATAGGTTTGAACGATGTGAAGTCAGCCATGTCGCTTATGTGCCGACGTAGGAACATAAGACACGTCGGGCGCAAATCTCTTATTTTCCACCGTCGGAACATAGGACACGCAATGGGTTAACTTTCACTATAGGGAAGCATAAATTGTAAAACAAGGTAATTGTATCGTGTAGTTTATCGAATGCGTCATTTGTATTTTGGGCTTCGTATACTTCAGAAAACGATAGGTTTGACATGCAGTTTTTAAATTTAAGTATATTTTCGTCACTGAGTTCTCGTATACTCTTAAACCAGAAGTTGTGCATGTCTTTAACTTGATAATCAGTAACTAAGTTAACCGTTATTGTTTGTGCAGTTTCATGGTCTGAAAGCGCTAGATAATGAAGTCCAGGTTTACCGTCATGTATGTTACTTACAATTAAGTCCAAGCAAGAGGTTTTTCTCGTGGGTAATTTTATATGGTTTTTTAGATTGTTATTATTAAGAATGGAAATTAGATCATTAGACTTTTTTTTTGTTTTCAGTATGTCTATATTCCAGTCGCCACATATGATAACTTTTTTGTTTTTTTTGCTACACAATTTACTAGTTAGTTGTTCCAGATTGTTCAAGAATATAGACGTATCACGCGTAGGTGTTCTATATATACATACCACTATAAGATTAAATTTAATAATTTCAATAGCACAGCATTCGAATTGAAGGGGGATAGGCTGGGTGAGATTTTTAATTTCTCTGAATTGTAGGTTATTTTTCAATAAGATACATGAACCTCCCCGGCGTTGGTTTGCTCGAGAAAAGAAGGATACCAGTTTATAATTATTAATCCTAAGGTTAGATTCACAACCGCTTTTAAGAAACGTTTCTGTTAAACATATGACATCTACGGAACCAAGTTCCTTTTCGTCCCTGAACTTCTGAGATCTCCTATCTGACTATACACAAATTATACAGGAGGAACAATAAACTGATTTATTTAGTTTCCGTGAAGTATATTGGCGAAATAAAAAAACACTTCGTTTGTTTATGAGTCCGTTTACTATTACCGTTCAAAAATAGCTATTATTTTGAGCTTTACTTTATTATATGGAAGTTAGGAGATTTAACTTTTCAAATTCTAAACAAAATGCAGATAGGAGATATTTCCATTAGTTATTGAGGAGGAATTACCACCCAAAACTATACATGAGGTGTTAGTATCTGAAAATAGAATTTATTAGAAAAGGCCAAAAAAAGAGTATATTAAACAAAATTATTTATTTTCTATTTAAACAATAAGGGCAACCGCACGTCCCTGACAGGGTAATGCTCTGGGCCGGTTACGATTCAAATTTTCTTCAGATGGATGCATGCCACATTGTCCTTTCTTGGCTCAACTCTGTACTGAAATTGATCCGAAACATAGAGTATGAAGAAACATTTCTCGACATAGGTACTCGTTTCTTGGTTGTGGTGCTATCATTAGGATTGGTAACAGGAAGAAAATAAATTAAAGTGCCTGATCTTCTCGAACTTTCAGATACTGTAAGTCTGCCTTTTCCCTGAAAAGTAACGTTATTAGCTACGTACACTTTTCGTTGATGCCAATCCATGTTACTCCAGAATTGTTGGAATATCTTATCCCAGTCCTCATCTCCTACTTTGTCACAACACCTGATCTTACTTTTTCTGCAGAAATTCGAATAACCCTTTTTTTTTGTTGGGATGGGAAATCATCAAATGACTTCTCCCGCTCTGGGCGGAGCGGAAGGGTGTGTCAGACTTTTACTGACTAAAACCCAACCGTGTTTCTTCACTTGCCTGTGCGACGACCAGGGCCGCGGTTTCTTGTTAAACCAACCCGCAACCCTGACCCAGGAGGCATCGGTCTTCGTGGACCCCGTCACGATGTGCTGACATCTCTTTGAGGCGCGCGTGAAACACGACGCGCCGTCGACTCGGGCCTGGTCCTTACCGGGCGGCGAGTTGCCCACTGCTCACCGCCCGCAGGCCCGCGCTGGAAGTGGCTGGGAGTTAAGTGTCGTCTCCCGACCAGAGCGTCTACTGCGGCGGCTAGTAGCGTGAGGGCGCTGGGATTCCCGTTGCCTCACGCGCTCCGCCTCCTCCTTTGCCAGCATCACTGCTTCGCAGAAGGAGGTGACGGCCTGCCATGCACTTTCGCTCCGGACCATGGCCTGGACCAGGGTCGGACGCGAGAGATCGCCGCCGATCGCCGGGATCCCTTGAGTTTTGAAATTGGGACTGCACTTTTTCACCCTTTGGCCGTTTGTACCCTACATACTCTTTACCCTCCATTCGCAATCGCTTAGTAACATTCTTTTTCCATCTTTCTGGTTGAGCTTCCTTTAGTCGACGTCGGCCTTCTGTCATATCTCCATAGTGAACTGGATCCTCAATAGTTTCCGTTATTTGAGTATTTGGTTGGATATTTTCAGAATCAGATCTTATTGCGTCATGGTTAGGTGGTTCGTAATCGCTGTCGTCGTCTGGCGAAAACTCATCACAAAATGTAGAAGTAGAATCTTGTCTAGGTGGAGGGAATATTGGCGATGATGTCGATGTTGAAACTAATAAAAAAGGCAGTGATTCTATCACTATGAAGTCTTCTAATTGAATTAAATCTGGATTGTTTTCAGTATTAAATGATCTCAAGATCAAACTTTCTTCTTCCGGAGGTTCGTGCCTTTCATTCGAATGTGGTTCCGTAAATGTGGCTAGATCAATCTGTTCCAAAATAGCAGTAGGAGTTAAAGTTAAGGGTGCAAGATTCTGTGTTTCACTTGACTATGTTCACTAGCGCATGAGCCTTGAAGCCATTATTGCAGAAGCTGTCAAATACAAAAAAAAAAACAATAGAAAAACTGTTAAACCTCAAACATTATAACTATTAACCTACCTACCGTAAAGATATTGATTACAATTATATAAATAGTTGAGTTAAAATAAGTTAAACCCAATAGAAATTTATCCTATGTGATCAGGATCTAACACAAAAGGTACCATATTTTCATAAAAAGTGTTCAAAGAATTTACTCCTATTTGTTAAATTTACTTTTAATGTGTCTCAGCTACATCTATTTTTTAGAATTCTAAGAAACAAAACTAACAAAACTTTTTGGATAGTAACAAAATTAGTTTCAAATGACAAATTTGAGTATAAAAATCTCTAAAAACTTACTTTTTGTCACCAAACGCCTTTCAAGTACGACGGCGTGCACGGATGCTTCGAGCAAAATGTCAGTTAGGAGAAATTGTCGCCAAATATAGAGCGACCAAATTTAAGAGATATTTCTCGGAAAGAATATCGTCCATACTAGTGACTATTTCATTTAGGAAGTTATTACATTCGATTGGTTATACACATCGTCAAAAGATGGCGTAATAATAATTTTTTGATAAAAATGTTAGTTAGGAGGTGTCAGAAGTTCACGGACGTTTTGTAAGTTCGCGATGGCTATCTCGATGAATTCTTGTTTGTTAAGTACACCAGCCAATATTTTGATGAATTAAAGTGAGAGCCGTTCTATTATCTACGTTCGAGAAAAAACCCAGTTTCTTTGATATTTTTGTGTTGCTTTATTGTGTCAAAGAAGGAAGTAATCTTGGTTTGTGTATGTTTTCGCGGTGCCGTATGTGTATTTATTTTGTTCTGGATATTGTGCTTCCTTTTAAATTGATTTAGTATCTCCACTTAGTATTTTTTGTAATCAATTCGAGTGTTCAATTTTAAACATAAATGTGCCAGATATTTCTGGTGATAATTTTTCGCAAAACTACCGCTGATATCATGTTGGAATTCAGAATTGTGTATTTTTACGTATTTACAATTTCTGTAGTTTTGTAGAATTAGCTCAAGATTGTAATTGATCGTTGTTTCGTTCAGGTAAGGGTTGTATTGAACGTTAGTAATGTATACTGTATTATTACGCAGTTTATATAGTGTGTTACATAATTCCGTCATAAAAGAGTAAGGGTTTTTATCATTGCACCCTATCACTAGAACTATAATGTCATCCTTGGTTAATGTCTTTAAGAAGTCGTCGTTGCAGCTATTTAGGATCTGAGCACTTGTTGCATGGGGCTTAATAAAAGAAGTTATTTTATAGATGTCGTTCCATTTGTCTGATCTAGTACGAGTCATAATCTTATTTAGTCCCTGGGCCTGCTGGTCACTGAAGATTATAATATTATGTTTGTTACTCTTATTTTGTATGTCAATTAAGCCTCTATGGGCAATATCTTCCGTGGTGTTGTGGTGCGATTTTCGTTGGTCCATCGAATATAACCTTTTAAAATCGTCTTTCTTGCTCTTTTGGCAAAGTTGTCGTTGAGCGGGCTGTATTGCGTCAAAACTAGATGTTGAGCCGGCCGTATTAAAAGAGATGTCCCCAGCATCGCTTGACGCCTGTATTGTTGCGGCATTGTCTGATTGGTGAGTCATTGAAGGCGCAAGACTTAGCTTGGTCGGAGTAGAAATACAGCTTGTTCTTAGCTTATTTCTGTTACGCGCTGACCTCGGCGAAAAGGTCTTAGTGTCTAATAGGTTCACCTTTTTATAAGTTTCAATTATTCTTAGATATTGACCTATATCCATTTTCAGTCTAAAATTTTCGCTATTTAGATTTTCAATTTCTAAGTGGGCGCCTTCCAATTCCATGTTTAACTTTTTTATGGTCTCTTTATAATTAGTAACATCGTCGCTATCATTCATTGCAGTACTTGGCAAACTCATCATTGTACTATCGAGTATTGCGCTGTTATTGCTTATGTTGGTATCTAGGATATTATCAACCGACTTTGCCCTTGATGGTTTGCGGAAGGTAATATTATCAATTTCTATGTTATTCATTTTGTCAACCGCAGCTACTAATAAAATCAGCAATCTGTTATTGGACTTTATTTAACTAATGCGCTAAAACAACGTGAACATTCACTTAAAATATACCAAAAAGTCATTACAACTTGCGGGGTTTGATCCGATGACTACGGCGTGCAATGTAGTAAAGCTGCTACATACACCGCTCCGCCAACGAAACTTAAGTTACTGTGTCGAAATTTGTGCTCGCTACGCGCTGGGTTGTGAGGTATACACGGGCGACAACGGGGGCAGTAGCGGTTGGCGCGGGAGGTATCGAGCGCGCTGCGGGTTGTCGTAGGTCATGGATAGAGTTCGTTAAAGACACTTTTTAAATATGATTTTTTTCCACAACTTTAATTCTAATATAACTTTGGTTTACATATGTTATTTAAAAAAAAATTAGACCATTCAGTAGGTCACTTTACTCGCTTCGAGTTAACAGTATATTAATGTCACAATCTCCACTTTTTACCACTTTTTTAATTTTAAAACTGAGGGGCAAAAAATAACGTTCCGTCTTAAACAGCAGTCTACCGCCGTTAGAAACATATCAAGAGAACCCATTCACACCCAATAGGAGCTTTGCAGAGGAGTATGACGTATCCATGCAAACTATACGCAATGAATTGCGTCGCGCTGGAATCCATCATAGACGACCCTCAAAAAAAATTCTTTTGACACGGGGGCAAAAAGATGCTCGCTTGCTATTCGCACGTGATTACAGGGACTTAGATTTTTCATACGCCATATTTTCCGATGTAAAATATTTTAAATCAAGCCGACAAGGTCGTCGGAATTTATGGCGTATAGATAATACAATATACGAGCCTCGAAATGTAATTTCAAATATAGAGTCTGGGAGAACTGTAGTAAATATGTGGGGTTGGATGAGTGCTGCTGGACCAGGCGAGCTTACTTTTATACCGTGGAGGGCGAATGGCCAAACATATAAAGACGTGTTAGAAAACATAATGTTTACCACTGTGCGCACGGTGTATCCACAACAGGACGTGCCAGAATTTTATTTTTTTCAAGATAATTGCCCGATACATCGTGCGCGGGTAGTTCAAGAGTGGTTGCGAGAGCTACCACAAATAAAAGCAGTGCCATGGCGTCCCGGTCTCCAGACTTAAACCCCATTGAAAATTTATGGGGTTCCATAAATGGGACAATAGGGCAGAAAGAAATAAGAAAGCACTCATCACCCATTGCGAAAAGTTTGGGATTCATTGAGAGGCTCGAATTTGTGCGAAGTCCTGGTTGGATTTATGCGAAGGCGGTGTGATGCAGTAGTCGATGCGGGAGGTGCGGCGACTAAGTATTAAATGTTATTTAATACTTACTCACTACTCTTTCCAATCCAAACCCATTTTATTTTATATCAATACGAGTTTTCTTTCTCTACTAATATGCCAAATTTAGGGAAGATCGAACTAACGTAGCTGAAAATATATGTCATGATAATGGAAACACATAGCGATTTAAATTAAAAGGCGTTTGAATTGCAAAGAGTAGTACTAATGATTATTTAGTTAGAAATTATGAAAAACAAAAATAGTGCCCTTAAAACTGGCTTCAAAAATAGTAAAAAAACGCGTTTTCAGCACTTTCAGATTGGTATATTTCCAAAACCTAAATAATTAGTAATTCTGTGTTCTGGACTTCGATTCAGTAACAAATATTCTACAAGAAAATTATGACGGTCTGAAGACAAATGTGCTAAGTACAAAATTTCTGCCTTTCAATTTTGCACTTTAAACCGTTGGATTTAAAGTGCAAAATTGAAAGGCAGAAATTTAGAGTTAGATAAAAGATATATTCAATCAAAGTAATGAAACAGTAAACATGTTTCAAATATTCTTTGTTAAGTATAATATTCTTAGTTCTTTAGTAACAAAAATGTATGATAAAAAATTGAGTATGTGGCTGTAATCATTCCATTTTGTATCATTCTGTTATTAATTTAGGTTATCCATTATTATTTTTAAATGCGACAGTTTATGTTGTTGACCATTCTTAATTTAAATTATTTCGTTTTTGATAATTCTTGATCTTTGTTTTGGTAAAACTTATGTAATTATCTAACAATGACTGTTAATATATACCTATGTGAGGACTAATCCACTCTAAAATATCTTCGTTTGTGAATGTGTATTTTATGATTTCATCATTCCGAATATATTTCAAATAAGTGTCTGTATTCTAGGGAAAAATTAAAAGATGGGTGTCAATAACCTAATTAATTTCCCCTATTGCCCTATTCCTACATTTTTTCAACACTCTAGTATTCAGCGCAATAAACGTACAGATTCGGTAGTCTACTACCGAATCTGTGCGTTTTGCATAGTATATCTTACCTTTCGTAAATATTTTTGTTTTTATTTATATGTAGTTAGATAGATAGATGTTTTAAGAAATTTCTTTAAAAATCTAACTTTCTTATGTGAAAAAAAAGCTTGATTTTGAAAAAAATCCGTATAACGTAGTATTACTACAAAAACCGGCAATCTGCACAGACCTTAAGTATTAATACTTAAGATCGAACATCCATCTTCGCGGTTTGTGCAGATTGCAGGTTTTTGCAGTAAAACGACAAAATATCTACGAAGGCTGATGATGATGATGATGATGAAAAAGATATATTATGCAAAACGCACAGATTCGGTAGTCTAGTATGAAAAAATGTAGCTCTGTGGTATTATTTTATTTTCTGTTTATATTTATAGGGGAAATTACTTAGGTTGTGGACACTCATCCTTTGTTTACTGAGCAACTTAATATAAAACGATGATTCCCATTACCATTTTTTTTTTTGTAGTCTTCCTGTAATTATATAAACTTTATGTTGTTAATTAATTTTGTTATTGTAATACTCATAAGTAGTTAAAACTACACTATTTATTAACAGCTGTATTTTTAAATTTAGAATCTTCTGTACTGAGAAGTTTATTTATTTTTTGAAATAAATTTTCACTGTATCCTTATGACATACTCAAATGTTTATGAAATAGGCAATGAAGAATTAATTATAATATGTGTTTTTTCTGCAATTTTCCATCCTTTCGATTCTTACAATCATTCTGTCAAAATTTCTTATTAAAATTGGCTAATGAGATTCATACATTTTTGACAAAGTTTCCAGCAACACACCTATCTATTAAAACTTCGTTAGGTATTTGGTTTTATAACATTTTTAAAAATACAATGAATCGTTAATAAGACAAAACTGGCAGTTTTTTTTATAATACCCTCAATATTTTACACCAATATTTCCGGTTTACTGAATAAATCGGACTTATTAACTATTGAATTAAATAACCTTGAGTACCAAGGAACAATTGTAAACATTCTCTGTATAACTGAACATCTTGTTACTTCTGGTCATGAAAGTTTAATATATCTTCCTGGTTTCCATCCCGCTGCTATCTTTTGTCGCGAACAAATAGAAAGAAAGAAAGAAAGAAATCGTTTTTATTCCGCACAAACAAAACGCACTTGACAACTAAATACCATAAAAATTAAATATTACAATGATAATACAGGAAAAAAAAATATAATAATAATAATATCACTCTAAACATGCAAAACTGCCAAACTATATACAGTACAAAGTTGATTTGTTGTCTAAGCCGGAGTCATAGACCATAGACAATGGAAGTAATAAGCACTACGTACAACATAGTACTTACCACCTCCATGCCATAGGCATTAGACAGCACACATTATTTGACAATTCTGACATCTGCCTGTCAATTGTCATCCGTAATGCGCCCGCGCGGCACCGGCTCATGTCAACAAACCAAACAACAATTTAAAATACAAAAAGATAATTGCAGAAAGGACTAAATAATTAAGTGTATTACAAAACAAATAACAGTTTAACTGTGCGTCGCATCTGTGCAAGAAAAGGTCGTTGCTCAGCAAAATGCTGTGACTTCAGACGAACCTATTGTCAACAGCGCTGATTTTCAGCATCAACCTCTCGGATGACGTAATGACGTCCCAGCTTGTGAGACAATTTAGCGGGTAAGTGCAATTTTTTCACAGGATTAATAAGTGATAGACTAGGTGAGGATAGTATGTAAATATTATATTGAAAAAAATGTATAAATATTGTGTATAGTATGTATTGTGTATTGAAAAATATGTATAAATATTGTGTGTGATTTTCTATTAGGTACAAATATCTTTGATTAATTAGTTCTATTGCATTTTTAGCCTTCCCCATGGGCGGCGATGGCGGCCATTTGCACAACAGCTTGGCGCTGGCAGACTATAACCATTCTTCTTGAAGACACCCACCCATAGAACTGAAACACATGACAAATTGGGCTTAAGCAGGGAGGGTCCAATGCCACTCGCACTGACGGAAAGCCATATCCATTGCCCAGAGGCCATTACCTTTGAGGTGAGCATAGAAGGAGCAACAAAAGAAAAAAACAAAAAAAATCAATAAAATAAAAATAATAATATTTTAAGCTAAGTTGTCTGCTGTATCTGCAAGAAGTATTTCTTTAATATATTTAAAAAGTGTTTCTTTGTTCTAAGGTCTCTTACTGGTGGAGGAAGGTTATTCCAACAGTGGGTGGCAGCATACCGGAAACTCCCCCTGAAAGCCGCGGTCCTATGTGCCACTGTACAAAGGGGTTTGGTAGACAAACGTGGTAAATATGTGCTCTGTCTCCAACTTAACTTCTCAAACAGATAGTGAGGCTTTTGTGTAGTGACTATTCCAAAAAGTAGACCAGCCATATGTAACCTTCTCCTAGCAGCCATTTTCAATATATTATTTTCGTTTATAAATGGTGTTACATGACTTCTACGAGGTATCTTTACACAGAACCGTGTACAAGCATTCTGTATCCGTTGAATCAGATTCTCTGTTCTTGTTAACAGGCACGGGCCATACACAGTATCACAATAATTAAGTCTAGATAAAATTAGGCTATCCACTAACTGTTTGCGCAAATCAACAGTCAGGTAGTCTCTAATTGAGTAAAGGAGTTTTAGTCTATAAAAACAACTCCTCATACAAAATCGTAGAGGGACATGTATATTAGTTAGAACTGGGCATCAATATAAAGAACAGCCAGATATTGCTAAGCTTTTTGTGTCAGGCGTTGTTGAAATTTGCGGTATTGAACGGTTAACTCTTTTTATTATTGTAATTTGTGTTTATAGAGTTCCTAAATGTAATTATTTGACATTTTATGACAAGCTTGACATTGTTTTGAGTAAGTTATGTTTATTAAATAGGAAAAAAAAATGTTTTATGTGGCGATTTAAATATTGATGTATTAAACAGGAACAGGACTACTTTAGAATTAGAGAATTTTCTACTGAGCTATAACTTGACATTAGAAATAAATCAACCTACTAGTCTTACTAGTACCTCGTGTATCGCTAATTTCCCGCATAACATACAAAGAGGCTGCAAGGCTGAAATTATAGATCTCATCCTTTCTGATCACACATCGCAACTAGGTACTTAGAGTTTTTTTTTATAAATTATAAACCAGCGCTTGACCGCAATCCCGCCTGATGGTAAGCAGTGATGTGATCGTTGATGGTAAAGGCGCTAGTTAATTAAGAGCCTATTCACTCTAGCCTTGAAGACACTCCCAGAAATAGGACATGTCGCAAGCAAGGGATGGGCCCTTGTTCCCAATTTTAGACAAAAATGACCTCTCCTTTAATAATTCTTCCTATTGGAACCATAAAACTGTTCCCCTATTGATAGATAGGTATAAAGAGCTTAAACGACTCTCCGTGCCTATCTGCCAATACCCATCCCTTCCGGTCTTCTCCGCTGCATACGAGTCGGTTTATTGTGAACCAAAAGTCGTTTTAGGTTTGGGTGGCAGTTTATTTTCAAAACTCAAAAATAGCCTTACTGTTCCAATGTCCACCAGAAGCATCAGTCTTTACAGAAGAGTGTGTTGGTTTTTTGAAGCCTTACACTATATAAAATCCCATCAAATAACAAGGTCAGTAATTTTTTCAGATTCCCATAGTAGTATTCAAGCCCTTAAACAAAATCAATTTCATAGCAAAATTAATATATATATATATATATATATATATCCATAATGATCTTATCATTATGGATATAAAGAACTTGTTATTTGAATGCTACCAAAACGGCTTGGACGTTGAGATAAAATGGACCCCCGGTCACTCGGGTATTGCTGGCGATGAGTGCGCTGATTCGTTAGCAAGTAGTGCATAATTTCGATTTGCGGAATGGTGCCAGACCCAAGTTATTTAACTCGTGGACTGAAACATGGAAGACGTCTTCTATAACCAAGGGCATCTACTACGCTGCCATACAGCCTGAGGTTCAGCGTAGGCCTTGGTTTTCTAAATGTCATATTTTCGAAGAGAACTGTTTCCTCACTGTGTAGACTTAGGTCCATATTACAGAACGTCACTTAAAATTCAAGCATTACTTAAGTCTCGTTCGAAGCCTTTTGATTGGTTGAAAGTAGTTTTAAGTAATGCTTGAGTCTTTAGTAACATTCTGTAATACGGACCTTAGACTCGGACATTTTTATAGCCCGGTGTTTTTTTTTTTAATAATTGTAACCTAGCGCTTGACTGCAATCCTGCCTGATGGTAAGCAGTGATGCAATCATTGATGGTAAAGCGCGCTAGTTTATTAAACCCATTCGCTTAAAAAACTTAGTGAATAGGAAGGAAGGCGGTACTTGAGCGAGGTGGTACAATGTTAAACCCAACAACACAACCAACGATGCTGCGCCAGAGGGAGATTGATGTGGAGACCCTCCACGACCAAACTTCCGACACAACAACACTTGGCGCATCGTACCCGGCACACATCGCAACACAACTGTTCATACCCGTCATCCGTACGGCTTCACCAGACATCATGCCGGAACACGACGAATCGCTTGGCGGCAAGACTTTGTCTGGTGGGTGGTAACTTCTGCTGGCAGCCGATGTGGCCACAAAGATCCACGTCCGGGATAGTTACCGGTGCGAGTGCGGTCTTGAGGACGGTACTTTAGACCATATTTTCTTTTCTTGCTCCCGTAATAATAAATATTTTGACCTCTATTCAAAAATTCCCAAAGTCAACATCCCTCTTCCAACTAATTTTCATACCCTACTTTCCCACTTCTCCCCTAAATTTACAAATCTTTTGGCCGGATTCCTAAATGAGAACGAGTCAAAACTTTAATTGGTGCATAGTTTGTGTGTAAATAGTCTGTATATAGTATAAACTAGTTTAATTGTTGTATCCCTGTAAATTAGATTTTTTTGTCATACGAACCCATGTGTTTGTCCATGCAGCTACACTAACACCTACCACGAAGGGAAAAATTCGACGGCCTGCCTTTATTTGCTGCCGTCATTAATTAACACTGTCAGAATAGTCGAAACCGGCTCAGTTGCCAAAGAAGAAAAAAAGATATGAATTTTTGCTTTTTGATATGTACATTGATATAACTAGTTTGCCATACCTACCAAAAAAATGTGCACCTACCTAAACTTTACTGAGAGGATAAAATGGCCGCTAATAGAGCTGCCCATGTTTCTTTATAAAAACATCGATAAAAGATTACGAAAACATTATTTTTTTGAAGTTTGTTTTGAACTTTATGGTCTTGAAATTTAAGCTGTTAGCTATGACAAGAAATAAAAAATATATCGAATAATTTATGTAACTGTGTTAGAGTCTTGTTAGACGTTTGCAACGAGGGAACATATTCAAAGAATTCTTAATATTCACGATGGACTCTCAGCGCGGTAGAATTCTGTGATACATAATCCTACTATCCCTTCCTATTATAATATTATTGACACATAAATGTGAAAGTGAAGATGGACGCAAAAATCATTAAACGGATGAAATTTCGCACACTTTAGTAC
Organism: Sesamia inferens; assembly: GCA_037179545.1. Lineage (NCBI taxonomy): Eukaryota > Metazoa > Arthropoda > Insecta > Lepidoptera > Noctuidae > Sesamia > Sesamia inferens. The sequence goes on along the minus strand of CM073946.1, from coordinate 1,362,728 downwards.
AGACGACAGCATGTCAAGCTATTACAATCTGTCAGATTTCTTTATATTATTTTCAACCTTATCTCCAAAATATTAAGGCTCAAGGTTGATTGGGAATATTTGACAGTTTCGGGTAGCTTGACCTGATGTCGTCTGGAAAAGACCTGGATTAACACCGGAAACTAGGCTGGAGGATATGCGAGGGAAACTGCTGGGCTGTCGCCAGTTCTATAAAATAGAGTGTTGTAATTTGCAAAAAAATATACAATAAATTGTTTATCACAGACTTCCTTGACGGAATCGTCTTAAATAATAGAGCCTAGAGGGACATAGTTTCAAAACCCATTAAGTCCAGTGACGTTAAAAATCCAGGAATAGAAAATTTGTCATAAATTGTTGTAGCATTATTTAAATAATCATGTTTCTATGCCTTTTGACAAATTGATCGCTTCACAGACGTTTTGTAACTTATTCATGAAATTAACATAAAAAGATGGAGTTGTTAGAGACATAAAAATATTACTACGTGTAAAAAATGGACTTTGCGGGTTTTGAAACTATAACCCTTCAATATTTTATACATATTTTAGGTTCTAACATGCAGAATGATTGTGGGTTTTTAATAAAAGTCAACAATAATTTAATTATAACAATGTATTTAAACAAATCAGTATTATTCATTCCTGAACATTGCAATTTTGTTCAGGTAATTTCTATAGGAAAAAAAAAAATCTACCTTAACAAGTTTTAAAAGATTTTTCTCCATAATATTTGTATCTCAAATTCATGCACAGACGACACATCAAGCTACTATTATCTGTCAGATTTCTTTATTAGATTTTCAACTTTATCTCTAAAGCATTGAGGCTTAAGTTTGATTAGGAATATTTGACAGTTTTAGGTAGCTTGACCTACTGTCGTACGTACCTACACCTCTATTATACTTCTGAATAATAAATATTTATGTTTTGTGTCATGTTCACAATCCCCAGAACCAAATAAAATTTTTGATTCGGCATAAAAATCTACAAAATTTTACAGTTTTTAATATTTTTTCGATTTTTTTTTAAATTTTTACAACTTTTTTTGATGGGTAAACCAGACCATCTCGAGATTTTAAAGTAAATATTAAAAACTTTTTTAAAATTCTCATTTTAAAAAGTTTTGGGGTCCTGCACATTCTGCAAGCAAAGCTTGGGATTCAAAATTCAATAAATTTCTTTCCTTTAAATCTTTGATAATAATACTAAAATAAGCAACTTTTGTCGTCTGTGTTCTAACTTTCTCATTAAATCTCTTTATCTTCTTGGACTGTCTTTGATCTCTGTTCTTTAATTTCTTTGTTATTTTAAAATGGTGTACCTGAAATCAAATAAAAATAAGCTTTAACAGATATTGAAGACAAGCATAAGATATCTTTCACCATATCAATTCAACTCATAACATGTTATCAATGATATCAGTTGGATTTGCATAAATGTTGAAAAATTGAAGTCATACCAATAAATCGGGTGCAGTGGATATGCTAGCAGATATATTGGCCGCGCGGAGGTGCTACTGACTAAATCTAGCGTAGCGGATTGCCAAGAATTAAATCTATGCCACTCCTCTTTAAAATCTCCTCAGGTTAGTTTTGAATGGTTGGTATTCAAACAGCTTTGACCTGCAAACATTTAATATTAACGTAAAAGTTAATGTAATTACTCAAAAAATTAGTTTGACTATTCAAAAACAGAAGTCTTACTCTTTCTATTAAGGAAAAGAAGTACCAGATTAGGAGCACCACATCCGGATATTTATTGAAAGTTTGTTTGATTTTGATCATTTTCGACTAAAATTCTTAACATATTTGATTGATTTGCAAGCTGTAAACAAACAATACATTGTTAGTATTTTTGGTGTTTTTTGATTTTTTAAATATTTTTTTAATTAATCCTTAGATTTTTTTATCTTAAGACCACACTCTTAACACATGCTTACATCACTCTTTGCAAGTGCAGCAATGATGATGCTGTTGGGGGCATCATCAGTATTTATCAGCCACAACGCAATCATATTGGACAGAAAATTGTAACACGCAATGTTACTTACCAATAAGGTTGATGAAAGTAAAGCATCGTCACACAATGTTACTTAATTTAGTGTCGGTTGAAACATGATTCTTCAAACTGAAGGGAATTACTTAATGTGAATCGTTTTAGTTAACATTTTTAAGTTTTCAACACCAAATGTTTCCCCCCAAATTTTCTGTTTAAGTTTATTAGCAGGCAGCCATGAATGTAAAAAATAAAACTAATAAGTAAGAATATACTATCGATAAAATAATAATCCTATCGATAAGCACAAATTTGTCGAAATGCGCAACCCTAGCGCTTCAATAACAAGAAATTGATTTAATTAAGAAAATAAAGACAAAACGTAAATTATGGATGTTTCACTGTTGAAAATTTAAGATAAATGCATAAAGTATAGGTTTATTATCTAAATCTAAAGGTATTTCAGCAGAAATTAAGTAGGTTAGGTATATTGGGCATTTTGCAATTGAGAGTTTTCCCTACAGAACACAGTTTAAACGCAAAACTACTGTAAATTACTCGAAAATTCAAATATTATCCATAGGTCAAGAGCATTTGACAGTTTATGTACCCACTTAGCGAGATGAGAAAATGGCGAACCGGCCGCAAATAGGTATTCCAATGATGTTGGAAATGAAGGGTTGCCATTACAGTAACTATCAAAGATAGTGCTGTTCATTTTACTTACGCAAAATCATTAAAATTAGAAAGAGATGACAGTATTTTTTTATTTTGGCGTCAATATGCCTCATATTTCTATAACTATTTTTTCTATAGTCAAACATTTCCTGTCCATGTTACTTTTATGTCAATGGGTATGTACGGTAATTAATAGTTTTAAAAAAAAACACTCATAAATTGACGTCTTTGTTCACGGTCATAGACAGATACTATTCGACATCATCTGCTATGTTCCGAACGTAAATAAAACAATCCGGGCTTTATTTGTGCGCAACGTGTTTCTTTCTTTCAAAACGATAGTGTATTTATCATAATTGAAATTTTGAGTACTTATATTTAGATAAATACGACGCTGGCAGAATAGTCGATATCGCCTGAGTTGCCAAAGAAGAGAAGAAAAATAATCGTATTCGATTCGTTTTGAGCTAAAAGATAGAAAGACTACCAATTTGAAGAATATATTTAGCGGAGAATATTCTTATGTGTATAGTGATCAATATGAATTTGCACAAACTATAATTAGGAGAGAAGCTGACTGATATTCCAGTAAGTTGATATTTTTAGAGCGACTGTAATGTTGACGTCTTTTGCCCCAGTGTATCAACTTTAAAACAGCCTTCAGCACAGTATTTTTCTTGAATAGTTCACGTAATTACTCTATACAAAAGTAGGCAATGCACTAAAGGAAAGCCAAAATAATATTATTTTATTTACTGGACTTAATCTTAAAGTAAGGTTGCCGGGAAAAAGTATTAATGTGATGTTGTGCCCATGTAAATTGTTGGTTGTAGTGTTTTAGCTAATGTATATTTTTGTTGTACAATAAAGTACATGTAAATAGATAAACATAATACCAGCTCTATTTAGTTGTCATACTAAGTTGTACCGTTGTACTCTTCAATTATGTAACATTATTAACAAATTATATGTAAGATTACTGGTCATTTAGTCTGTTAATTAAGTCACATGGTTTCTTCTTAAACTATATTTTGTTACAGTTTGTATTTTATTTAGAGACTGTCGGCTTCTAAGAATAGGCTTCCTACACAGTGTGCCAACAATGCATATGGTGAGTAAACTAGAGGTTTTGTTATACCGAGACTTATTATAAGTCTACCCTCAAATAAAAAAAAAATGTTTTGTTTGTAAAAATCTTTGATATCACATAGTTGTAATGTATTTAAAAATGTTATCAATTGTGTCATTGATAAATTATACTCTAAAATGTTTCACTGTATAGTTTGATATTGAGATAAACTAATAAAGTATGTTTATACTATAATGGTGTTTTGTTGCTATATTCTTCAGTACAAATAATAAATAAATCATTTAAAAAAATAGTAAGTACAAGAGAAATATTGTTGCAATTTCTGGATTCCAAGGAGTTTTTAGCTCAGATGAATGAGAAATATAAGTTCAGATATTATTTAAAGTAAGTTAAATGTGGAAGTGATACCTCTATTTTAAGCCAAATTTACCATTAAGAGTTGCATACTAATATGTATTGTAAGCTTATATCAAATGTGACTGCCTAGTATTATAACACGTTATTCTATACCAAAATAGTTTGTGTAGTGGTCAATTAATTTAGTAGCATGACACCTGCAGCATGATCCTACATTGGAATTACTTAAGTGCCCTCACTTGGCATTCTTTAAGTGATTTAAAAACATAAAGTTTGTGCTTGTAGGACTGTGATCGCCAGTATATTTTCATAATTATATAATCATTTTTTTACAGGAAAGTTCTGTAATAAATTAAAGCTGCTTTATATTATTCAGAGGGCTTTCTAAATTTCCAACACAGTAAACAAATATTGTTGATGAATGACAAAAAAAACGTTTTGCTGTCACAGAAGAACTGTCAGCTGTTTGTGAGGAACTAGCTGATGTTATTGACCCAAAGAAGAGATTTCAAAGTGATGGTATGTTTGAATCAATACTTTTTTTTTTAAATAAAACAAATAATAGTCAAATTCGAATTGTTCCATATTTAAATTAAATTATTTAGAAGTAGTCAAGTAGTACACCAAAGCCTCTTGCCACACACACTATCAAAACATGTAACACATCCTCGTCTACTCAACATCCTTCACAGCTGGGTGATGTCACCGGGTTGTCACTCTTATTGCTTATAAAATTGAAGTTTTTATTCGAACGAAGTTCTTTGACATTGCTGTGGTGAGTTTTTGACAGGAAAGCTAAGATAAGTGTCACGCGCATTTTTCATTGGACTTTTAAAATTATTTATAGTGTCGTTTACTAAATAAAAACGCGTGATTTATGTAGTGAAAAGTGCATTCAGTGATTAATTCATGAAGAACATTGAAATATCGCTGCATAGTGGTCACATCATGGCTTTGCATAAAATCTCCTAGTAAGCGGCTCACGCGGCCGTTTTTTCAACTGTCATTGGCTATATCCGCCAATAGTGTGAAATATTTTTTTTAAAGAACTTCTATAATTTGTTACACGCGTTATTGGCAAAATTGTGGTATCTAACCAGAGAGACCAATAAGAGTTGAAGTAGTATTCAGTCTAAAGAAAAGAAAGACATTGCTGCGGTAGGAATTCGTCACGCGAAAAACTTCATTCATATAAAACTCATTCTGAATTTCTTCTTTAGTCAAAATACACAGTGAAACTTTAATTGACTTACAAAGACAGCCCACTTCATCTATCCAATGACTAATAAACATCATCATCAGCTAACTAGCCTTTTGCCAACCATGTTTGAGGTCGGCTCCCAGTCTATCTGAATTCAGCTAGGTACCAACACTTTACATGGACCAACTGTCTATCTGATCTCCACAACCCAGTTACTGTGTAATACGATACCCCGTGTTAGGACTCATAGGCAGACTAGACGGCCCGTAACGACTTTGAAATATCTACGAATCACAGCCGGAGCCAACGGCTAAACTGTGGCATGGAGGGGTCTTGATATGTAAAGATGGTCCCCTATTCAAAGAAAAACTGCAGCAAGTCAATAACTTATAAACAGTAAAAAATAAATAAAAAAGAAACAGGGTTTGAATAACTTTTAAATTAAAATTTCATGCATTATTATGACCATAGATCGGAATAAGTAGTGATTTTTGGTACTTGTATCATAAATGTTCACAGAAAGAATAACGTGGATAAGCCATTTTCCCGGAATGTAATTCCGGATCCAAGTAAATATTGTTAATGTTGGTAATGACATTATTACTACTCATTTCTCAAGGAAAGTAACAAAACTTAACTAATTTATTATTTACTTGTCCTTACTAACATTATAAATCGGAAAGTGAGTTTGTTTGTACCGCTTTCACGCCGTAACTACTGAACCGATTGCTTTGAAATTTTTCAAACGTAAAGTTGGAAGTCCGGATTAAATAATAGGATACTTTTTATCCCGGGAAAATTGATATTCCCGAAGGTAATCTAAAGAGCGCGATATAACCGATCTCCACGCGAGCGAAGCCGCGGGCGAAATGGTAGTTGAAAAATAAAAACTCAAATTCCGATCGAAGCTTTAATCCCTTTTCAATTTGTTATTTTTAGCCTCTAATGAAGGGTATGGCCAATTCAAACGCTTTTACGACTTCATATATTTATATATAAATTTATACATATTTTTTTAAATAATCAACCAATACCTTAAATCCGGAGGAATATCCATATTAATATTTACGTTTCCAATCAATGACCCCAATTCACTCTCCGAGATGAAATGAAATCGTTTATTAAGCAAGTAGGATCACTGATCACTTTTACACGTCATGTTTTTTTATACTAGATGAAGCCGTGAACCTCTGAGAAGAAATAGCCGAAACAAACTCAGGGATCATCTTCTTCATCAGGGTTATGTTTAGTAGTCATTGGATAGATGAAGTGGTCTTTGTACATAATCAGCCCAAAATGTTTACACTACTCGGACGCAGATGTCGCATGTCTTCGAAGTTTTTGACTCTAAGGCATACCGATCTCCTCACGATGTTTCCTTCACCAGTTTGAGAGCAGTGGTGAAGAAATAATTTAACCAAAGTAAATGGTTTGACGGGGTTTGAACCTCCGACCTACAACTTTTAAGTCGCAGTCAATACCATTGGGCCACTGCTGCCCTACAGAGTCTGTAAGATGACTAAAATTGCACGGTATATAAATCCAACATGTCGTCTGCAATCATTCGTCGTGTATGTCATATTTACGGTTTTTGAGTGTGTTACCGATAGTAAAGTCAAAAAGAAAATGCACGATACCAGCTGCACGAAATTAAAAATTTTTCGTCATGGGTGTTTTGGGGGTACCAAAACTGATGGTGATCTCTAAATGAATATCTATTTAAAACTGATTTTAAAATAATAATTTATTCAGACAGCTTGTTATTTATTCGTAAACTAGTAACTTATTACTAAAGTTATACTGGAAATTGTACAGTCATCAATATTTATAATAGGGTAGTTGACTAAAAAAACTAATTAGTCCGTCAGTCAGATTTCCAAACAAAACTAGACACGTATTTTTTTCTTTTTTCATATAAACAAAAAATGAAGACGACATAGTGCATTGAAAGCTCGTATCATGTCACTACACGCTACACTTTTTAACGAGCAGTGCCGTTACCAGCCGCCACTCCTGATCTTTAATGCCTTTTATATATGTAAGTAGCTTTTCGCCCGCTTCTTCGCTCGCGTGGAGATCGGTTATATCGCGCTTTTAGATTTCCCTCGTGAATATAATTTTTTTTTCGGTATAAAAAAGTACCCTATTATTTTATCCGGACTTCTAACTCTACGTCTGTAAAATTTAAAATAATCGGCTTAGTAGTTACGGCGTGAAAGCGGAACAAACAAACTCACTTTCTGATTTATAATATTAGGATATTTGGTGTACACATACAAATATTCCAGTAATCTCCCTTGGGAACTTGATGTTTTTTAAGGACCAAAAGTAGCCTATGTCACCCTCCATCTTTTCAACTAACTGTATGGCAAAAATCAGGTCGTTTGGTTGCTTAGCTACGGCGTGAAGGAAGGACAAACAAACAAACAAACACACTTTCACATTTATAATATTAGTATGGTAATAGTAGTAATATTTTATTGATTTGATAAAACAAAATATTCGTATCCAATATATTTTTATAATCTGGATGATGACGGACTAAATAGATTCAATTTTTTTTACCCAGGAAACTTCCCTATTTTATAGACGACAGCCCATCAAGCTACTACAATCTGTAAAATTTCTTTAATAGATTCTCAACTTTACCCCTAAAACAATAAGGCTCAAGTTTCATTGGGAATATTTGACAGCTTCAGGTACCTTGATCTGCTGTTGTACGTACAATCAGTTGGTAATAACATATAGCCGACACCTTAAATCAAAAAATCAAAATGAACAAAACCTGATAAAATTTAATAACTCATTATTATTTCGTATAAATATACAATGTATACAACGTTCAATAAAGCCGAATTTATAAAAATATATTACTATCTTATAACTAGAGACTTGACGCTCTGGATGAGAATTCACGTCGGTCGCTGTCCAACTTATTGCTCTCTTACATTCAATACCAACAGTAATTTCTGATTTTCGATCCTTGTGTAAAATATACAAAGCGCAATTGAATTTGAATACATTATTAAAATTCGTGTGTATGTCAATGTTCTTTGCACATGTATGTACTTACTATATTTACTACCACAGAGGCGACCGATATGATGAAACTAAAACAGAACACACGAAGAACATAAGAATGATATGCAATAACAGGCGAGCAAATTACAAAAGTCATATCAGTCTCGAATGTTATCCGGAAAACTCAGAAGTGGTCGTCCAAGCCTACAACACGTGTAGTTTGCGTAGTTTTCATTAAGTAAAAAAAAGTGCAAGGGTGGTGTTTGTGAGCGTAGTTTTATGGAAAAGGGTAAAAATTTCACCTTCGTACACACTGTTGAGAAATTTCCTAAGTGTCTTAATTAAGTCTATCAGTGTAGTTTTATTCGCAAGGTTAATTTACAAATACACATGCTCAGACAGATCAGTGAAAATCTAATAATTGTTATTTATATCAACATAATTTTAGTCGAAGAAGTCATTTAACAATGCATAAGTGTACACAAATTGGTGGAAAACCTTATAAGTGTGATGTATGTCTACGTAATTTTAGAAATACCAGTAGTTTAACAAATCATTTGCGTATACACACTGGTGAAAAACCATATAAGTGTGAAGTATGTGAACGTAATTTTGTTCAAAAGGGTCAATTAACACAACATATGCGTACACACACTGGTGAGAAACCTTATAAATGTGATGTATGTCAACGCAATTTTACTGAAAAGGGAAATTTAACAAGGCACATGCGTACACACACTGGTGAAAAACCTTATAAGTGTGATATATGTCAACGTGATTTTAGAAATATCAGTAATTTAACGAATCATTTGCGTACACACACTGGTGAAAAACCATATAAGTGTAGAGTATGTCAACGTAGTTTTATTCAAAAGGTAAGTTTAACAAGGCATATGCGTACACATACAGGTGAAAAACCATATAAGTGTGGAGTATGTCAAAGTAATTTTACTGAACCGGGACATTTAACAAGGCACATGCGTACACACACTGGTGAAAAACCTTATAAGTGTAGAGTATGTCAACGTAGTTTTATTCAAAAGGGAAGTTTAACAAGGCATATGCGTACACATACAGGTGAAAAACCATATAAGTGTGGAGTATGTCAAAGTAATTTTACTGAAACGGGAAATTTAACAAGGCATATGCGTACACATATTGGTGAAAAACCAAATAAGTGTGATATATGTCAACGTAATTTTAATGAAAAGAATCTTTTATCAATACATATTTGTAAACAATAGTGAGAATTCTTAGAGGCGTGGTATACATGTTATGCTCCATGTAAATACCTATCTTCGTATATTAAATCTTTAGTTAAATAGCTCTAGTGGGACTATCGAGAGTAGTTGAATACTAGGGCATGCAATTACTGTAGGTTTTTTTACCGGTAAAATAATCAGTAATTGAAAATATTTTTTTTTCGATGAACAGGTAAAAACTATATTTTTTTATTTTTTTTAAATAAATAAGTATTAAAGGTTTACAAAATGTAAAGAAAACCTCGTCCTACCCATAAGGATAATAAAGGTTAGGTATACAGATGACCAAATAAAATATGAAATTTTACATAATAATAATAATAAACTTTATTTCAGAATTGCTTCCATAATTTGTTGGTAACAATATTCTTAGATATGTCGTGGTGGCCTGATATGTCGAGGTGGCCTAGTGGTTAAAACACGAGCCTCTCATGTATGAGGGCGCGGGTTCGATTCCAGTTCAAGTAAGTACCAATGTAACTTTTCAGTCCTTCTCTGTATGAGAGGAGACCTGTGCCCAGCAGTGGGACGATAAAAAGATTGATGATGAATATTCTTAGCCTATGTTAGTAACAGCATAATAATAAAACAAAACAATGAAAATATTTCAGGCACTAGCTTTTGCGTGTAGGCCTATACAGTACGCTATTAGTACTGAGTCCCATCGGCCTGCGCACGCGGCCAGGATGGCGTTGGGGCTGCCGCGCACCCGCACCATTAAAGACGCAACTTCGCTTGCGTATAACGGCGTGAAAGCCGTCCACGTGCGCCTCTGCGAACATACCACTGGCGCTACAGTACCGCGGCAGCCCCATCAGCACCCTGAACGAATTATTGTATTGCACACGCAGAGCGTTGTATGTCCTCTGCGTGCATTTGGCCCACAAACTGCACGTGTAGAAGGTCTGACAGAAAGCTCTAAACAGTGTGACCTTCACTTGCTCAGTACACCGTGCGATACTGCGAGCCAACATGTTACAGCGAACAGATAACGCCCTGCGTTCCCTCTCCACATCCATATCATCTTTAAGGTCCGCAGTGACCCAGTGGCCCAGATACTTGAAGTGAGTGACTTAATTCAATGGTGTACCATAGTGTGAGACGGGAGATGCCACTGTGACCTCTTTTTTATGTGCTTTAAATACCATAAACTCACTTTTTTACATTGTATCGGAGCCCATGGGCTTCTGCATACTCTTCACATATACTGATTAACTTACGCAACGCACCGATTGAGGGGCTGAGCAAAACCATGTCATCCGAGTAGCTTATATTGTTTACGCAAATTCCATCTATGTGACACCCGATGCCGGTGCCGCTCAGCTCACCAATCAGGCGGTCCAGGTATAAGTTAAATAACTTCGGTGAGGTCAACCCTCCCTGCCGCACCCCACACTCTAACTTAAATTCCTCAGACTTACTAGCCGCCCACCTAACAACATTATTCTGATTATTGTACCAGTACTTAAATATAGATATAATTTCAGGGGGTAGACAAGAGTCTTGATTCATTTTTGCCCACAGCAGGTCGTACGAAACCAAGTCGAATGCCCTGGACAGATCCAGGAAACATGCGTATACTGGCGTTTTACGAGCGGTGTAATATTGCACAGTCTGCTTGAGGCACAAAATCGCACTTTTAGTGGATAGACCAGTTCGAAAACCGAACTGGCCATCGTGCAGTTTTATATATTTGGTTAAATGGCCATCAAACAAACTGCCCAATACCTTCGCCATAACCGTTGCTAAGGATCTAGGCCTGTAGTTAGACCCGTCCGAGACATCTCCGGTCTTGTTTTTTACAATGGGGACAACAATGGTATACATGAGATCGTCAGGCAGGCAGGAGTGGCTAATGCACAGATTAAACAGTAGGGCCAGAACTCTAGGCAAGTGTACCCCAGCATGCCGCAGGTGCTCAATGCTGAGGCCATCATGACCTGGAGATTTTCCTCTTTTCATAGATTTGATAACTACATCAATATCCTTTGCACTGTACTTTACAATTATATCTCCATGTATAGCCCCAGCATCTGGCACCGACATCATCTCAAACCGTGCACGGTTCACAAACGGCTCAACTCTGAAATGCTGCCGAAATAATTCTGCGATGGCATCCGGCTCGTGTTCACCCTCGACGCTCATGGGCCGGCTAGGCTGTATATTCAATTTGTTGGTTGATTTCCAAAATTTTGAAAAGTTATTATTGGAATGGAAATCTTGCAATTATATCCATCTTAATTTGTTGTTCAATAATCATCATAGTAATAGTACTAATGAATTTTGAAATAATATTTTTTTCCCTCGAATTAATTCCAACTTTCCCAAAATTTAGTATTTTTAAAAAAAGTGACAATACCGTTTTGACGGTATTATTAGAAGCGATGCGAGCGTGTGCCACGTGCCCTGACCCCCTTCGCCCACGCATCTATTGCCTACCGTACATGTATTAAGTTACCTCATTTCTCAAGATAATATTTTTTTTTAAGTTTAGCCCGTCTTTGTAGGCATTAGTAGAATCTAACCTAACCTAACCTAACTTAACAATAACTTCACGGTTCGGACAGGGTTTTCTTCACATATTGTATATGTTTAAAATGAGCATAGGAACACAAATTTAAAAAAAAACATGACGTTTTCTTTGGCGCAGCTAAGCGAAAATATTGAAAAATATAAAAATTTAGACAAAGTCCATTATCATAACACAGCCAGACTATGAACACTGGTTAATCCGCATCGGGCCGGTGGAGGGCCTGGATAAAACGTCCGTGTAGCTCCTTATACTCCTCCTCCTCCTCCTCCTCCTTACTCAGCCATACCTCCATGTGTTCATTAGTGTCAAATGAACACTACTGAACACTACTAGCTTACGCTACTTTTCTTTAGCCAAGGAGAGCGGAGTGAGGCCCTTCTCAACTGCGACCACATCTCGATACATTCCTACGTCGGTTTTTAGGAAATATTCTCTGAAAACTGCATATCTCGCGATCGTGGAGGGTCTTAGCGTTTAAAAATCCCCGACCTTCTCAGTTTTGCGGCATATGTAGCCTCATAACAGATGACCGTGGGTAATTCAATCGATTTGTAGTCAGCAGCGTATGTACCCTACTATCCAGGGCGTCGAGTTCGGTCTAAGTCCATTTGAGTATGCCGAAAGAGCACCTCAAAACCGGCATGATCCAACCGTTCAAGGCGCGCACCTTGTTTCCGCCTGATGGAAGAATATTAAGTAATTTTTCAGGCGGCTAAAGACTCATTCGTACAACCATTGCTTCATGTCAGTAATATTGATACCCAACGCTTCCGACATACCCAAATATTTCTAAGTTTCGGATGTGGATAGGGCATTAAGGTATATGGAACCCGTGAGTAGGGTTCCCACGGATTTCACAATCTCTCCCCGCCCTACATGCATGACCACACATTTGTCCATACCAAATGCTATCCTGATGGCGCTACTGAAAGTTTCAGAAATTTTTAGTAGCTCCTTCAGTTGCAAATTGTTGGGAGCAAAGTTTTAAGTCATACTTGTAAAGAAGGTACGCTATAACCTGACCACCTCATCTCAGCCGATAGCCTAGACGTGAATTCTCCGGCAATGTGCTTAGAGAATTCATGGCTAAGCAAAACCATCGCTCGATTCTTATCAGTTTGCTATTACCATTAATATTTTGACATTCTGGATAGTGAAGGACCGTCCTCCATTCTGTATACCCACATGAGCCGTGTATATGGCACCGAGTCATAGGCCTTCTTATAATCTATCCAACATATCTATATATCCTTTCGCGAACGACGAACCTGTGGGCTAATGGCTATATCAATAAGCAGTAGCTCTTTAGTATCGTGAAACCCACTCCTACATCCGTTTTTAGAGGCAGACATGATATTTTTGCTGTCAATAAGTTTGTTAATTTTGACTTTCAGAATGGATGTAAGAACTTTATAGACCCTCGGTAAACGTGATCGGCCTATAATTTTTAGATTAATGGAGCTGGTGGGTTACTCTAGTTGTTAGGAACTGAGGTAGCGAACCAGACTCTAAAGCAGTCTTAAACTGAGATGCTAAGCGAGCGAACAACCTTGAAAACCATTAAATCCAAAAAAAAAAAGTGACTGACAGGCACCTTCCGATACTGAGCCAGAATAAACACATGGCATCGTCATCCGGTATGTACGTGTCAGCCACACCTTGGTCTCGTCGTTCCAATCCCCTATGCACCCACCTTTCATTGCTCTAAAAGGTGCGATTCTGGGTGTACCGTTCTACTCGCCATTTACACCTACGAATACGGTTCGCCTATGCATATACTTTCTGCTTCAGGAATTTGAGGCGCTCCGCGACACTGGTCATATAATCCTGAGATCGTAATAAATAAAACGAAACCTCACAAACATTTACGCTTTAACCTACTGTTAAATGTCAATCATTACACATAATAGAAAGTTTGTCGTATGAGAAAATGAATGAAAAATGTTGCCCAAAAACATAAATCCGGTAAATTACCGGTTCTTTATTTTTTTACTGGCAATTTAATCGTCGTCATCTACCTTTATCGTCCCACTGCTGGGCACAGGTCTCCTGTCATACAGAGAAGGATTGAGCGTAATTACCACGCTTGCTCAATGCGGGTTGGCGATTTCAGACTTATAAAGCCCAGGTTTCCTCAAGATGTTTTCCTTCACCTTCAGTCAATGGTGTCCAAGATATACTTAGAAAGTACATATAACTTTAGAAAAGTTACATTGGTTCTTGCCTGACCTGGAATCGAACCCGCGAATATTGGCGGTTTACCGGTAAAAATGAAAAGCGGTATTGCATGCCTTATTCATATGCAGCGATCTCTAAGTGTTAAACATCTACCCCACTTATTTTAAAATTCCATTCATAATGTGTTGTTCTTATAAATGCTCATCTTTGACCTGTTAATTTATAATAATTATATTTTTCATCAAAAATGTTCAATGTATGTAATATTAAAGCTATTGTTATTGATTATGTCAATATGATATGATAATGATTATGTTAATTTAGTTTCTAATTTCTTTTTAATTTTATATCTTGTGTTCATCATTCACAATGTATTTTTCCTATTATTTGTTTATACCCGCAGCCTAACATGATTACGATTAGTTGGATTTGGACCAAACGATACCAACTAGTCGCAATCATTTGACAAAATTTTTTTCGTCGATTAAGCTGCTTGTCCCAGCCTGGGTGTCCCAGCCTGGGTGTCCCAGCCTATAAGGGAGACTTTTTCCATTTTTATTATGTTTATATAAAAAAATATAAACACTTTATATTTTTTCTAAATGACCTTACCAAAATAAAAAATATCATTAGGATCGGATAACTATAACCCGTGTCGACTTGACGTCAAACTTTTTTGCATTATAAAATTTAATTTTTATTCAATAAGTAAAGTACTATTTTACCTCAATCGTATATTTAATTGAAATTGATTTATTATAAAAGTGTTATTTACAAAATTTTATTTTCTAGGTTTTCTTTATACAGTCTGGATATAACACTTCCTAGGTTTCCTTCTAGGTTTTCTTTATACAGTCTGGATATAGCACTTTGTGTTCCTGTAGGTACGCAACGTAGTAAAAATTGATTTTGTTCCTCTTTAACAGTAACCATTCCATGGAAGTCTTGCATTAACTTAACTGCTCTCTCTGCCGTATCATTAACAGCTCTTAGGGGCATCATCTGTTTTTTAGATTCTACAAACGCAGCATTATTCGGCAATGAAGTAGAACACTCTTTAAGAAAATTTCCAAACGATTAAGCAAGGCCTTGCTTTTGATGGAAATTAAGTAGGAGCACACAGGCTCCATTAATACGGTCGGTATTTGAGTATATCACAGTGTTATCACAGCAAAGAATTCGCACCTTGTCTTCAAGATTCTAATCTGTAATTGCATCCCAAACTGCTTATACCTGTTCAGTTCCAGTTGATCTATCCAACTTTGGCACCGCTAGAAGTTCTTCTTTAACGCCATATGAAATCACTATCGGGAAGCGTTCCTCTTTACATTGGCCCACATCTAACGCCGGCAACAGTTTTCCATCCCAGTACACAGTTACAGCATCCGGCACCTCGTTTTGAAAATCGATTTTTATAGCTTCTACCCGCTCTTTTCGTTTCTCCGTTTGAATTCTTTGAATGGTAGACTTCCTAATGAGAAATTCGTCAATGTTGAGTGCAAGTGCCTCAATAGTAGCTTCAATAATAAAGACAGATTTCCTCATATTTAACTTACACCTATCTAGAGCTGCTACTAACTTTGGAGTGAGGAAATGTTTTCTCATTGAAATTTTATTAGTTTCTGACTGTGCGCTCTCGTTAAGGGGTGGAAAAATTGTCTTGTAAATCCATTACTTCAGAATCAGATGATGAATTTTCTTGATACGAGGACTTTGAACCGGTTAGGGATACTTCATAAATAGCTTGACGTTTTTGATGCAATGTCCAAAAAATTGTCCAAGTCTGTAACAAACTCTTATCTACGCTGTTCAAATATGTCTTGGGTTTTGTTCAAATTCCTTTGTAGATCTCGCCAAACTTGGTATAAGGCCACTAGTTTCTTAACATAGTTAGGTTAAAGCCTTAATTCGAATACCTACTTTTTCCAAATAAATATTACTCACGAACAGTAAGATTCGAGCTTTCATTTAAACTTAAATTCACCCTTCGAATATTGTACAGCAAAACTGCCAATACTTGCTCATTAGAGGGAATATTTGAACCGGTCAAAAATCCCCTTTTTGGATCTGCGTAATTTCTCTGACATCTTGGCCGAACGATAACAATGCGTTAACTAATAAAACAAACAAGTGATAACAAGTACTACGATACGTTAACTCCGACGCGCCATAGTATGCAAGTACTGACATGTATCGACGATAGTCGGCACGGGTTACTGTGGTTCTAGATACATAAAATTTTATTTACAAGTATTTTAGCACCATTGGCATATAATTAGAGCGTATGCCTTAAAAAAAACGACTTTGAAATTTTTGGGACAGCCTAATATGCATGCTTTAGTCATCTGTAATTAAAACAGCACAAGTAATAGAACTTTTCTATTATTGTATATTTGTATTGTATGTGTACCTATCCTTTGTCGAAGATCTCCAATAAATAAATAAATTACAAAATAAAAATATCTTTATCTCTATCTTTAAATAGTAATGGTTAAATATCCTCAATTTGTGCAAAACTGATAACCATAGCTGCAATTAGTCGTTTATTTTTTTTATAAATTATAAACTAGCGCTTGACCGCAATCCCGCCTGATGGTAAGCAGTGACGTAATCGTCGATGGTAAAGCAGAGTAGTTTATTAAGAGTCCGCCGCTGGCAAATTGTTCCAGTCCCTCGATGTACGTGGTATAAAGGAGGAGGCGAAACGCTTCGTCCAGATCGTAGTGGTGTTAACAACGTAAGGGTGAAACTCGCCGTACGACGGGTCGTCCGATGGTGGAACGAAGATGGAGGAATTAAATTATACAAAGTGGTGATACACAGGTGGACAATACGACAATAAACCATCGTGTATTTCAACACTTTCTTAGTCTACCCATAAAAAATCATATACATATATCCATTAGTTTAGTCACAGGAAATTATTTTTCCTTTTTCATATTTTCTACATGCTATACATTTTGATAAGGAAGCGCTTACAGGTTGATGACCTCCGCATCCTGCATTTGGGACAGTGGGGTTTGTAATTCCTAGAGCTCGTACCCTAAGTATACTCTCTGAAGCGTACAGTCTTCGGGCACGTAAACTTTCACTACTTTATAAGTATACTCGCAACATTTCAAAAAACTCGCGGTTCGTTTAGTCTGGCATACTGACCGATGTGTTTTTAAGTTTTTAAGAGATTCACAATTCGTAAACGACGCCCTTTAACTGCAGCGGAGTTTGCGCGCGAAACACAGGCCAGGGCGCGCGTGAGTTACTGTTTTGTCCCACTGACTTACGGCCTACGGGCCCTAGGTAGGTGGAGGGAGCGCGGGGTAAATACCGCGCGCACGCAGCGCTAATACTGCGATATTGTAATAATAATTGGTGTCTGTCAGTTGCTGATTTTAGGGCGGATAAAAATATTTTTCTTTTTTTAGCTAATTATGCAGATTTGTTCTGTTATTGATTATGAGCAAACCATTTTTTTGAGCACTAGAAAAAATTTCCCTGTTTAAATTACATGCATAATATATCAATATTAAATAAATACTTTACATACGTACCCGTACCCGTTCATTTGTTTAGATTGGCATTTTATATTGTTATTGGCTGTATTTGTAAAAACTAATATGCACCTATTTCCTGCATTGAATGATACGAGGATACGGACAACTGCCATGAGATCAAAATATCAGAATCTATTATGTACTGGGAGATTTAACACTGCTTTGCTTAAAAAAAACATTATTGGTATGGCACCAGTTATATTTAATAAATTACCAAATTGTCTAAAGGATCAGCCCGTAATAAAATTTAAGAAACTCCTGTCATTGTTGCTGACAGAAAAATGCTATTACACTGTTACTGACTTTATAAATGATGACTTACAAGTCAAATTAAAAAATAAAGCAAACATTACAATGTTTGCTTTATTTTATTCTAATTAATAAATGTAAGTGATTATTATTATTATGACTATGTAAATGATTTTAGACTTTGACATGATCTCATTTTTAATTTGACTAACTAGTTTGTAAATAATGTAACCTCTATATTTTTCTATATTTTTGTATGCCAAAAGGCAGAATGTACTGGGACTATATCTGACGAAAACACCATTATTGTAACACCTGCATCCTAGACAAATAAAGAAATTATTATTATTCCTTTATTATTTTTTAATATGCACCTATTTCCTGCATTGAATGATACGAGGATACGTAACAAAGTACGATAAAATTTTTATTATTTTTCCTTATTATTATTATTATTAAATTATTATTGAGAATTTAGTGATAGTTGCCGTCAACCAACACAACGTTTAATAAATGACATATTTTTTAAATCACTACAGAATTCAAGCAAATTGAAATAAAGATAATCGTTCTGCTTAAAGTTGAAACTACTTAACTAAGTAAACTAAACATTAATATCTAAAAAAGGGTTAGGTTAAAGGTAAATCAACACATTTATTTATACAAAGTGTTACAGACGTAACAAATACAAAGCACTTTGAAAGACAAAAAGTTGTCAACCATCATACTGCAAATGTATAAAACTTTGTTTTAGTTGTTGGTTAAATGGAATAACTTCAGCCCATTATTCTCGAATTTCATCATCACTTGGAAAACTGTAAGAAAATTATGTTCACCACCAATCAATCAATATTGATCCGGACGAAGCGTTTCGCCTCGTCCTTTATACCGCGTACATCAAGGGACTGGAACAATTTGCTAGCCGGCGGTATTTCTAAGGCTAGAGTGAATAGGCTCTTTATTAATAAACTAGTGCGCTTTAGTATCAACAATTGCGTCACTGCTTACCATAAGACGGGATTGCGGTCAAGCGCTAGTTTATAATTTTATTTAAAAAAAAAAGGGTAATATACAATATGTAAAGAAAACCCTGTCCGATCCGTGAAGGTAATGTTAGGTATCATTAACTGATTCTAATAATGTCAACAAAGCCGGGCTAGACTTAAAAATAAATCCCCTTAAAAAAAATAATATTATTTCGAAAAATCGAGGTAACTTACTGCATGTGCGGAAGGCAACACGTTAGGGGTACATGCGCGGGTGTAGGGGGACAGGGCAGGCGGCACGTCGTCGCATCGCTATTCGCTCCGTCACAAATGGTGTTGTCACTTTTTTAAAAATACCAAATTTTGGGGAAGTTGGAATTAATTCGCGGAAAAAAAAGATTATTTCAAAATTCATTACTATTGTCACTATGATGATTACGTAAAATTTCATATTTTATTTAGTCATGTATATACCTAACATTTATTATCCTTTTGGGTCGGACAGGGTTTTCTTTAGATATTGTGTATTAATAATAAAATAGGTTAGTTATTCAAGTATGTAGGTTAAACTTTTTGTAAAAGTGTAAGGTAAGTACAGATAGTTGGCATACACTGATACGCTGTTTGTTACATTTTCTTTAGTACATACATATTAGGTACCTATAAAAGTTTTCAAGAAAATATAAAATTTGATTCTAGTAAGTCTATACTTTTTAAACAAACTTAAAAAAGGAAGATGTTCTATGTTCAGCTGTCTTGTCTTTTTTACAGAACATTATACTCACCCTACACCATATATTTAGTAAACAAACTGGTACAGACATACTTAAACATTGAACGCTCACAACCGGGGTAATAATAACTATTACATCCTCGCACACAACAAATTCTTGTCATTTTAAATTAGATTTTTACCTCAACCTTCGAAAAAATAGCGAGATACCTTAAAAATACGACAAAGAAAATTTTGCATCGACCATATTGATTATTTAACCCAATATGTGATCGGTGTTGCCATTCTATAATTTACTATCTGCTAATATTGTTTTATTTTTATTTATTGTTTAATCACAATAAATGAATTGATTAAATGTTGAGCTAAGCAGCTAGTTATTTTAATGCTTAAGCAATCACGAGTCATTGATATAATATTCTATATCAGCGTAAATAACAAAACAAGTGGATGAAGTTTATGTATCAAAGTTACCAAATAGTAGTTTTATTTCACACTGGCAGTCCGCGAGAAAGGAACACAGGGTCCTTTCGATGCCTCTCATCGGAACTTTAGGTATTTATGCGTAAGCTTTGTGGCAATATAAGCTTTATGGAGTAAGCTTTACGTTTATTTTTGAATGTTGTTGTTTAGATATTATTATTACTCGTAATAATTCTAGGTATATTGTAATTTCTTTGCTCTCAACTCAATCAATTCTATTCTATTTTTGTTTATGGCAATTTTGCCGATGTCGACAATTCTACCAATGTCTCATAACACATTATGTTATGAGAAAACCTGCGCTCGACTTATTTAATGTCAAGTTCTGCTGGCTGTCACTATGACAATCTAATCAAGTTGTCAGCATAACTTTGTCTACCCATAGACATATATGTCGATGTGTCTACTTAAATGATTCCTTTATTTTTTTTTTAAGTAAGGTAATTAATAAATTAAAACGTGCTAATTAAGGTACGCCTTTTTGATACGGTCGTAGAAAATATTACTCGACTCCATCTGCTACGTTCCAGACGTGTGATTAAAACAAGCAGGGCCTTATTTGTACCCAACGCTTTTCTTTATTTCAAAATAATAGTGTATTGCTTATAATTGAAATATTTAGGTAGTTGATAACCACTATATGACGCTGGCAGAATAGTGGACATCGCCTGAGTTGCCAAAGAAGAGAAAAAACATAATCCGATACTTATTGTCCTAAAAGATGGAACAACTACCAGTTTGAAGGATTTTTTACTGGAGAATGTCCCCATGTATATAGTGACCAACAGAAACTTGCACAAGCTATATGAGAAGTTGACTGATATTCCGGTAAGTTGATATTTTCAGTGTTCATTTAGTTGTTAAATTTTGACATCTTTTGCATCAAGATATCAAGTTTAAGACGACCTTTAGCACAGTATTTTTCTTGATTAGTTTATTTACGTATTTACTCTATACAACATCTGATTTACTAATCAGATGTTGTTGTAAACTAAAGGAAAGGTGGTAGGCCATAACATCGGCCGTCGGCAGAAGTTACCACCCACCAGACAAAGTCTTGCCGCCAAGCGATTTGTCGTGTTCCGGCATGATGTCTGGTGATGCCGCATGGAGGACGGTTCTGGGCAGTTGTGTTGCGATGTATGCCGGGTACGATGCGCCAAATATTGTTGTGTTGGGAGTTTGGTCGTGGAGGGTCTTCGGATCAATCTCCCTTTGGCGCAGCATCGTTGGTCGTATTGTTGGGTTTAACATTGCATCACCTCGCTCAACTGCCGTCTTCCTTCCCATTCGCTTAGTTTTTCTGAGTGAATAGGCTGTTAATAAACTAGCGCGCTTTACCATCAACGATCGCATCACTGCTTACCATCAGGCGGGTTTGCGGTCAAGAGCTAATTTATAATTATTAAAAAAAAAAAAGCAAAAAAAATACCGCATGGCTTATTTATTGAACTAAATCTTAGTCTGTCCATTCTAAGGTTACCTGGAAGAGATTGCATTCAAGTAATGTACATGTTTGCTGTACAATAAAGTATAAGTAAATAGACATAATACCAGCTCTATTCAATAGTCATGCTGAGTTATACAGTTATACTTGAGCAAATTTTATTGTATATGATGTGACTGGCATTACATTAAGTCTGTTTATTAAATCACATGAATATTTTTAAAACTCCTTGTAAACTCTATGTTATTTAAATCAAATCAAATCAAAGCATTTATTTCAAATAAACCAGTTACAGGCACTTTTGAATTGTCAGATGGTCGGTCAGTCAGTAAGGTGAAGCTAGTCGCCCATTCCAAAGAGTAGGTACCTATGGAGAAGAACGGGCAAGAAACTCCATGGACACTCTTTTAAAATATTAAGCTATTGATACAAATATTTGATTACATCATTCATTTTGAAATCAATCGTGTGAGAACGATGCAGAAATATATTGTACGCTGAGAGCGTCCATTATGGAAAAAAAAACAACAATTCAGAAATTAAAATACGCCGTAGCAGCTAAGAGATGACCAGTCCCCTCTGACGGCGTCCGTTCACGAACATGACGTATGGATCAGCATCATTCAGCTCAACCATATTGAAGGGAACCTAATGACCCAACACACACGCCACCACCAGCGAGACATTTGAGTGAGCATGACATACTCTCAACGGCCATAGCACTATAATCTCATTAGTTGTTTATATATTATTTAGATACTGCCAGTTTCTAATAACAGGCTTCATACGCAGTGTGCCAACAATGCATACGGTGAGCAAACTAGAAGTTATACCGAGACTTGTTATTATAAGTCTACCCACAGAATTAAAAAAGAAATGTTTTATAAATAAAAATATCAAATACAAACTCAAGTAATATTACTTTAGTTTATGTAGTAGTAATTGTAATGTATTAAAAAACCTAAAGATGCTATTAATTGTATTGACAATGATGCATAGAAGCTTCACTGTGTAGTTTGATATTGAGATAGACTCCTATATATACAATATGTAAAGAAAACCCTGTCCGACCCATAAGGATAATAAAGGTTAGGTAAACACATGACTAAATATAATATAAAATTTTACGTAATCATCATAGTAACAATACTAATGTATTTTAAAATAATTCTTTTTTTCCCACGAATTAATTCCAACTTCCCCGAAATTTGGTAATTTAAAGAAAAATTACAACACCACTATTATTATGAGCGAATAGCGATGCGATGGAAGGGTTGCTTACCGCAAATGTATTAAGTTACCTCTTTTTGCGAAATAATATTTATTTTTAGGGGGTTTTTTTTAAAGTTTAGCCCGGTTTTGTATCCATTATTATCAGTTATTAATATCTAACAATACCTTTACGGATCGGACAGGGTTTTCTTTACATATTGTATATAGATATAAACCTCCTAGATATAAAACAATGTTGTTTGGTTGCTAGTAAGTATGAATAATTCTGTATTCTTTAGTATAAATAATTCAATCAATCAATCAAAATCAATCAAAAGTCATTTATTCAAATTAGGCTGAGAATCAGCACTTTTTAAACGTCAATATTACATAAGACAGTCCCCCAAAAACGCCCACCCATCGACACTTCCTAGTGCTTTCGCTGGGAAGAAGAAGTGGCGGAACAAACTCCCCAGCAGCACAGCTGTCTGTTCATTTAAAAAAAAAACATGTCTTTATACAATACTATGTATAGTGATGAACACGATAAAATACAACAACAATGAAATTATTTACCATATGCCAGCTACCACGCCAAAATACCAGCAAAGCAAAACAATATATTTATATTCAAATGAAAATGTAATTAACTAAAACTTGTTACTTAACTAAGAAGCCCCAGGCATAAAGGGCGTGACAGCTTACATATTTATGTAATGTAAAAAAGTAAATTATATGAACTCATGTAACGTATCAATAAGCTAATTACTGAGAAAGAACACAAACATTGTCCTGAGTTAATCAGAGAGATGAGTTAAATGAGAGTTAATCAGAGAGAATTTAAAAAAATAGTACATGAGTTATATTGTTGCAGTTTCTAACCGAAGACATAAGACCGGTTCTTGGTTGTGTGTGTACTGTAAAAAAATGCTATCAATTACTGCAACAATTTCTGGATTCCGAGGGGTTTTTAGTTCAGAGGAAGAATGAGAAATATAAGTTCAGATATTATTTAACAGCTGTTTATTCTTATAATTTATATGTTCAGGTTAATGAGGAAGTGATATCTCTTAGGGCCATACCTTTTGTTTCCGGACATTAAGACCAATTTACCATAAAGAGTTGCAGAGTAATATACAACATTATTTTTTGTGTATGTGAAACCCGAAACCCCAGTATTTTTATGTAAAGAATTTATGTACAAAATTTCAAGACGTTATCATGAAATGTCACAAAGTTATGACCTTGTTATGTTACCTGGTGGTCCTGGTGGTAGGCCATAACATCGGCCTCCGGCAGAAGTTACCACCCACCAGACAAAGCCTTGCCGCCAAGCGATTTGTCGTGTTCCGGCATGATGTCTGGTGAAGCCGTATGGAGGAGGGTCTGAGCGTGGTGTTGCGATTTGTGCCGGGTACGATGCGCCAAATGTTGTTGTGTTGGGAGTTTGATCGTAGAAGGTCTTTAGATCAATTTCCCTTTGGCGCAGCATCGTTGGTCATATTGTTGGGTTTAACATTGCATCACCTCACTCAAATATTTATTTGCTATATATATAAATTATCAATATAGCAAATAAAAATTGTTGATAATTGCCAAACAAAACATGTTGCTGTCATAGAGGAATTATCAGCAGTTTCTGACTAGTTGATGCTATTGATCCAAAGGAGGGATGTCAAAGTGATGGTATGTTTTAATCAACATGAAGGTAGCCTCATCTTGTTATGAAATTAATCAAATAATAGTCAAATTCAGATTTTCCCATATTTAAATTTAATTAATTAGAAGTAGCCAAGTGGTACACCAAAGCCTCTTGCCTCACTAAAGCCACACACACTATAAAAACATGTGACTCATCTGCATCTACTCAATATCCTTCACAGCTGGGAGATGTCACTGGGTTGTCACCCTTAGTGTTTGTAAAATTGTAGTAGATTTATCCGAACGAAGTTCTTTGATGTTGCTGCGGTAAGAGTTGACTGGGAGATAGTCACGCGAATATCTTCATTTATTGCTCTCTCCGACTTTCTTCTTTAGCCAAAATACACCGTGGACACACACAGTTTCTCGGTGGTAGGCCATAACATCGGCCGCCGGCAGAAGTTACCACCCACCAGACAAAGCCTTGCCGCCAAGCGATTTGTCGTGTTCTGGTATGATGTCTGGTAAAGCCGTACGGAGGACGGGTCTGAGCAGTTGTGTTGCGATGTGTGCCGGGTACGATGCGCCTAATATTGTTGTGTTGGGAGTTTGGTCGTGGAGGGTCTTCAGATCAATCTCCCTTTGGCGCAGCATCGTTGGTCGTGTTGTTGGGTTTAACATTGCATCGCCTCGCTCAACTGCCGTCTTCCTTCCTATTCGCTCAGTTTTTCTGAGTGAATAGGCTCTTAATAAACTAGCGCGCTTTACCATCAACGATCGCATCACTGCTTACCATCAGGCGGGATTGCGGTCAAGCGCTAGTTTATAACTATTAAAAAAAAGTGGCACTTTACTTGTCTTACAAAGACTTCATCTATCCAATGAATAATATAAATCATCATCATCTACCAAGCACTTTGACAACTATATTGGGGTCGGCTTCCAGTCTAACTGGACTCAACTGAATACCAGTGTTTTACATGGGGCGACTGAATATTTGCCCTCCACAATCCAGTTACTGGGTAATAAGATATCCCGTGTTAGGACTCGTGGGCAGACTTGATGGCCCGTAACCACTTTCAAAGATCTACGAATGACAGCCGGGACTAACAGCTAAAGTGAGGCACGGACGGGTCTCGGTACGTAAAGATGGTCATCCATCCACAGAAAAACTGCGGCAAGCCAATTATTACATATTATAAAACAAAGTCACTTTTACTTTCCCTATGTCGCTTGGTATGATTCAATCTTTAACACTACGCAGCGGATTTTGATAGGGTTTTTTAATAGATAGATTGATTCAAGAATAAGGTTTATGTATAATAACATTTATTAAATAGTGGAGAAACACTATTATTTTTGAGGTTTCTAAAACATGTCGCAAAATAAACCTATTTTTTTGAGCTTACATTGCAAACGCTGGTTGAACCCTATAAGATAGATCAAAATAATGTACTACAGTATTGTAGACCTCAAAAATGCCTATAAAAAAGTCTGCGACACCATATGTCTACCTACTATAGTTTCTTCATTATGACTACTTTTTTATGTTTGGAAAGTTAATTAAAATGCCAGTCGAAATCAGAGCCCACTATTTGTTCCTTATTATTAATCCTTATCCAAATAAATTATGAAGGATCGACGAAAAAACTCACCATCAACCTCGTCAGAACTCAGGTCCCTCAATAAGAATATTTCAAAAACGGTAAGGAAAACTATTATAATATTGACTAAAAAAAATAATTAGTCCGTCAGTCAGATTTCCAAAAAAATACTAGACACGTATTTTTCTTTTTTCATATAGTATGTAAAAAATGAAGACGACACAGTGCGTTGAAAACTCGTGTGACGTCACTGCACGCTACCCTATTTAGCGAGCGGTTACGTCACCAGCCAACACTCCTGATCTTTGATGCCTTTTATATTTGTATTTTTTTATTGAATTGATAAAACAAAATATACGTCCCAATATTTATTTTTCTATAATCTGAATGACGGACGAAACAGAATCATTTTTTTTTTTTTACCCAGGAAACATCCGTATTGTGTCATCACCTGTACCAATTCAATACGGGTGTTATACTGTAAATTTTGGGATGTTACCTAAATTAATTGCACGGCCGCTTTTAAAGCTAGTCGAACTTATCGGGTTATGTAGGTTTTCATGCTTTGTCAGTATTATAATTGTTTTTCTTTAATTACTGAATTTAATGACATGAAATTTTGCATGTGTATAGTTGAATGAATACACTAATTATTTACATACATTTTATCATGCAATTCCTTTAGAACGTCGTGATATTTGACTGCTTTGTAAACAGTGATCTATTCATGGTAAATTGTCCTATAACTCTTTAATTACTAACGGAACATCATAGATACTTGGCAATATGTTGCAGACACTTACAAGGTTTGTATAAACGTAAAAATCTAGACCCGAAAGTGCATACGTAATTAAGACCTAATAAGCGTATTTTACGGTTATATTTTTATCTTTTAAGCCCTACGATTTTTTTCTAAATCTGTTTTTAAACAATTATAAACAAATTCAAAACAACGTATGTAAAAATCAACAGCTCTCTATGTAAGCGCTTTATATGAAAACTAGCTAATGGCCAAACGTTCGCGTAGCGGAAACTTGAATTTCTCCGAAGTTTATGCACGCACTAATTTTATTCATACATACACAATTACACACAAATTTTTGGACACATCTTTTTTCTTCTAAAGTCCATGGATTAATAAAAGTTCCGCCAGGACAACGTTCGCCCAGCGGAATCAGTTTCTCGTGAATTTTTCCACAATGGCTGCCTGCACATTTTTTTTTAACATACACAATTGTATGACGTCATACACAAAAAATCTGCATAATAAAAATCTTTAAATTCAACAACATTTCGCTGCGCGAACGCACACATTTAGAGTTATCACAACTTACATTTTACAAATCTCCTGTTATTTACATGATTATCGACTTTTACATGCTAACTGTTTATTAACAATAAATTACTATTGCAGCATATTTCAATACAATCACTAAAATAACATGCATAATAACTTGGTATTACGAAAAACCATTTAAAAGTCGACATTAATTTTACGTGATAGCCCTATAAAAAAAAAAAGAAAGATGGATGAAATCCAGGTATTAAACACATTTTGTGAAATTCAACCAATGAATAAAATTGAGGCATTTGTCTATACAATTTTGCGTATTTTAATTACTTTCAAATTAACTGCATTACACATGCATTGTAATACTTTCAAGTATGGACTAAGTATAATATATATATATCAAAAAATGTTACCTATCAGGAAATTAGTTTACTTGTGTGACATATTTGATTCAAATCAGTTAAGCATTCTATGCAAATCATAAATATCTAAACAAATAAACTGTTTATATTAGTGGGAAGTAGAATTATTACTTTTATGAAAATGATCTATCTAGAAAATGTTGTTAACATCTGTCTTTTATGCGTAAGCTACTCGTTGCCTGGCAACGGTTTGTTTACCTCGATTCGTTATCGAATTTGGCCGAAATATAGGTCTAAAGTTCCTATCACTACAAATTAATCAAGCCCAAACACAAGGTAGCTGCTGTGAATTGTTGAGAAGTTCCTTCGACTGTCTCCCGGTACCATCATTAGATCTGCTCCAGATCTTTATTAAATTGCAGTGCTTTAAAATACTTAAGGAAAATACTAAGAAATGCACTAGTAGCCCCTACGATTTTTGACAGTTCCCTTTGATTTCCCTAGTCTTCCATCATCAGATCCTGAAATCCTTATTATGTGACCACCTTGGAACTATGTTCTTACCAGTAAAGAAAGAATGATCAAAATCGGTTCATTCAAGTTATCCGCGAACAACATAAAAATATACATATACGGTCGAATCGAGTAAGCTCCTCCTTTTTGAAGTCGGTTAATAAAAGACCTAAAGATATTATTAAAGGCAACATCACATGATCTTATTTTTTACTTTTGAAATTAGGATAATTAGGGTAGGACGAAAGTGTAGGAAGCTCATCATCATCATCATCAACCTTTTTTATCGTTCCCCTGCTGGGCATAAGCTCTCTTCTCATAAGGAGAAGGATTTAGCGTAATCAACACACTTGTTCAATGCGGGTTGGACGATTTCAGACTTAAAGTCCATGTTTCTTTACGATGTTTTCCTTCATGTTGTTATCGGCTTGTAACATTTCATCATTAAATCACAATAACACATTGAAGAAATTTCATTTTCTCTAACTATGTATAGGTACAAGGTACCAAGGTAGCACAAAAGTGTAGGAGAAGCCGAAACAAAATCAAAATCAAAGCATTTATTTCAAATAAACCAGTTACAGGCACTTTTGAATTGTCAGAAGGTTGGTCAGTCAGTAAGGTGAAGCTAGTTAAACAATGAAGCTCATTCATCATCAACCATAATAATTACATGGAAGGACTTTTATTGTGCCAAATTTGTAGAGGTGAAAGGTACCAGGGTAGCACAAAATTGTAGAAGTCGAAACAACGTTTCCGAGATCACACGCTTTTTCAAGCAATCAGCGCCATCTGCCGGACTGATTTGTGAATCTAAACCATCGAAGGCGTGAAAAAATATGATAAATGACGAACCACTCGGTCGAATTTGTCCAAACTTCACATAAACCATCTACTAAATAGTCCGAACAAAGCCTAAACGTTTGGTTTGGATAGGTGAGTTCGTTCTTGAGTTATAAAATTACAAAGAAAGTGGCATTGATTTTTATATATTAGATTATAACTGCATAAGTTGATAAAAAATGCTATGCAATAGCTTTACCGCGGCAGTCCCCGAGGGAAATATAAAAAGCGCGGAAAATCAAACCGCCCGGATGCATCCGCGGAAATCAGCAGATGCAACCGGGATAAACGCTAAGATGATTATGATGATGAGATTTACATAATTATTAAAAATAATAATATTTAATTTATTGATTAATAAATCAGAATGAACAAAATTCGATTAAAGGGGAATGCCGAGTCGCCGTAGTAATTTAGGTGTGTTATGTGCACACAAATATAAAATAATGATAATAATAGGGGGCAATTCTAACAATTAATTAGTAAAGGAAATGATCTATAAAAAACTTAGTATTTCGAAGTTATTTAAGAGTTTTATATTCCGTCAATACTATTTATGTCAATGAATATAATTATTTCGGAGTCAAATAATACAAAATTCATTGTAGTTACTTTCATATCTTTATTCATTTTGTTCGTCATCATATATCACTAAAACATCATCCAAAAATTGCGCTGGCGGAAAAATATTATTCTGATGCAGTGCCCATCCTAAGTACCATATTACTGTCATAACGTAACACCATCCTACAGTGCGGCGGCCGACAATACTGTTACAGCAATACTGCTGTATTGATGCGCGGCCTGTGTTAGCAGTTATTTTGTTTCGGATTATGAAGATGCCAAACTATTTTATGTATCGATGTTTATAATACTTACCCATTTTCGCAATAAATGAGTTTAGTTTGAGTTCGACTAACATGACGACTGGTGATTCTGGCCCTCACCAGTGAACAGTTGTATCCAAATATATTGCCATTCATGATTCTATTTCTAGCATTAGTGAACACTTCAATACAATATATTCCATTAAATCTTATGTGCTCGCAATAATATTAGCGAGCTTGCTTAAGTTGGTAAGTCCCACATGCAATCAATATTAAATCACTAACATTTAAAGCAGGGAATTCAGTTAGATTGTCATTACTAACAGTAATGTTGGGGAAAGTCTGACCTTGTCCTATTATTATTTTGATTCTGAACATAATGAGACAGATCATTATTTTTATTCTTATTTTGATTCACTATTTGCCTAAGTAGTTTAAACTTTGTTTTAAAAATACCATTTACCAAATCCACCATCCATCGGCATAATATGACTGTTAGCATCCCTAGTGGTAAGTTGTAGGTCACCGTCTTCTAGAGACAAACGCACATGCACATTACACCCACAACTGTCTAATAGTATCAATGAGTCCCTAAAACCTATTATCCTATTAGCCTCAGTGGCGTAGCAGTAGCGAACGCAGCCGTTGCGCAAGGAGGCGCGGGTTCGATCCCCGCACAGTGCAAATATTTGTATGCATGAGAATGAATATTTGCACTGGTCTGCAAGCACGTAATTGGAATAATAATAATTACTATAAGAGATTTTTGGAAATTAATGAACGTTTGCTTAGAAGAGAACGAACGGTTTTTAATAATAAACGAAAACTTATTATTCTGATTAATACCTAACCATCTTTTTTTGTAAAGACATTATTTTGAGCTCAAGTTTTGTTCAAGTTGTTTCAAGTTCCATTAATTTAGTTGTTTTAATCTATATGTACTAATATATAAAGCTGAAGAGTTTGTTTGTTTGAACGAGTTAATCGCAGGAACTACTGGTCCGATATGAAAAATTCTTTTTGCGTCTGATAGCCCATTAATCCAGAAACACATTACGCTGCCAACAATAGGAGCGGAGTATTACTAACTCCACGAGAACGATATCGCTGGTGGCCGCTAGTGTTTGATATTTAAAAAAAAAAATTGGTGATTTGCACAGACTAACATTTTTTTTTAATCCAAACCCCTGGGCAACTCTGGGACTAAACTACTCATTCCCCTATATTAACTCGTAATTATTTAGTATAAAATATAGTACAATATTCAATAAAACCATTGATCCATTACATTTATATAGACAAATTTATAATTTACAAAAATATGTTAGTACCTTATCCACCAGTATACCAATATCAGCAGTAATTTCCGATTTTAGATCCTAGTGTATATTGTACAAAGCGCTTGAATACATTATTTTGATTCGTGTGTATGTCAATGTTCTTTCCATTTATTTACGTTCTATATTAACTACCACAGAGGCGGCCATTGTGAGGAACAAAGAACAAAATAAAGAGATGCAATACCAGCCGAGCAAATGACAAAAGATATCAGATTCGAATGTTATCCTGAGAACTCGGAAATGGACTTCCAATCCTGGCATATATTTCAAAGATACTTATGTGTTATCTGAGAACTTCTCATTAAGTAACAAGAGTATAAGTGTGTTGTTTTGTCGGCGTTGTTTTAACGAAAAGGGTAAATTAAGATTTAACATTCGTGCTTACTTGTGATAAACCTTATGAGCGTGATTTATGTTTGTGTAATTTTAATCGCACGCGTCATTTAACGACATATTTGTTCATACACTGGTGAGAAACCTTATAAGTGTGATGTCTGTCAGTGAAGTTTAAGCCGCAATGGTAATTTAAAAATACATATGCGCCCTTACACTGATGAGAAATCTTATAAGTGTTAAGTATATCAATAATATTTTCGTTGAAGGAGTCTTAACAATGCTTTTATGTACACAAACTCGTGAAAAACCTTATAAATGTTATGTATGTCAACGTAATTTTAGTAAAAAAGGTAATTTAAAAAGACATATGCGTTCACACACTGGTGAAAAACCATATAAGTGTGGAGTTTGTCAAAGCAATTTTACTGATAAGAGTCAATTAACAATTCATATGGGTACACACACTGGTGATAAACCTTATGAATGTAATGTATGTCAACGTAATTATAGTGCTAAACGTAATTTAGTAAGACATTTGTATACACACACTGGTGAACAACCATATAAGTGTAGAGTATGTCAACGCAATTTTACTGATAATAGTAGTTTTACAAGACATATGCGTACACACACTGGTGAAAAACCTTATGAATGTTATGTATGTCAACGTAATTTTAGTGAAAAAGGTAATTTAAAAAGACATATGCGTTCACACACTGGTGAAAAACCGTATAAGTGTGGAGTTTGTCAAAGCAATTTTACTGATAAGAGTCAATTAACAATACATATGGGAACACACACTGGTGATAAACCTTATGAATGTAATGTATGTCAACGTAATTATAGTGCTAAACGTAATTTAGTAAGACATTTGTATACACACACTGGTGAACAACCATATAAGTGTAGAGTATGTCAACGCAATTTTACTGATAATAGTAGTTTTACAAGACATATGCGTACACACACTGGTGAAAAACCTTATACTTGTGATGTATGTCAAGGTAATTTTAGTGAGAAGGGTTTATTAACAAGACATATGCGTGTACACACTGGTGAAAAACCTTATACGTGTGATATATGTCAACGTAATTTTAGTATGAAGAGTAATTTAATAAGACATATTCGTACACACACTGGTGAAAAACCTTATACTTGTGATGTATGTCAAGGTAATTTTAGTGAGAAGGGTAAATTAACAAGACATATGCGTGTACACACTGGTGAAAAACCTTATACGTGTGATGTATGTCAACGTAATTTTAGTAT
Source organism: Sesamia inferens (assembly GCA_037179545.1). Taxonomy (NCBI): domain Eukaryota; kingdom Metazoa; phylum Arthropoda; class Insecta; order Lepidoptera; family Noctuidae; genus Sesamia; species Sesamia inferens. Next base: position 1,329,706 of record CM073946.1, on the reverse strand, counting down.
GAAGAGTAATTTAATAATACATATTCGTACACACACTGGTGAAAAACCTTATACTTGTGATGTATGTCAAGGTAATTTTAGTGATAAGGGTTTATTAACAAGACATATGCGAGTACACACTGGAGAAAAACCTTATACGTGTGATATATGTCAAAGTAATTATAGTCTAAAGAGTTTATTAAAAAAACATATGCGTACATACACTGGTGAAAAACCTTATACTTGTGATGTATGTCAAGGTAATTTTAGTGAGAAGGGTTTATTAACAAGACATCTGCGAGTACACACTGGTGAAAAACCTTATACGTGTAATGTATGTCAACGTAGTTTTAGTATAAAGTGTAATTTAATAAGACATATTCGTACACACACTGGTGAAAGACCTTATACGTGTGCTGAGTGTCAAAAAAATTTTAGTAACAAGAGTACTTTAACACAACATATTCATACACACGTTAGTGAAAAACCTTATACGTGTGATGTATGTCAAGGTAATTTTAGTAGGAAGGGTTTATTAACAAGACATATGCGAGTACACACTGGTGAAAAACCTTATACGTGTGATATATGTCAAAGTAATTATAGTCTAAAGAGTTTATTAAAAAAACATATGCGTACACACACTGGTGAAAAACCTTATACTTGTGATGTATGTCAAGGTAATTTTAGTGAGAAGGGTTTATTAACAAGACATATGCGTGCACACACTGGTGAAAAACCTTATACGTGTAATGTATGTCAACGTAGTTTTAGTATAAAGTGTAATTTAATAAGACATATTCGTACACACACTGGTGAAAGACCTTATACGTGTGATGTATGTCAAAAAAATTTTAGTAACAAGAATACTTTAACACGACATATTCATACGCATACTGGTGAAAGACTTTAGAGGCCTGATACATTGCATATTAAATACCTATCTTCGTATGTTAAATATTTAGTAGTCGCATATGTAGCGATCTCTACCTGTCCAACATCTACTCTACTTACTTGTATAAAATTGGCACATGCCTTTCTGATTAATTACTATTTCGTTTTAATTAGTGCCAATCCGTAGCAGTGCCAAAATTGCGTGAGTCAAAATTTCGCATAATTATCTTTAACGTGACTTGCATGATTATGGCTTTTATAACGCTTTTGTTGATTCGTATCTTCTTTCAATACTTTATGGCATAACTAATGATATAATTCTGTTTTATAGATATTGAGGCAAATATATAATACAATGGGGAGTAGAAATTTCGACAAAGACCATATCCTGGCCGCTCTAATACAAAATGTCGACCAGCTTCCGTTTTCTGATACTGACAGTGATAATATGTTGCCAAATGAAGTAGTTGATACATTCGAAGAGAATAATAATGAACCGTTATCAAAAATACGCATTTATTGTTTTTTTTTTTTGCCCTTTTAAAAAAAGAACATATTGATTTATCGGGATCATAACGTTGATATGTACTAAATTTGTATGTTACTTACCTACTTTTATATAACTTTAACAAAATGCTACGATAGTTTGCAATCAACTGACTATTATTTTTAATTTACAGTAGGTACACATACAAACATCATCAGCCATACAGCCTAATAAACTTAACTATAAATGACATTAGATGATGCACTCAGGCAGTGGTAAAACATAATTGTACTTAAGGTCAAAGTCCTTTGTCAGCAAACGAAATATCTTAAACAACGCTTATAATTATTTTTTTACAATACGTGTTCCACATGTCCGCCTCTATTCCGCACGCATATTCGCATTCTATGCCTTCATCATTATCAACCATTTTTTTTATCATCCCACTGCTGGACACAGGTCTCCTCTCATATGGAGAAGGATTGAGCGTAATCACTACGCTTGCGCAATGCGGGTTGGTGATTTCATACTTATAAAGTCCAGGTTTCCTCAAGACGACACCAGTAGTAAAGTGAGCTTCTTTTAAATTCGTTTGCCGCATCAATAATGTTCTGTCTTAAAACATCAACAGATGAGATCGGATGAGGTTCATTGGAAACTAAACTTTCATATGGCTCCATAAATAAGATCCATGGCGTCAGGTCGGGACTTCGGGCTGGCCACGGTATAGGTCCACCTCTTCCAATCCATTTGTTGGGGTAATTAGTGTCTAGCCACTCTCTGACACTTCTTCGGTAGTGAAACCGTCATGTTGATAGCATTGTTATCATTTAAACTGAGGGGTAAATCTTACAGTAATTCAGGTAAATCGTTTCTTAAATGAATACCTGACAATTTAAATTTCCTAATGTTCCTCACATTATGAAATGTAAATTATCAGGCAGAAACATAGCCCAATAAAATGGTTTGAAATTATTCTGATCCAGACATTCAAACTGAACCGTCTCTGTGATCCCTTAGGACCTTTCTTATTAGGATTTCTGTTTTCTTTCGGAGCCCAATAATGAACGTTTTCGTAATTGGTGATGCCATCTTTATCAAAATTTGACTTATCTGTCCACAAAATGTAACTTAAAAATGCTTGAGAAAAATGTAACTGAAAAATCTATTGGTGGGGATAAAGGCCTGCAGTATTCACTGTAAGTCACACTTTCCACTGCGGTCGTCCAAGTTCTCGGGCAACAATATTAGTGGACGTAGTTGGATCCGATTTAAACCGTTGCACTATTTCATTCTCTTGCTCTTCATCGTCATCATTGACACAAGGTCTGCTTAGGTCTAATCGTCGCCTCGAAACAGAGCCAGTCTCTCTTAGTCGCCGGTAAACTCCGTCAAAGACAGTGGCATCCGGAACTCGGCGCCCGGGATAATGTGCAATGTAATCATCCTGAGCTCTCGCGGATACACAGTTGCAGTACCCGTAACAAATTAAAATATCTGTATACTCGTATTTCTCGTTCGTGAAGGTGGTCGTCAACAGTTCCAAATCAGAAGCACGTATCAAAGTCCAGTTAACAAGTACAGTCACAAATATAAGGGGAAACAGTCCGGAAACACAAGCCAAGTAGAGTAAGAATCCAAGAGCACTAAGTATCAAATCTACTACGTACAAATCGCGTAAGCAGACTAACATTCACTAAAGCCAAACAGAATAACAACAAAATGGCCGAAAATAATCTATCTCGCTCACACTTACATAAAACGTCCCGCTTGCGCGCACCACAGCTCCGTCGAAGGATAACAGTACCGCAAGTTTTTGCTACTACCTGGGATCCTTTTATGAAAGTTTTTATAAGAATTCTGATACTACCCTAGCTTGTTATACCTTGTTGGATAGCTAAAGAAACCTAGATTTTAATTAGTACAACTGCAATATAACTTTCTAAGACTATTTTTAATATTCTTAAAAGAAGAAAAATGTTTCTGCAAATTTGTTTATATGCGTTCGCGCAGAGGAATGTTGTTAAATTTGAAGATTTTAATTATGCAGATATTTAGTGTATGACGTCGTATAATTGAGTACGGTAAAAATAAATTGTGCACGTAGCCATTATGGAGAAATCACCAAAAACTGATTACGCTGGGCGAACGTTGTCCACCCATAAAATATATACCCATAAAAAATCATATAAATATGTCGATTAGTTTAGTCACAGGAAATTATTTTTCATTTTTCACATTTTCTACACGATGTAAATGTTGATAAGGAAGCGTTTACAGGTTAATGAGCGCCGCATCCTGCGGCAACAAACTTTAATAATAATGGCGCGTAAAAAAGCAAGTCGATACAGGATCTGTCGTCGATCGGACCTCAGTGAACCAATGTTTTTTAAAGGATGTTCTATTTCATTTGTAATTTTATGCGATTTCGTTTGTTTGAATTTTTTATTTTTTATTTTAATGATGCCAATTTTTTTTCTATGGTTTAGGATTATTCCTATGAACCAGCATTGTTCGTGTTTTCATTTTTTGTCGTATTGTCAGCACTACTCTGTATAAGACCATACTCTCTAGTTACTAGAGAGTAGTACCTTTCAAATACTTGAATAAACGTTTTAAATGTTTCCAATGACTTTCATTAAAACAAATGTTATATTGACTTAATGAGCTTACACTAAATGTAATATCAGCATCTGGTTAATACTGACAAGTACAGACGATATCACATCAAGTTACTACAATCTGTCAGATTTCTTTATTTTAATTTCAACATTATCTTTTTTTTTTTTTTTTTTTATAATTTATAAACCAGCGCTTGACCGCAATCCCGCCTGATGGTAAGCAGTGATGCGATCGTTGATGGTAAAGCGCGCTAGTTTATTAAGAGCCTATTCACTCTAGCCTTGAAGACACTCAAATTGTAATGTGACGGAAACACCGACGCCGGCAAATTGTTCCAATCCCTCGATGTACGCGGTATAAAGGAGGAAGCAAAACGCTTCGTCCGGATCGCAGTGGTGTCAACAACGTAAGGGTGGCTCTAAAGTATTAAGGCTCAAGGTTGATAGGGAATACCTGGCAGTTTGGGGTAGCTTGACCAGCTGTCGTCCCTACATTAAACTGTTTATTAATTGGTATGGATAATTTTTATTCAAACCAGGGTAAAACACCCAATAGTCAGCCGTGCACCAGTACTCAGCCTTTGTAGACATTATTTCCCTATAAATAGTGTTGAAGTTTGTGTACACCATTGTAATAACGTTTGATCGAATCCTTATCTTCTTATTGACTAATACGCAAATGTACGAACCAATATCAAGTCAATTAGACGAGCTATGCTCATTCATTTGGACTGCCGTCGTACACATGACTACAAGCGCCATTTTTACTATTTTTTTGTTAAGAGAACCCTTTCGAGATTTTGGTATGCTTTAGTGTCCCTATTAGTGATTGGCAGTGAATTATTATATTTTATTGCAAAGGAATATTTATATTACAATAAATCAACTAATACATGCCTTTTATTTGTTTAATATAATGTTATTTTGGTGGCTGACTACTGGGTTTAAAATTTTTAATGCAGATCCAGTGTTCAGCCGTAAGTGGCTGAGTGCTGGTTTTTTGGGCAATATCTTAGATTTAGCTGAAATTAATGGAGTAAATTATCCCAACTATTCTCATTAGTTTAGGCTTAACTTTTCTAAGACGAAAAGCTTATTTTACCAGTAGTCAGCCGCTTACAAATGTAATTGCATGTTAGTGGCCGACCAATAGGTCTACGAATTTCGTAGTCAGCCATCAGTTCCATTGTACTAAATAGCACCTTAAAGCCCTTTTAATTACAGTTTAATTTATGCTTAACTATTTAAGTTTGAAAATCACTCGTTTCCATCATATCAAAAAGACCCATCCACTAATATAAAGAAGAACAAGTGACACAAGCTATGGCAGCGATTAGAAATGGCATGAAAATTAGAGAAGCCAGTCGAGTTTTTATGGTTCCACGAGGGACGTTACAGGATCGACTACATTTAAGGGTGCCAGATTTACCCCATAAGAGCAACAAGAAGAAACTACATTAAAATACACAGTATACAGTATTGCTTAAGCCAAATGTGGCTTCCCATTAAAATGTAACGATCTTCTCATACCGCCCACAATATTATTTCTGAAGACAGACGAACCCGTTTGTAAATAATTGACAAAGGAAAAAATGGCACCAATCATTTCGGAGACGAAATCCCGAGTTAAGTGAGAGGACACCTGAAAACATATCCACTGGTCGAGCCGCTGTAACTGAAGAAGGTATTCGGAAGTGGTTTTCTTTTCTGTACTAACGAAGTATTTAGAAGATAGAAATGTAATTAACATTTTGACCGACCCTGACCGAATATTTGACTAGTTATACCGAAATTGAGGTGATAAAGTGTTTGTACAGAAACGCCGCCATATCAGTACGTCTCCAGGATCAGGACTCGCAACCGATCCAACTGCAGCGTGGAGTGAGACAAGGAAATGTCATATCTCTCAAATTGTACGCTGCTGCGTTGGAAGATGTCTTCAAGCTCCTGGACTGGAAAGGACTTGGTATCAACATCAACCGCGAGTACATCACTAATCGACGTTTTACAGATGATATCGTGATCATAGCGGAGAACTTGGAAGACTTGAGCAAAATGTCAAACGACCTCAGCACAGCTTCCCAACAAGTGGGTCTAAAGATGAACATGGATAAGACGAAGATCTTGTCGAACTCTCATGTCACAACCCAACTCCAATTTTAGTTGGTTGCTCTGCACTCGAAGTTGTTAACGAGTATATATACCTGGGACAAACAGTCCAACTTCGAGAAAGAGGTGTCTCTTCGAATCCAGCTCGGCTGGGCAGCGTTCGGGAAGCTACGCTACATTTTCTTGTCGTCTAAGATAGCACAGTCTCTCAAGACCAGTGTGTGTTGCCAGTGATGACTTACGAACTGAAACGTGGTCGCTCACAATGCGCCTCATACGAAGGCTCAGATTGACATAAAGGGCGATGGAAAGAGCTATACTCAGAGTTTCTCTGCGCGATAGGACATAGCTCTTCAAGTCGCTAAAATTAAGTGGCAGTGGGCTGGGCACATTGCTCGTAGAACCAATGGCCGATGGGGCAGTAAGGTTCTGGAGTGGCAGCCAAGTACCGGAAGATGCAACGTAGGGAGGCCCCCAACAAGGTGGACCAATGACCTGATGAAGGTCGCAGGAAGCCGATGGGGGAGGCCCTTATCCAGCAGTGGAACTATATAGGCTGAAGAAGAAGAAAGCAGATACCGAAATCAATGAACTGAAAAATGTTGGTTGTGATGATTGCCCTGCATTCAAAATGCACTGAATTTGCTGGGGAATATGAAAACATATGTAATAAAATATTTCTATGCCAAATATGCAAAAATAAGTGAGAGGCTGACTATAGGGTAAGACATGGCTGACTTGTGGAGAAATGAGGCTGAGTACTGGGGAAAAGTGCCATTATGTGTTTATTGTTAATTTTTTCCATAGTAACAATAAAAGTTTAATATTTTGTTAATTTGTTCAGAAAATTTAATAAATAAATTTTCGCCACAAATAGATTGTTATTATGTATACTGTTTAATATTTAAAATACACATAAATCAAAATTAATATCTCGCTAAAAGGCTGACTACTGGGTCTTTTACCCCACTATTCATACCCTTTTCCAACTTTAAATTAATTTCTATGGGAGTATCACAAGATGAGCAATCTGATCTGATACTACTTCTGATCTACAGTAATACTGTCTTTGTAAACATTTATATTCATACACTCTTTCAACTGACCTAAATCTTTGATTTTAAATTTTTCAACTAACTTATTTATTAATAATAATAATAATAAATATATACAGACAAATCGCACAGATTGAGCTAGCCCCAAAGTAAGTTCGAGACTTGTGTTATGGGATACTAACTCAACGATACTATATTTTATAATAGATACATATATAGATAAACATCCAAGACCCAGGCCAATCAGGAAAAGATCGTTTCCCATCATGACCTGGCCGGGGATCGAACCCGGTCGAATATACATTATCAAACCGATAATGTATATTCATTCTGACAATTATAGAAAACAAAAAAACATAGACAATTTTTTTATAAAGGACAAGATTCATAATCAGATTTTTTATAGCGTAACTTTAACAAACAATCCTCTACTCAAATATATTCTATCTCTATTAAGTCGTGAAAATGGATGTTTCTTGAACTAAAAATTTTAAAAGTAGGGCAACACTAAATCTTAGTAAGTACAAGTACATCAAATGTCATCGGCAGTCATCGATTTGTTTTGTGACGTGTTATTTAATGGAATTTGTATTAATTTTCAATTCCATTTAGACAAAACATCGAAGAAATGTGTTAAATATGAGAAAAACAAACCGGAGTAGAGCTCGGGAAATTATTTTTAAGTTTATCATCAATGTTTGTTAGTACACGAAGCTGGACAAATTTTATCAAATATAGATGATATTTATGCTCACACAGTTGCTAAAACAGGTATATAATCATGTTACTGTTTGTTTTAATATATTAGAAGTTTCAAATTTACTAAATCAACGATTTTAAGGCTAAAATAAGGATTATTCACATTGCACATTTATAGGTTAGATTGCAGGTATAGGCAGACCAATAAATAATAAGTCACAAAACAAATCGATGACTGTCGATGACATTCGATATACTAAGATTTAGTGTTGCCCTATTTTTAAATGTTTTAGTTTCAGAAACATTCATTTTCACGACTTTATAGACAGCTTATATCTACTATAATTATTTTTTTCATCATTATTTTATATATAAACGGACTTTTAGTCCACCATGTATTTTTATTTATTTACGTATACGCAATTTGAATTTGAATAAAAAAATGCAATTTCTACTAACTTTTCATTGTAAAATCTCGATTTACCACATCACTATTTATTTGGGACAAAAAACCTGCAACACTGGAAATGTAATTTTTTTGACTCGAATTTAAAATCGCAGCTTATAGTTATCATAGAGCAAGTAATCACTATGGTGTATCTGATTTGTTGCTTTTCGTGAAGTACGGTAGGTAATCAAGAATTTAAAAAATACTCATAAATTGATGTCATAGACAGATAGTCAGATATTAAATATGCCACGTTCGAAACGTGAATAAAACAAGTTAGGTTTTATCTGTACGCAACGCTTTTCTATCTTTCAAAACAGTAGTGTATTTCTAATAATTGAAATACAGAATACTCGATATCGCCTGAGTTGCCGAAGAAAAGAAGAAAAATAATAGTAGGTATCCGATACTTTTTGAGCAAAAGTTGGAAAGACCAAGTACCAATTTGAAGAATATGTTTAGCGGAGAATGCCCGCATGTTTATAGTGACAAACAGGAATTTGCAGAAACTATAATTATGAGACGCTGACTGATATTCTAGTAAGTTAATATTTTTAGAGTTCGTTTTTTACCAGTTTATTAACTTGAAGACTGCTTAGGATACTCTGGATAAACTTATAGTTTCCGAGAAATTAGTTCACAAAAATCATATTAAATTCTCAATTTTAGGTTATGTATCGGGTCTTTTTGTTGTCATTGCGTTCCGTTATACCAGTTATTGAAGACCTATAAAATTATTTATTTGAAATAATTATGTATTATTTATTTAAAATAATTATGTATTATTTATTATTTTTATCTTAATAGTAATAATTAATCTAAAATCATATTATTTCAACATAAATATGGAAAATTTATTAAAAAATATTATTTTATTTGATGGAAATTGTATCGTGCAAAATAACACGTCACGTAGGTTAGGTTAGAACTGTGACTAAAACAAAGCGCGAGCCGAGCGAGCGAAGCGAGCGTGCCGCGGCAGTGGCCGGCGAAGCGCTAGAAAAACAAAATGATTATTTTTATTTCTTATAAAATAAAGTAGATCGTATCTACTTGGAATACCTAAATAAATCTACCATAGTAAATTAAATATCACGCAAATTGTTTCGCCATATCCCTTAATCATTGGACCTACCCTCAAAATTGTCAATTTTTAATATTTCTATAACCATAAGTTTCCATCATCCCCCCTTAAGGGGGAGGGTTCCGACCATCGTAAGCCCCCTCCCTCTCCGCCCCCCCCCCCCTTCCAAAAAAAACCCTCAAACTCAGCGGTGCATAAAGTAAAGTTTAACTACGGCTTTTAGTACAGTATTTATCTTGGATAGTTCACCTACTTACCTACTATACTTTTTTGTTTATGTAATAAACTTTATATGTACTAATGTATAAAGCTGAAGAGTTTGTTTGTTTGAACGAGCTAATCTCAAGAACTACTGGTCGATATGAAAAATTCTTTTTGCTTCTGATAGCCCATTAATCCAGGAACACATTACGCTGCCACCAATAGGAGCGGAGCATTACTAACTCCACGAGAACGATGTCGCTGGCGGCCGCTAGTGTTTGATATTTAAAAAAAAAAATTGGTGACTTGCACAACTAACATTTTTTTTTTTTAATCCAAACCCCTGGGCAACTCTGGCCCTAAACTACTCATTCCCCTTTATTAACTTATTTAGTATTAATATAGTACAATATTCATTAAAACCATTGATCCATTACATTTATATAGACAAATTTATAATTTACAAAAATATATTAGTACCTTATCCACCAATATCCTAATATCAGCAGTAATTTACGATTTTCTATCCTAGTGTAAATTGTACAAAGCGCTTGAATACATTATTTTCATTTGTGTGTATGTCAATGTTCTTTCTATTTTAACTACCACAGAGGCGGTCATTGTGAGGAATGAAGAACAAAATAAAGAGATGCAATACCAGCCGAGCAAATGACAAAAGACATCAGATTCGAATGCTATCCTGAGAACTCTGAAATGGACTTCCAATCCTGGCATATATTTCAAAGATACTTATGTGTTATCTGAGTACTTCTCATTAAGTAACAAGAGTATAAGTATGTTGTTTTGTCAGCGTTGTTTTAACGAAAAGGGTAAATTAAGATTTAACATTCGTGCTTACTTGTGATAAACCTTATGAGCGTGATTTATGTTTGTGTAATTTTAATCGCAAGCGTTATTTAACGACATATTTATTCATACACTGGTGAGAAACCTTATAAGTGTGATGTCTGTCAGTAAACTTTAAGCCGCAATGGTAATTTAAAAATACATATGCGCCCTCACACTGATGAGAAACCTTATAAGTGTTAAGTATATCAATGATATTTTCGTTGAAGGAGTCTTAACAATGCTTATATGTACACAAACGGGTGAAAAACCTTATGAATGTTATGTATGTCAACGTAATTTTAGTAAAAAAGGTAATTTAAAAAGACATATGCGTTCACACACTGGTGAAAAACCATATAAATGTGGAGTTTGTCAAAGCAATTTTACTGATAAGAGTCAATTAACAATACATATGGGTACACACACTGGTGATAAACCTTATGAATGTAATGTATGTCAACGTAATTATAGTAAAAAAGGTAATTTAAAAAGACATATGCGTTCACACACTGGTGAACAACCATATAAGTGTAGAGTATGTCAACGCAATTTTACTGATAATAGTAGCTTTACAAGACATATGCGTACACACACTGGTGAAAAACCTTATTCTTGTCATCTATGTCAAGGTAATTTTAGTGAGAAGGGTAAATTAACAAGACATATGCGTGTACACACTGGTGAAAAACCTTATACGTGTGATGTATGTCAACGTAATTTTAGTATGAAGAGTAATTTAATAATACATATTCGTACACACACTGGTGAAAAACCTTATGAATGTAGTGTATGTCAACGCAATTTTGGTCAAAAGATTCATTTAACAAGGCATATGCGGATACATATTGGTGAAAAACCTTATAAGTGTGATATATGTCAAAGTAATTATAGTGTAAAGAGTTTATTAAAAAAACATATGCGTGCACACACTGGTGAAAAACCTTATACTTGTGATGTATGTCAAGGTAATTTTAGTGAGAAGGGTTTATTAACAAGACATATGCGAGTACACACTGGTGAAAAACCTTATACGTGTGATATATGTCAACGTTATTTTAGTATGAAGAGTAATTTAATAAGACATATTCGTACACACACTGGTGAAAAACCTTATACGTGTAATGTATGTCAACGTAGTTTTAGTATAAAGTGTAATTTAATAAGACATATTCGTACACACACTGGTGAAAGACCTTATACGTGTGCTGTGTGTCAAAAAAATTTTAGTAACAAGAGTACTTTAACACAACATATTCATACACACGCTGGTGAAAAACCTTATACGTGTGATGTATGTCAAGGTAATTTTAGTAGGACGGGTTTATTAATAAGGCATATGCGTGCACACACTGGTGAAAAACCTTATACGTGTAATGTATGTCAACGTAGTTTTAGTATAAAGTGTAATTTAATAAGACATATTCGTACACACACTGGTGAAAGACCTTATACGTGTAATGTATGTCAAAAAAATTTTAGTAACAAGAATACTTTAACACGACATATTCATACGCATACTGGTGAAAGACTTTAGAGGCCTGATACACTGCATATTAAATACCTATCTTCGTATGTTAAATATTTAGTAGTCGCATATGTAGCGATCTCTACCTGTCCAACATCTACTCTACTTACTTAACCATTTCAACCATAGTGCACATGTTGTTCTTGCTCGTTGTTGACCCTGGAAAGATAGTTTGTATAAAATTGGCACATGCCTTTTTGATTAATTACTATTTCGTTTTAATTAGTGCCAATCCGTAGCAGTGCCAAAATTGCGTGAGTCAAAATTTCGCATAATTATCTTTAACGTGACTTGCATGATTATGGCTTTTATAACGCTTTTGTTGATTCGTATCTTCTTTCAATACTTTATGGCATAACTAATGATATAATTCTGTTTTATAGATATTGAGGCAAATATATAATACAATGGGGAGTAGAAATTTCGACAAAGACCATATCCTGGCCGCTCTAATACAAAATGTCGACCAGCTTCCGTTTTCTGATACTGACAGTGATAATATGTTGCCAAATGAAGTAGTTGATACATTCGAAGAGAATAATAATGAACCGTTATCAAAAATACGCATTTATTGTTTTTTTTTTTTGCCCTTTTAAAAAAAGAACATATTGATTTATCGGGATCATAACGTTGATATGTACTAAATTTGTATGTTACTTACCTACTTTTATATAACTTTAACAAAATGCTACGATAGTTTGCAATCAACTGACTATTATTTTTAATTTACAGTAGGTACACATACAAACATCATCAGCCATACAGCCTAATAAACTTAACTATAAATGACATTAGATGATGCACTCAGGCAGTGGTAAAACATAATTGTACTTAAGGTCAAAGTCCTTTGTCAGCAAACGAAATATCTTAAACAACGCTTATAATTATTTTTTTACAATACGTGTTCCACATGTCCGCCTCTATTCCGCACGCATATTCGCATTCTATGCCTTCATCATTATCAACCATTTTTTTTATCATCCCACTGCTGGACACAGGTCTCCTCTCATATGGAGAAGGATTGAGCGTAATCACTACGCTTGCGCAATGCGGGTTGGTGATTTCATACTTATAAAGTCCAGGTTTCCTCAAGACGACACCAGTAGTAAAGTGAGCTTCTTTTAAATTCGTTTGCCGCATCAATAATGTTCTGTCTTAAAACATCAACAGATGAGATCGGATGAGGTTCATTGGAAACTAAACTTTCATATGGCTCCATAAATAAGATCCATGGCGTCAGGTCGGGACTTCGGGCTGGCCACGGTATAGGTCCACCTCTTCCAATCCATTTGTTGGGGTAATTAGTGTCTAGCCACTCTCTGACACTTCTTCGGTAGTGAAACCGTCATGTTGATAGCATTGTTATCATTTAAACTGAGAGGTAAATCTTACAGTAATTCAGGTAAATCGTTTTTTAAATGAATACCTGACAATTTAAATTTCCTAATGTTCCTCACATTATGAAATGTAAATTATCAGGCAGAAACATAGCCCAATAAAATGGTTTGAAATTATTATGATCCAGACATTCAAACTGAACCGTCTCTGTGATCCCTTAGGACCTTTCTTATTAGGATTTCTGTTTTCTTTCGGAGCCCAATAATGAACGTTTTCGTAATTGGTGATGCCATCTTTATCAAAATTTGACTTATCTGTCCACAAAATGTGACTTAAAAATGCTTGGTTTTCTAAATCTGCACAGGATCTCCTTTTTCGATGAAATCTATTGGTGGGGATAAAGGCCTGCAGTATTCACTGTAAGTCACACTTTCCACTGCGGTCGTCCAAGTTCTCGGGCAACAATATTAGTGGACGTAGTTGGATCCGATTTAAACCGTTGCACTATTTCATTCTCTTGCTCTTCATCGTCATCATTGACACAAGGTCTGCTTATGTCTAATCGTCGCCTCGAAACAGAGCCAGTCTCTCTTAGTCGCCGGTAAACTCCGTCAAAGACAGTGACATCCGGAACTCGGCGTCCGGGATAATATACAATGTAATCATCCCGAGCTCTCGCGGATACACAGTTGCAGTACCCGTAACAAATTAAAATGTCTGTATACTCGTATTTCTCGTTCGTGAAGGTGGTCGTCAACAGTTCCAAATCAGAAGCACGTATCAAAGTCCATTTAACAAGTACAGTCACAAATATAAGGGGAAACAGCCCGGAAACACAAGCCAAGTAGAGTAAGAATCCAAGAGCACTAAGTATCAAATCTACTACGTACAAATCGCGTAAGCAGACTAACATTCACTAAAGCCAAACAGAATAACAACAAAATGGCCGAAAATAATCTATCTCGCTCACACTTACATAAACCGTCCCGCTTGCGCGCACCACAGCTCCGTCGAAGGATAACAGTACCGCAAGTTTTTGCTACTACCTGGGATCCTTTTATGAAAGTTTTTATAAGAATTCTGATACTACCCTAGCTTGTTATACCTTGTTGGATAGCTAAAGAAACCTAGATTTTAATTAGTACATCTGCAATATAACTTTTAAGACTATTTTTAATATTCTTAAAAGAAGAAAAATGTTTCTGCAAATTTGTTTATATGCGTTCGCGCAGCGGAATGTTGTTGAATTTAAAGATTTTAATTATGCAGATATTTAGTGTATGACGTCGTATAATTGAGTACGGTAAAAATAATTTGTGCACGTAGCCATTATGGAGAAATCACCAAAAACTGATTACGCTGGGCGAACGTTGTCCACCCATAAAATATATACCCATAAAAAATCATATAAATATGTCGATTAGTTTAGTCACAGGAAATTATTTTTCATTTTTCACATTTTCTACACGATGTAAATGTTGATAAGGAAGCGTTTACAGGTTAATGACCGCCGCATCCTGCGGCAACAAACTTTAATAATAATGGCGCGTAAAAAAGCAAGTCGATACAGGATCTGTCGTCGATCGGAGCTCAGTGAACCAATGTTTTTTAAAGGATGTTCTATTTCATTTGTAATTTTATGCGATTTCGTTTGTTTGAATTTTTTATTTTTTTGATGCTAATTTTTTTTCTATGGTTTAGGATTATTCCTATGTACCAGCATTGTTCGTGTTTTCATTTTTTGTCGTATTGTCAGCACCACTCTGTATAAAAGACCATACTCTCTAGTTACTAGAAAGTAGTACGTTTCAAATACTTGAATAAACGTTTTAAATGTTTCCAATGACTTTCATTAAAACAATTGTTATATTGACTTAATAAGCTTCCACTAAATGTAATATCAGCGTCTGGTTAATACTGACAAGTACAGACGACAGCACATCAAGTTACTACAATCTGTCAGATTCATTTATTTTAATTTCAACATTATCTCTAAAGTATTAAGGCTCAAGGTTGATAGGGAATACCTGGCAGTTTGGGGTAGCTTGACCAGCTGTCGTCCCTACATTAAACTGTCTATTAATTGGTATGGATAATTTTTATTCAAACCATTATTCATATCCTTTTCCAACTTTAAATTAATTTCTATGGGAGTATCACAGGATGAGCAATCTAATCTGATACTGCTTCTGGTCTACAGTAATACTATCTTTGTAAACATTTATATTCATACACTCTTTCAACTGACCTAAATCTTTGATTTAGATAAATTTTTCAACTAACTTATTTATTAATAATGTATATTCATTCTGACAACATTATAGAAAACAAAAAAAAATCATCGAGAAACAGAGCAATATAGACTTTAACATTTTTATATTTTTTTATAAAAGGACAAGGTTCATAATCAGATTTTTATAGCCTAACTTTAACAAACAATCCTCTACTTAAATATATTCTAAGTCTATTAAGTCGTGAAAATGGATGTTTCTTGAACTAAAAATTTTAAAAGTAGGGCAACACTAAGTCTTAGTAAGTACAAGTACATCAAATGTCATCGGCAGTCATCGATTTGTTTTGTGACTTGTTATTTATTGAAATATGTATTAATTTTCAATTCTATTTAGACAAAACATCGAAGAAATGTGTTAAATATGAGAAAAACAAACCGGAGTGGAGCTCGGGAAATTATTTTTAAGTTTATCATCAATGTTTGTTAGCACACGAAGCTGGACAAATTTTATCAAATATGGATGATATTTATGCTCACACAGTTGCTAAAACAGGTATGTAATCATGTTACTGTTTGTTTTTATCTACGAGAAGCTTCAAATTTACTAGGTCAACTATTTTAAAGCTAAAATAAGGATTATTTACATTGCGCATTTATAGGTTAGATTACAGGTATAGGCAGACCAATAAATAATAAGTCACAAAACAAATCGATGACTGTTGATGACATTCGATGTCCTAAGATTTAGTGTTGCCCTATTTTTAAATGTTTTAGTTTCAGAAACATTCATTTTCACGACTTTATAGACGGCTTGTATCTAATATAATTACTTTTTTCATCATTATTTTACATATAAACGGACTTTTAGTCCACCATGTATTTTTATTTATTTACGTATACGCAATTCGAATTTGAATAAAAAAATGCAATTTCTACTACCCATATCCTCCCGTGGGTGTCGTAAGAGGCGACTAAGGGAACTCTCTCACCAGGGAAGCGGGCAGCAGCGCTTCTTCTGTGGAATATCAAATCCTGCGATCCCCAACCCGCTTGCCAAGCGTGGGGATTATGGCAACCCCCCCCCCCATAATGATGCACACGACTAAGCCAAGGCCCCTAGTCCCCGGCAGCTCCGCTATTCCTGGTCATTGTGGTAGCGACCAAGGTAACGGCGGGGCAAGGGGTGCGAAGAATCTCCGGAAGAGATCCGGCTACCACAAACAACGACGGATCGACCTGGCAACACTGAACGTGCGCACACTGCGGACCGACGAGAGGGTTATTGAACTGGAGGAAGAATTGAGCAGGTTACGATGGGGTGTCCTGGGATTATCTGAAGTCCGAAGAGAGGGTGAGGACTCGATAATCCTTAAATCCGGTAACTTGCTCTATTTCCGGGAGGGCGACCATCAGTCCCAAGGTGGTGTCGGGTTCCTCGTCCACAGGTCCCTTGTGGACAATGTAGTGAAGATCGAGAGTGTGTCGACCAGGGTGGCGTTCCTGGTACTCAGAATAACCAAACGGTATTCGCTGAAGGTCATTCAGGTATACGCCCCGACCTCGACACACTCCGACGATGAAGTAGAGACTATGTATGAGGACATCTCTAAAGCCATACATAGCTCAAAAACTCACTACAGCGTTGTCATGGGGGACTTCAACGCTAAACTTGGAGAGCGGAGCGGTGAAGAGCTCGGACTGGGAAATTTTGGATTTGGGCGTCGGAACTACCGAGGCCACATGCTAGCTGGCTTCATGGAGAAGGAGGGACTCTTTATGATGAACTCCTTCTTCAGGAAGCGTGAACAGCGAAAGTGGACTTGGATCAGTCCCGACGGGGTCACTAAGAACGAGATAGACTTCATTATGACGACAAAAAGGCACATATTCAATGATGTCTCAGTGATCAACTCGCTCAAATGCGGCAGCGATCACCGTATGGTCAGAGGCACATTGAATCTGAATATAGTGTCCGAAAGATCTCGCCTGATGAAGTCTACGCTCCGGCCAGCACCCATCCAGATCCATAACTCCGAAGGTTTCCAGCTCGAGCTCCAAAATCGCTTCGAATGCCTAAGTGGCGACGTGGACGAATACAATGACGGGTTTGTAGAAGCTGTCCGTACGGTCGGGACCAAGTATTTTAAGACCCGCCGTACAAATAAAACTAAAAAGCTCTCGGACTACACTCTCGAGCTCATGGAAGATAGACGTGAGATGGTTTTGCGTTCGTCAAGTGATGCTTGCAGATACCGGCAGCTCAATAAGCAGATCTCAAAGTCTCTGAAGCGCGACCTACGTCGGTATAATACCGAGCGTATAACGGAGGCCATAGAGCGAAACAGAGGCTCTAAAGTTTTCGCTAGGGATCTGACTATTGGGCATAGCCGGCTAAGCAAGCTGAAGACTGACGACGGCAGGATCATAAGGTCCGGGCCCGAGCTTTTGAGGGAAGTCGAGAATTTTTATGGACAGCTCTACACTTCGACGACAAAACCCGCATTAAATCTTGCTGAAGACCCTAGAGCAAGATTAACCCGACACTACACCGAAGATATCCCGGACGTCAGCCTGCAGGAGATTCGATTGGCTCTGGAACAGCTTAAAAACAACAAGGCGCCGGGCGATGACGGAATAACGGCAGAGTTACTGAAGGCGGGTGGTGAACCGATCCTTAGGGCCCTTCAGAAGTTATTTAATTCCGTCATAGTCGAGGGAAAAACGCCACAGGCATGGCACAGAAGTGTGGTGGTACTCTTTTTCAAAAAGGGTGACAACACCCTTTTGAAAAACTACAGACCCATCTCACTTCTGAGTCATGGCTATAAGTTGTTTTCGAGAGTCCTCACGAATCGTCTCGCCTGCAGGTTTGACGACTTCCAGCCACCCGAACAAGCCGGTTTCCGAAAGGGCTTCAGCACAGTAGACCACATACATACGCTACGGCAGGTTATACAGAAGACCGAGGAGTATAACCTACCCCTTTGCTTGGCGTTTGTGGACTACGAAAAAGCCTTTGATTCGATCGAGACCTGGGCTGTACTGCAGTCTCTCCAGCGGTGCCAAGTAGACTATCGGTATATCGAAGCGCTGAAGGGTTTGTACGAAAACGCCACCATGTCAGTCCGAATACAGGACCAGACCTCGAAACCAATACCTCTCCAGCGTGGTGTCAGACAGGGAGATGTTATCTCCCCGAAATTGTTCACCGCTGCATTGGAGGATGTCTTCAAGGTTCTGGACTGGAAAGGACTGGGCATCAACATCAATGGCGAGTACATGACACACCTTCGGTTTGCTGATGATATCGTAGTCATGGCTGAGACCGCGGAGGACCTGAGTACAATGCTCGAAGACCTCAGCAGAGCCTCCGAGCGAGTCGGTCTTAAAATGAACATGGGCAAGACGAAAGTCATGTCTAATGCCCATGTTGTACCGACTCCTATAAAGATTGGAGACTCTGTTCTCGAAGTTGTTGACAGTTACGTGTACCTGGGACAAACTATCCAGTTAGGAAGGTCCAACTTCGAGAAAGAGGTCAATCGTCGAATCCAACTCGGCTGGGCTGCTTTCGGGAAGCTACGAAGAATCTTCTCGTCCCAAATACCGCAGTGTCTCAAGACAAAAGTCTTCGACCAGTGTGTGTTGCCAGTGATGACATATGGAATTGAGACGTGGTCGCTAACAATGGGCCTTATGAGAAGGCTCAAAGTCACTCAAAGGGCAATGGAGAGGGCTATGCTTGGGGTTTCACTGCGCGATCGAATCAGGAATGAGGAGATCCGCAGAAGAACGAGAGTAACCGACATAGCCCGAAGAATTGCAACACTAAAGTGGCA
This sequence comes from Sesamia inferens, assembly GCA_037179545.1. Lineage (NCBI taxonomy): Eukaryota > Metazoa > Arthropoda > Insecta > Lepidoptera > Noctuidae > Sesamia > Sesamia inferens. Next base: position 1,310,345 of record CM073946.1, on the reverse strand, counting down.
GTGGGCTGGACACATTGCCCGTAGGACCGATGCCCGATGGGGCCGACGGGTTCTCGAGTGGCGACCACGCACCGGAAGACGTAGCGTGGGTAGGCCCCCGACAAGGTGGACCGACGACCTGGTGAAGGTCGCGGGAAACCGCTGGATGCGGGAGGCGCAGAACCGGTCGTCGTGGAGAACCTTGGGGGAGGCCTATGTCCAGCAGTGGACGTCTTTTGGCTGAAATGATGATGATGATGATGAATTTCTACTAACTTTTCATTGTAAAATCTCGATTTACCACATCACTATTTATTTGGGACAAAAAACCTGCAACACTGGAAATGTAATTTTTCTGACTCGAATTTAAAATCGCAGCTTATAGTTATCATAGAGCAAGTAATCACTATGGTGTATCTGATTTGTTGCTTTTCGTGAAGTACGGTAGGTAATCAAGAATTTAAAAAATACTCATAAATTGATGTCATAGACAGATAGTCAGATATTAAATATGCTACGTTCGAAACGTGAATACAACAAGTTGGGCTTTATGTGTACGCAACGCTTTTCTATCATTCAAAACAGTAGTGTATTTCTAATAATTCAAATACTGAATTGATAACCACCACATGACGCTGGCAGAATAGTCGATATCGCCTGAATTGCTGAAGAAAAGAAGAAAAATAATAGTAGATATCCGATACTTTTTGAGCAAAAGTTGGAAAGACCAAGTACCAATTTGAAGAATATGTTTAGCGGAGAATGCCCGCATGTTTATAGTGACAAACAGGAATTTGCAGAAACTATAATTATGAGAAGCTGACTGATATTCTAGTAAGTTAGTATTTTTAGAGTTCGTTTTTGTACCAATTTATTAACTTGAAGACGGGTTTTAGTGCAGTATTTATCTTGAATAGTTCACCTACTTTCTATACTTTTTTGTTTAGTTAATAAACTAAGGTCAGAAAAAAAAACAACATGACTTAGTTATTGCACTAAATTTACAAAATTGTATATTTCATAGTGTTGAATGTATTCTTAATTTATCTATAATATATATAAATCAATGCCTCTTTCTTTGTAATTTTATAACTCAAAAACGGACTCACCTATCCAAATCAAATATTCTGGCTTTGTTTTGACTATTTAGTAGATGGTTTATGTGAAGTTTGAACAGAATCGGTCCAGCGGTTCTTCATTTATAACATTTTTTGTAACAAATTAATTCAATGAACGGTGGATCATCATCTCATCTATATGTATAAAAATTAATGCCACATTCTTTGTAATTTTATAATCCACCAAAACTGTGTAATTGCATCAGATTGGCAGTGTAAAACTTATTGCCAAATTTAATTGAAGCTACGATCTTTATACGCAGCGAAGCACGTATCGGTATATATAAAACAATACCTATGTTGTAAGCTGTACTCTTCAATTAAGAAACATTATTATCGAATTATATGTGAGGTGACTGATATTACCTTTAGTCTGTTAACTTACATTTTTCTTTTTAAACTTGGTTACAGTTTGTATTTTATTTAGAAACTAGATACAAAGTATGCCAACAATGCATACGATGAGCAAACTAGAGGTAATATTATATAGTGACTTACTAATGGTCTACCCTCAGAATTAAAAAACATGTTTTATTCATAAAAATATCAAATTGGTAACTCTAAACATTATCCCCCTTATTCATAAACGCTGCTTAAAGTTAACTAGTTATTAGCAATTATTTAACCATACATTTTTTGATAGTGTTTAAGGGGTTTATTCATAAACGATTATTAAAGTTAAGTGACCTGCATACGCCAAAAATGTATGGTTAAACAATCGCTAATCACTAGTTAACTTTAAGCAGCATTTATGAATAAAGAGGTATAACTTTAATATAATCTCGGTGGTAGGCCATAACATCGGCTGCCGTCAGAAGTTACCACCCACCAGATAAAGTCTTGCCGCCAAACGATTCTGGCGTGATATCTGGTGAAGCCGTACGGAGGACGGGTCTGAGCAGTTGTGTTGCAATGTGTGTCGATTATGATGCGCCATATGTTGTTGTGTCGGGAGTTTGGTCGTGGAGGATCTCCAGATCAATCCCCTTGTGGTGTAGCATCGTTGGTCGTGTTGTTGAGTTTAACATTGCATCACCTCGCTCAACTGCCGTCTCCCTTCCTATTCACTAAGTTTTTTTTTATCGAATAGGCTAAATAAACTAGTACGCTTTACCATCAACGATTGCATCACTGCTTACCATCAGGCGGGATTGCAGTCAAGCACTAATTTATAATTATTAAAAAAAAATGTAGGTAGTAGTGATTGTAGACATTGTAGTGTTTTTAAAGACCTACAGATGTTATCAATTGTATCAACAATAATGCTTACATACATATAAAATGCTTCACTGTATATGTAGTTTGATATTGAGATAGACTCATGATGATAACTTAATGTTGTTTGGTTGCTATTTAATATGAATAATCCTGTATTCTTTAAAATAAATAATAAATTAACTAATATGTTATTCTTTGCCAAATAAGCTTGTGCAGTGGTCAGTTAAATTAGTAGCATGGCCGACTCTCCGGCTTATATTAGAATTACCTTTATGGCATTTTTTTTTTATATAAATTATAAACCAGCGCTTAACCGCAATCCCGCCTGATGGTAAGCAGTGATGCGAGCGTTGATGGTAAAGCGCGCTAGTTTATTAAGAGCTCATTCACTCTAGCCTTGAAGACACTCAAATTGTACTGTGACGGAAACACCGACGCTGGCAAATTGTTCCAGTCCCTCGATGTACGCGGTATAAAGGAGGAAGCAAAACGCTTCGTCCGGATCGCAGTGGTGTCAACAACGTAAGGGTGGAAACTCGCCGTACGACGGGTCGTCCGATGATGGAACGGAGATGGGGGAATTAAATCATGCAATTCCCTTGCACACTCACCAGAATGCATCCTATAGAAGACCGAAAGGCTGGCTACTCTACGCCTGTGCTCCAGGCTTTGGAGACAGTTTCGAGTTAAGTCTGGGTCGCCAATCAGCCTCTTCGCACGCCTCTCCACCGAATCCAAAGTGGCAAGGTGACAGCACCAGCCCAAATGTGGCTGCAGTACTCCACACACGAGCGGACCTGTGCTTTGTATAAAATTAGAAGCTGCCTTGGTGTGAAGTACCGCCGAACCTTCGCGATGACGCCTAGATTTCTGGCAGCATGTTGGATGGATGGGAAATGAAATGACATCTCCCTCTCAGAGCGGAATGGAAGGGTGTGACAAACTTTACCTGATTAATGTTCGTATACCAGAAGGATACTCAAGCATTAATCTCTGTTTAAACATTACTTAAAACTAGTTTCAACCAATCAAATGTCTTGAAGTTAGTTTAAAAGTAACGCTTGAGTTTTGAATGAGCTTCTGGAATACGAGCCTTAAATCCACCCGTGTTCCTTCAATTGCATCTGCGCTAGGGCTTAAGTAATTCACACTCATTAACTAATTTTATAAACGTAAAGTTTGTACTTGCGGGACTGAGATCACCAGTATGTTTTCATAATTATATATTTATCTTTTTACAGGCAAACTCTCTAATAAACGCAAGCCGCTTTAAAGTGTTCCGACGGCTTTTTAAATCTCCAATAAAGCAGATAAATACTGGCGGTGACTGTCAAACTAAACGTATTGCTTCTGCAGAGTAATTATCAGAAGTTTGTGAAGGACTACATTATGTTATTGACCCAAAGGAAGAATATCTAAGTGATGGTATGTTTTAAAAACAAAAATAATATTTTCAGTAAATAACTTCCTAAACAAAAATATAATCTGTTCATTTTATGTTGATCACATAATGCACAATAATGTGTTGAGTTATTTCAAACAAAGATTCTGAACCCCCAGTGGTGAAATATAGCGTCGGTTTTTTCCCGATTTAAAAAAAAAATAAAAACAGGTTTTCACTTTAGATCGTTCATAATTGCTATACTTTTATAACCCAATAAAACTTTAAAGTAAAAAATAATTAATTGATTAATTACACAAATAAGCGCAATATGAACAAGACTAGAAAAACTATCCTATCAGCTGATTTAATAAAGTCAACACCATACCTATAAACACGCACTGCAGCACGCTTGCAACGTTCAACACTGATTTCTGTAACCGCTCATTAACGACATAAATGTCTCTCATAATTTTGTTAGTGGTATGCGGTGTAGCTTTTTCGCAAAGTTCGCGTTACGATGTCAGATACACCCTGTATACAAACGCAGTCTGAATTTTTGTTCCAAGGGCACGCCATGTGGAGTGGCGTCATAATTACCCGAGTTCATTCATTAAAAAAATCGTTATATTATAAACTTACTTGTCATTGGATAGATAAAGTGGTCTGTCTTTCTAAAATGACTAAACTTTCACGGTGTATAAATCCAACATGTCGGCTGTAATCATTCATCGTGTATGTGTGTTTTTGCGTTATTCGAGTGTGTTAACATCGATAGTAAATAGGGGCGGATCGTGAGTATGCCATGTCAAAGAACTGTTTCTATAACACATATTATTATTAAATATTACTTAACTCTACGCACGAATTAGTTGTACAAAAGGCGACTATATTGCTGTAGCAATCTCTTCCAGGCAATGTTTGGGTGAGAGAAAAACCATAAAAAAACATAGGTGAAACCGTGTGGGGCAGCTAGGACTATATCTATACTAATATATAAAACTGAAGAGTTTGTTTGTTTGTTTGTTTGTTTGAACGTGCTAATCTCAGGAACTACTGGTCCGATTTAAAACATTCTTTTTGTGTTGGATAGCCCATTAATCCAGGAGGGCTTTAGGCTATATAACATCAAGCTGTGACTAATGGGAGCAGTCTTTACCTGTATTGCAGCAACTATTCAAATTGCCTACCGTTTTGTTCGATGCACAAAGAGGCACGTTTTTGAACATTGTCTTTTAATTAATTTAAAGTCACTCTGTCTTGTTTCACTGTATTTGAAGCAGCAATTATTTGCGGTTTTAATTGTTCTACACTGCTTGCTTCTTCGGTGTACACTAGTCTCTTTATTTCAGACCACAAAAAAAAGTCTAATTGTGTCAAATCCGGGCTGCGAGGTTGCCACGCCACGGGACCACCTCGCCCGATCCACCTATCACCAAAACTCGCGGTTCAGTTACTCTCACACTGAACGATAATAATATGCGGGACAAGCATCGTGTTGGTAGTACAGATTTCTTAAACAGCTGACAGATACATCTTCCAATAACTCGGGAATTGCGTTCTGTATCATGTCTAGGTACGTTCCACCGCTGAGGTTACCCTGAATAAAAATAGGGCCTATTATTTTGTCTCTAATAATCCCAGCCCACACATTCACACTAAATCGGATTTGGTGGAATTGTTCTCGGATTAAATGTGGGTTGTTTATTGAGTCCAGTGCTCGTTTTGGATATTGAACATCCCAACTCGAGTGAACGTGGATTCATCCGTCCAGAGAATATTGCTGTTAGGATGTTTCCTAAGCCAGCAACAGAACACTATTCTGGATTCAGGATCAGTCCCGTATAAGGCTTGTACTCGTCGGTAGTGGTACGGGTGCAATCCTTCCGCATGTAACACTTTCCAAACATAGTACCGGCTGACTCCCGAAATGTCTGGCAGCCACTCTAGTACTCTGTCGCGGGTGTCGCTCGAAATAATCCAAGACATTTTCTTCGAGAACAGGTGAATAACGTATGCGACCCGCGCTTGCGCGTGCGATGGGGTGCGAAACTGGCCGTGATCAATCAGCCGTTGTGTTGCTGTTAAAATGGTTTCCAGTCCTGGCACTTGTGGGTTGATCACTCCTCGTTTGCGTAACAATTCGAGGCGATTAAGCGCAGCGTACAATCTTCTTGCTTCCCGTAAATTGTCACCACTTATTGCGTACAGGCGCACCATTTCTAGCCACTCGATATTCGAATACTGATAGTTTCTATCACTAATAATGAAGTAAGTAGGTAACCTATTCACTAGTCACTAGGTACTCTACTCTCGTACTAGCGATCGCGAATAACACGTGATTCCCGGTCGCCCGCGCACAATTTTTCGCTTCCGGGGTTAGAACGCAAACTGAGCTGAGCCCACCTATTTATTTTTTAAGTGAAAGTGACACCACATGCCGCGCGCGCCGCACTTGTTAAAGGATAGCGTCCGACATTCTTATTGACTTACGTTGATTGGCTTACGTTATTTTGTCTCAGAAAATGATGAATGAAATGAATTGACCAATAGATTTGCGCGGAGTGGGTATTTTGTCCGTTTGATACGTAAACATTATTAACAGGATGTTTCGTATTGCTGATGTATTATTTATTTTTCGCTATACCTATTATCTTAATTAAAGGTACAAAACAAATAATCACGGCTAGGGGTATATTACGTCGGATACAGTCAGTGAACCATCCTTGTAAGACGACTAAAATGTCAAAGTGTATATTAGTATAGATTATTATCGTCAATATTTGTTTGAGTTCATAATAATCAAAAGTATTGTGGATGTGCCAATAAACAGAAATAAAAATGCCATGTCTCTTACTTCTATTGTCTATGAATTTAACTTGAATTTGTAAGTAGTTCATACTAAGGGTATGCTGCCGAGATAATCCCATTGCTACCATGTCAGTATCGATGACGGAAATTCTGAGAAACTAAGGACAATATTGTCGAAAATTGTAGGCACGCTTCGGGTGATAACTTGATACTCGTATGTATATCGGGTGATACTATAAAACCGTGAAGATTTGGGCCTGACCTGATGATGGAGATGACAGACAATCAAGAGAACTCCACATAGGAACAAAACTTATTTGATTTGTATTTGATGATTTGATTGATTGACTAGACCTTTAAACATTGCACGTACACTTAATGTAAATATCAGTATACACTAAAGTTTTTCATGTTTTTAACTCTGTCATGGAGTACAACACAGATATGATGGTTAGCAATAAGCGTAATTTGAGAGTGACATTTGATTAACGTGTCATGTTAAGCTACCGTTTCTATATTATCTACCATATGACTGCGAAAAAACAGAAATAAATTCAGCAGCTACATTATTTTCGCTAGTGTTAAGAGGGTCAAATCAAATCAAATCATTTATTATTTGTAAAACATAGGTAACAAAAAGTACAGATCTTATAGATAAAATATACAGTGCGCTGTGTTTTGTCTTTGGTGAGACATTCAAATAACTCTGCTTGCGAGGTATAGAATCTGTATGACGTCAGTGTGACACGTTGTTCCATGTGGCGTTTGTAGGTACCGCTCCATCGCTTTTGCATTTTGAAAACCAGATGTCTATTAGTGGCCTGCGCCCAAAAAACAAGTCCATATCGTAAAGTGAACCGACTAGTCCATTATATGCTGTTAGTAAAGTTTAAACATTTACTTTTCTTGACCACTGGGAGAGTGCATATGCAGACTGGCTGAGTCGCTTGCATAATTCTTCTGTATGAGGTCTCCACGTAAGTTTATTGTCAATCTTAATACCCAAGAACTTGACATGAATAACTTCTTCTATTTCATTACACCTTTATGAAATATTTACAGTAAGGCTGTTATTATTAAGCCAATCAATGATATCAGAAAGAGAATTTTCAATATCATTTTGATAATTTTGTGAGTCGCATTCAATTAAGGCAGTAATGTCGTCTGCGAAAAGGACCATTTTTTGAAGTGTGGCTTTTGGAAGATCATTGATGTAGATTTAAAAAAGCAATGGTCCTAAGACGCTTCCTTGAGGCACGCCATAATTTATACGTCTTGGTACAGATTTATAGGTCGTAACCATTTTAGTCTTGGGACAAATTCTTTTGACCTCTGTGCACGTATACCTTTCACTTAGATACGATTCCAACAGTTTCAGGACATTCCCTCTGATACCGTAGCTATGAAGTTTCTGTAGTAAGATCTTATGGTCTACATAGTCGCATGCCTTAGTCATATCTGTAAAGATGGCGCAAATCGGATTTCTTTTATCTACTGACGATATTATTCTGGATATTAATTCAAATAGTGCCATATTAATTGTTTTATTTTTTTGAAATCCCTTTTGTTCCTTACAGAATAATTCATACTTTTCAAGATATATGTAAAGAGACTGATGGATTATTTTCTCTATTACTTTTGACATTATTGGGATATTTGCCAATTGCAAAAATCCCAAAAATTCATTAATTTCCGATTTTTGATCTTAGTGTAAAATGTACAAAGCGCTTGAATACATTATTTTTATTCGTGTGTATGTCAATGTTCTTTCCACATTTACTTATTATATTTACTACCACAGAGGCGACCATTGTGAGGAAACCAAAACGGAAAACGAAGAAAAAAGAAAGAGATGCAATTACAGCCGAGTAAATGACAAAAGACATATCAGTCTCGAATGTTATCCGGGAAACTCGGCAGTTGACGTCCAAGATTGGCACATATTTCAAAGAGACTTCCGTGTAATCTGCGTAATTCTCATTGAGTAAAAAAAGAACAAGTGTTTTGTTTGTCAGCATAGTTTTATTGAAAAGTGTAAATTAAAATTTCACATTCGTACACACTGGTGTAGTAGTATTATGTATGATGTAATTTTAGTCGAAGGAGTCATTTAAGAATGCATATGTGTACAGAAACTGATACAAAATTTTTTAAATGTGATGTATGTCAACGAAACTTAAGTCGAAAGAGTAATTTAACATTGCACATGCGTACACACTCTGGTGAAAAACCTTATAAGTGTAATGTATGTCAACGTAATTTTAATACTAATAATATTTTGACAAATCATTTGCGTACACACACTGGTGAAAAACCATATAAGTGTGAAATATGTCAACGCAATTTTACTAAAAAGATTCATTTAACAACGCATATGCGTACACACACTGGTGAAAAACCTTATACGTGTAGTGTATGTCAAAGCAATTTTACTAACAAGAGTGACCTAACAAAACATATGCGTATACACACTGGTGAGAAACCTTATAAATGTGATGTATGTCAACGTAATTTTAATACTAAGACTATTTTGACAAATCATTTGCGTATACACACTGGTGAAAAACCATATAAGTGTGAAGTATGTCAAAGCAATTTTACTAACAAGAGTGACCTAACAAAACATATGCGTATACACACTGGTGAGAAACCTTATAAATGTGATGTATGTCAACGTAATTTTAATACTAAGACTATTTTGACAAATCATTTGCGTACACACACTGGTGAAAAACCATATAAGTGTGAAATATGTCAACGCAATTTTACTAAAAAGTTTAATTTAACAAATCATATGCGTATACACACTGGTGAAAGACCTTATAAGTGTCACTACGCTTATAGGGTTTTTGGCGTTGACATACACAAATGTCATCGTAGTTTTAGTCGGAAGAGTCTTTTAGCAATACATATGCGTACACACACTGGTGACAAACCATATAAGTGTGAAGTATGTCAACATAATTTTAGTCAGAACATTTTATTAACAAGACATATGAGTACACACACTAGTGAGAAATCTTAGAGGCGTGATGTACGTGTTATACTAAATCTTTAGTTTATAGCTCTAGCGTGACTATCGAGAGTAGTTACATAAGCAGCGATCTCTAACTGTTAAAAATCTATCCTACGTACTTAAGAATTCCATCCATAGTGCACATTTGTTGTTCTTATAAATGTTCATTCTTGACCTGTTGAAAAATCTTTTTATTCAATTTTTATTTTTATTCTGCCTACGCTATTTGTAAAATGAATGCTCGATCTTGATTATGTTAATTTTATTTTTACTTATTTTTAAAGGAGAATGCCGTAACCTGTACCAAACGCTTATTAAAAATATGTTTCTCTTAAATACTTAAACACTTTTTGACTAACATTCCCAAAATATGAATCATTATTACTATATTAGTTACGAAATGGTATTAAAAAGTTTTTCCTAAAAAGCATTTCCGGTAGTCAAGAATTTTATTGATGCCATTGCCAGCACAAAAAAACACGATTCCAAGCAACAAAAAATCGTTAAGAGAAATCGATCACAGAACGATTGCTTAAACGATTAAAATGATTTCACATTCGTTAAGGCACAGATAGTGAATAAAAAAATCTTTTTTTTTTGTGGTTTTTGAATAGAAACAGGTATACACAGCCACACATCAAGTTATACAGGCAGTTTTGGCGGGAAAGTCAAGCTGAGTGTCACGCTCATTTTTCATTGGACTTTTAAAATTATTTATAGTGTTGTTTAGGTACTAAATAAAAGCGCGTGATTTATGTAGTAAACAGTATATTCAGTGAATAATTTATAAAGAACATTGAAATATTGTAGCATAGTGGCGACATCATGACTTTAACCCAAACCCCTCCTAGTCGGCTCATGCGGGAAACGAAAGGAGATTAAGTTACGAAGTTAAAATCCATTTATGTATTCGACTGAAGCACTTGTATCCATGGTCATGCAATAAATTATTTAAAAAGAAAAACAATTTATACATGTCGACCTTGAGAGCGCGCTTATCTTGCTCGAAATAAAGATCGTTTTCATTGTGCAACTGTATATCGTCAGGTGCTGTTGTTGTTTAGACTGAATAAACAATTTATTTATTAGTCGATTATATTTTCGCCTATATCGATTTTAGACATTTTGAATCGAGATAGCAATACTCCTAAACAACTGTCAAATGTCAACCCTCTCACAACACCTCGTACTCATTCCTGTGCGTTACATCAAAGAGTTCCTTTGCCGTCATGTTGGCACTAATGCAAATTAGTGTGTGAGAGAGAGAGAGAGAGAGAGAGAGAGAGAGAGAGAGAGAGAGAGAGTGCGTCTACCTTGTTTACGTTATTGAAAGACATGCAAACAACATGACGGCAAAGGAACTATTTGATGAAACGCACTATCGTGAATCGTTCATGTTTATGTTGATATTTTGATGTATTGCTGGTTGTTTTTGTCCTTTTGTCCGTTGGATTGAGCTTTGTTCCTCTGGATCGAATTTTCCTTATATATTATAGTGAACGGTATCTTGCAATATTTTAGGCGGGTTTTTTTTTTTAATATAGTTATGAGGAAAAATCTCAATACTGCGGATTCGAAAACAAAAACGCTTAATGCCAATGATAATATTAAACAATAAGCTGGCTAAATATGGCTATTTCATTCAAAAGCAGTTGGTACAGACTTTCATACAAAAATCGGCATTCTCGTTTTATAATTTGTATTCAGTTCACAATGTATTTTTCCTATAATTATTGTGTTTACATCTGCCCCCTAATCGAACATATTTTTGTCAAATGATTGTGACTAGTTGGGATCAGTTGGGATCCTTTGGATCGCCCATTGGTCCGTTCGGTCCAAACAATCCTAACTAGTCGCAATCATTAGACAGATATATGTTCGCCGATTAGGCTTGCTTTAGTATTCTGTAATTAAAGGAGTACAAGTTAAAGAACATTTTGTTTTATTGTACGGACGAAACAGGTTAAGCTGCCCTAAATTGTCAAATATTCCCGATCAACCTTGAGCCTTAATACTTTAGAGATAAAATTGATAATCTAATACAGAAATCTGACAGATTGTATTAGCTTGATATGCTGTCGTATGTAAATTTGTATTGTATATTGCCGGGGCTACATTAGCGGGCCAAGATTCATATTGCGTTGACGTGAAAAACATCCGTTGTCGGACATACACGATTTTCTTGTCTACATTAGCGAGCGTAGATTCAGAAAGCGAAGACGATGGAGGAAGCAATGGCTTTGCATTAAATGTTAGTAAATTTTTATTTATTGCATTACTAAAACAAACAAACAAAACAAAAACAACGAAAAAAATGCAATAAGAACTTCAAAGTCTGGACGACACTGAAGTGACGTAGGTGTAGCCACTCAAGCGAGTATTGTCGCGACAAATCCTTTGAAGCGCACCACTTTACCGACAGTGCCCGATGCTACATCGTCTGCGCACGAATACATTGCGCTGTAACGTTGTACCCGGCTACATACACACATACGTAGCCCGCTAATGTAGCCAAAGCATATGTGTATCCTTTGTCGGAGATCCACAATAAATATCGCAATACCAAAATAAAAATGGTGGTAAAACTGGTGAAGGTCGCGGGAAGCCGATGGATGCGGGAAGCACAAGACCGGTCAGCGTGGAAAGCCTTGGGGGAGGCCTTTGTCCAGCAGTGGACATCCATAGGCTGAAGAAGAAGAAATAAAAATATCTTTATCAGTATATTATTTAAACAATAATGGTGAAATGTGCAAAATGTGTAAAATTGATAACTGTAAATAATTAAATGTTATCAAAAATATTATATGGATATTAAAGAATAAAGCTATGTACAGACGACAGCACAACATGCTTCTACAGTCAGTCAGATTTATTTATTAGATTAAATTTTATGTCTAACTAGCGACCCGCCCCGGCTTAATACACTATAGAAAAACTGTGAACATATAAAAAACAGCGGCTCGCCGCCGCTCCTGCCGCCTGGGCTGGCTGCTCCTATCTACAATTTTTAAATCTCTAATATCTTCTAAAGTTTTATTTAAATCAAATACTGTAAAGGGCAATATAAATCTATATTTAATCATTAATTTATTTAAGCTATTAAATTGGATAAGGATTAATGCTGTGTTGGTTAAAATCGCTTCGAAAATTGGAAGTTATTTGTCTGAAAAAATAAATGACAAAAAAATGATATTGTGGGATAATCATAAGAGATAGACATATACCATCGCGGACTTTTTTGTACACATACCTATTATACCTATACATACCTACTAATTGTCCTAAATTTCAGCAATCAATAGAAATACATCACAATATTTAAAATAGGTAGGTACTATTTCGATTCATCAAGGAATTACCTAAACCCTGTGACAACAGTTTGAGGCGCGCGTTGTCACCGCGCGCCGTGGACTACCCTGGCTCGGTTAATGATGCAAGGTTTTTAAAAATATCGATATCGATATTTATCATATTTGATCGATAATGATACATCGAATTATCGGTCAAGTAGGTCGATATATCGAAATTTTGTCAATATTTTTAAATTTTGAACAGCTTTAGGTATCTATAACAAATGTTCCTAAATTTCATACAAAACTTTACAGCATTTAATGTTAGATGAAATAAAATGCGCTTTTTTTTCAAAAATTTATTAAATAATGTTTAATTCCAGTATTCAGTACCCGTTATTGAATTTAAAAATAGTAACTTTGAAAGTCTGCTTCCATGTAGACGGCTTCTGCACTGAGTTATAGTGGGTCCTGCTTTTGAAAAAAGACGTTCAGAAGGAACACTTGTTGCCACAATTGGAAGGTGACTCATTGCGATTTTAAAAAAATTGGGATATAAACAATGCATCTCTTGCCATGTTTCAAAAACGTTTGTTTTTAAAGCATTTACAGGAGCAGCAAGATATAATGTTAGTTCGTCGTCACCGTCAGTTTTCTTTCTTTTTATTTGAGAGTGAGCCAATGATTTGTGGTGCTTCCAAAAATCAAATTCATCTTTATCTTCATCATCTTCTGAAGAAGTTGATGAAGCTGTTGCACCATCAGCTGCAACAGCGTCATCAACCTGATGAGCTGAGATTTATATTCGGAAATGAGTTTTCTAATTCTCGCTTTTGCACATGAAATGAAATGAAATGAAATGAAATCGTTTATTAAGCAAGTAGGATCACCGATCACTTTTACACGTAATATGTCTTTTTTTTCATTTTTTTTTTTTTAAACTAGATGAAGCCGGCATTTCCTAACTGACTACCTCTGAGAAGAAATAGCCGAAACAAACTCAGGGATCATCGTCTTTTTTAAAGTCCAGACATTAAAAATGAAAATGTTTACAATTATTTACGTTAAAATTACGCATATTGCTTAATAACAATGCTTAACAGAGCGAGCAGCTCAGTCCCAAGCCTCTCTATCCTCTAAATAATCTGAGATTTTATAATATCCCTTTTTGCAAAGTTTGGACTTTATATAGGTTTTATATCGTTTAATGGGTAAGTTTCGAATGTCCATGGGAAGCTTGTTGTAAAAGTGTATACATTGACCCATGAACGAGTTGCCTACTCTGTGGAGACGAGTGTGATGTACAGCAAGATTGTGTTTGTTCCTGGTATTTATATTATGAATATCGCTTATTTTCTTAACATTAGATATATTTTTATGTACATACATAAGATTTTCAAATATATATTGCGAAGCTACAGTCAGAATGTTCACCTCCCTGAATTTTTCTCTAAGAGAATCTCTAGGACCAAGGTTGTAATGGCATGCATCAGGTTTCTTAAAATGTAAGTTTTTGAAACAAGTGTAGAAACTGCTAACAACATATTATATTCCAGCTGGCCGAAATGCTTTTCTATTTCCAGAGTAACATTTATCTTTAATTCGCCGGCAGTGCTCGAAGTGATTTTCATTTCGTTATATTGATCAATTGCAATATAGGTTTAGGTTTAAAGAACTTTATTTATCAAAAAGAACATAATACAGTTCACTTATATGAGATTTAACATTTAATGCACAAATTATTTCGTCTAGTGACGCAGCATGCAGATACACAATAGGTAAAACGATAAGAAAGCAAAAACCAAAGTGTGGGTAGTTACATAATATATTTACAAACAAGTTAATACGGCTGGCCAATTAGAAACTGAGGTACCCTCTGTGTAGATGTGCTTATGTATGCAGCAAACTATAGTCTCAGAGAACGGTGATCGTTTATGTGTTTCATTTTATAATTTTGGCTATAACGTGTGTGTTAGTTTTATGTTGTAATTATTACTTAGGTGTAGTTATTATTAAATATATCTAAATAAGTACATGTTTTTTATGCTTAATTTTCTTGATTTACAAGTAGTAATCGTATTTAATACTTTATTAGTTTACCAAGTATTTCATAGTATGTTGCCAGGGTATTTATGTACACCTTACGTTAAGCGTAATATATTCCTTTAGTTTTCTTTTATAAATATTTATGCTTCTACACTCCTTGATTTCATTTGGCAATTTGTTATATAACTGGACCCCTTCGTATAAAAGTTCTTTTTCTCATATTTTACTGTTCTAGGAAAACGCAGAACTACTTCGTTTCTATTTCTTAGGCTGTGTGTGTATGTCTTTTTTGTAAGTTGAATTTTCAATCTCCGTCAACTATACAATTGTATAGTTGACGGAGATTGGAAATTTTAGTTTTTTCATACAGCTGTTACAAACGTAAGGGTGGATATTCCCCATACGACGGGTCTTCCGATGATTTAACGGAAATGGGAGAATTAAGTTATGCAATACCCTCGCACATTCTCCAAAATTCATCCTATAGAACACCGATAGGCTGGCTGCACTACACCTGTGTTCCAGGCTTTGGAGACCGTTTTGAACCAAATCTGTGCCGCCAATTAACCTCTTCGCATGCCTCTCTACCGAATCCAAAGTTGCCAGGCGGCATTTCGCAGCACCAGCCCGAATGTGGCTCCTTATGTTTTCTAGTTATGCTCCTCAGCGTCATTAAAAACACTTTGATGTCATCAAGAAACTAATAATTATAGGGCACCTTATTTTCGGGCGTGTTTATATTGGAATTTTAATATTATGAATTTAGTGATAGTTCCTGTCCACCAAAATTTGAATATTTTGTTTATAATGTATTTTTAAACTACTCCGAAATTCAGTACCTGCAGGGAAAACAATAATTATGTTAATTTTGTGTAAAGTATAAACTAAACCAACTGAAATAAAGATTGGTATATGTTTAATCAAAAGAAGCACTTAAAGGCCCAGTAGCCAGTACTTAAAGTTACATACTTTACTCTCAATCAATGTCAAGTGCTGCTGGCTGACACTGACAATCAAACTGTCAAACATAGTTTTGTAGAAATGGTAGATATGATTTCTTGCTTTTCTAAATTACGGTAATTAATAAATTGAAACATACTCATTAACTTATGCCTTATACTTTTGAGCTAAAAGATGGAAAGGCTACCAATTTGAAGGATATGTTTAGCGGAGAATGTTCGGATGTGTATAGCGACCAACACGAATTTGCATAAACTATATGAGATGCTGACTGATATCCTAGTAAGTTGATATTTTTAGAATTAATTTAATTAAGGACCGTAATTTCGACGTCTTTTGCATCAGTGTAATTAACTTTAAGAAGGCCTTTCGCTCAGTATTTTTCTTGAATAGTTTCATCTATTTACTCTCTATACAACATTTGT
This sequence comes from Sesamia inferens, assembly GCA_037179545.1. Lineage (NCBI taxonomy): Eukaryota > Metazoa > Arthropoda > Insecta > Lepidoptera > Noctuidae > Sesamia > Sesamia inferens. The sequence goes on along the minus strand of CM073946.1, from coordinate 1,294,101 downwards.
TGAGGTGATAAATTAAAGGGAAGCAATAACAACTCATGACTTATTTACTGGGGCTAAATCTAAATCTCTGTCCATTGTAAGGTTGCCTGGAAGAGATTGCATTAGTCTTAAGGCCGCCCATAGTATATTTTGTACTGTTGAAAGTATTCTTTAAGTAATGTATAATTTAGCTATACAATAAATAAATAAACATTACACCAGCTCTATTCAGTTGTCACTGGCTCTTCAATTAAGCAACATTATTAATTAGTTATATATGAGGTGACTGGTATTACATTCAGTGTGTCAATTAATTCACATGTTTTCTTTTTAAACTCTAATTTGTAACTTGTAAATGTATATTATTTAGATACTGCTAGTTTCTATGAATAGGCTTCCAACACAGTGTGCCAACAATGTATATGGTGAGCAAACTAGAAGTTATATTATACAGAAACTTCCCCCTTATTCATAAACGTTGCTTATAGTTAACTAGTGATTAGCGATTTTATAAACATACATTTTAGAGGCTTAACTTTAAAAATCGATTATGAATAAACCCCTTAAACACTATGGTGTTTATTCATAAAGGATGATTTAAGTTAAGTGAGGTTAAAAGGTCAAAAATATATGGTTAAAGAATCGCTAATCACTCGTTAACTTTAAGCAGTTTTTATGAATAAGAGGGATAATGTCTACCCTCAGAATTAAAATAAAGTTGTGTCACATGGACAGAGTTTTGCTTTGACGCTTTGGAAAGTGGGGTTCGTCGAACGATACTTTTGTATCGAGACGAACTATGAACAGTAATGCATACATATAAAACACTTCACTGTATAGTTTAATATTGAGATAGACTAATGTAAGCACAGTTTTATACTTTAATGATGTTTGGTTGCTATTTAATGTGAATTATATATATCCGTATATCCTTTAGTAGAAATAATAAATAAATAATTTAATAATAATTTAATAAGTTATTTAATTATAGGAGAAGACTAATTCTGGCTTGTGTTCTGCTGTAAAAAAATGTAGAAATTCTACCAATTACTGCAACAATTTCTGGATTCCGAGGAGTTTTTAGCACACAGGATAAATGTGAAATGTAGGGTTTAAAAATAGAAATGTAATAATATTATTTAACAGCAGTTTATTCTTATAATTTCTATTTTCAGTTTAATGTGGAAGTGAGACCTTTTAAGGTCATACTATTTGTTTCTGGATTTTAAAGCAAATTTACCATTAAGAGTTGCATAGTAATATGTATTGTAAGCTTATATCAAATGTGACTGCTTAGTATTATAACACATTATTCTATGTCAAAATAGCTTGTGCTGTGATCAGTTAAACAAAAGGCATGGCAGGCTCTCCAGGATACATTGGAATTATGTAAATTGGGGTTATTTAAGTGTCTTTAAAAACATAAAGTTTGTGTTTGTGTGACTGTGATCGCCAGTTTATTTTCTTAATTATAGGCATGATCATCTTTTTACAGGTAAATTTTCTAATAAATGAAAGCCGCTTTGTAATATTCCGAGATATTACAATATACCAAATAAATATTGTTGGTGAATGCCAAACCTATAACTAGAGACTGCGCTCTGGGTGAGAATCTACGTAAGTCACTGTTCAACTTATTGCTCTCTTACATTCAATGTCAGCAAGTGCTTGAATAATAATAATATATTTTTATTCAAGTAACCATGACTCAATAACGTTAGCAATACTTAAAACTGTGTTAGTATCATTTCACAATTTAATTTACACAATAAACAATATACAAACAACTCACACGAGTCATTGCTGCTTCACCTCATGAGATATGGCACAATAACGGTTCACGTATGAGCAATCCAGACGCCCAGCAATCATACTCAGGACACTGTTGGAGCTGACCCGCACCCTGCGCACCAGAGAAGCACACCTCTTTCGCATGGTCGCATAAAAGCAATCTACGTGTGCGTCAGCAAACATCCCCGATGCGCTACAGAAGCGAGGCAGCCCCACCAGTACCCTAAACGCATTATTATATTGAACGCGGAGAGCGCTGTACGACTTTTGAGTATATCTGGCCCAAAGGCTATACGTATATAAAGAAGTACAGTAAGCTCGGAAGAGTAAGATCTTCACCTGAAGGGAACAACGTGCAAACCTACGGGCCAGCATGTTCGCTCGAATCGATAACGCTCTCCGCTCCCGTTCAATGTTGACATTACGAGTACATTATTGTGATTCGAGTGTAGTGTAATGCTCTTTCTACGTGTAATTAATATATTTACTACCACAGGGTATCCGTTGTGAGGAAACCAAAACAGAACACACGAAGAACAAAAGAAGGAGGTGCAAAAACAGCCGAGTATATGACAAAAGACATGTCAGTCTTCAGTGTTATTCGGAAAACTCAGAAATGGATGTCTTAGCTTGGCACATATTTCAAAAAGACTTGTACGTGTAATCTGCGTAGTTTTATTAAGTAAAAAGAGCACAAGTGTGGAGTTTCTCTGCATAGTTTTATGGAAAAGGGTAAATTAAAATTTGACATTCGTACAATTTTAATCGAAGGAGTCACGTAACAATGCATATGTGTACACAAAGTGGTGAAAAACCTTATAAGTGTGATGTATGTCAACGAAATTTTAGTCGATGGAGTCATTTAACAGTGCATATGCGTACACACACTGGTGATAAACCTTATGAGTGTAATGTATGTCAACGTAATTTTAGCCAGAAGATTATTTTAACAAAGCATTTGCGTACACACACTGGTGAAAAACCTTATAAGTGTGATGTATGTCAAAATAATTTTAGCCAGAAGACTAATTTAACAAAGCATTTGCGTAAACACACTGGTGAAAAACCTTATAAATGTGATATATGTCAAAGTAATTTTAGCCAGAAGAGTAGTTTAACAATACATATGCGTAAACACACTGGAGAGAATCCTTATACATGTTATGTATGTCAACGTAATTTTAGTAATAAGAGTAATTTTACTCATCATTTGCGTATACACACTGGTGAAAAACCATATAAGTGTGAAGTATGTCAAAGCAATTTTACTAACAAGAGTGACCTAACAAAACATATGCGTATACACACTGGTGAGAAACCTTATAACTGTGATGTATGTCAACGTAATTTTAGTAATAAGAGTAATTTAATAAATCATTTGCGTACACACACTGGTGAAAAATCTTATAAATGTAGTGTATGTCAACGCAATTTTAGTCAAAAGATTCATTTAACAAGACATATGCATACACACACTGGTGAAAAACTATATAAGTGTGGAGTATGTCAACGCAATTTTACTAACAAGAGTGACCTATCAAAACATATGCGTATACACACTGGTGAGGAACCTTATAACTGTGATGTATGTCAACGTAATTTTAGTAATAAGAGTAATTTAACGAATCATTTGCGTACACACACTGGTGAAAAACCTTATAAGTGTAGTGTATGTCAACGCAGTTTTAGTCAAAAGATTCATTTAACAAGACATATGCATACACACACTGGTGAAAAAACATATAAGTGTGGAGTATGCCAACGCAATTTTACTAACAAGAGTGAACTATCAAAACATATGCGTATACACACTGGTGAGAAACCTTATAACTGTGATGTATGTCAACGTAATTTTAGTAATAAGAGTAATTTAACGAATCATATGCGTATACACACCGGTGAAAAACCTTATAAGTGTAGTGTATGTCAACGCAGTTTTAGTCAAAAGATTCATTTAACAAGACATACGCGTACACACACTGGTAAGAAACCTTAGAGGCGTGATATAGGTGAGATATTGTTACGGGCTCGGGATATTAAAATGCCAGTTAAGGGCTACGAAGTTTATTGGTATCAGAAGGTACAGTCGATTGTAGACAATGACAAGTAGAACGTAACTGATGCCGCACCGAAGTCTTCCCTTATGTCCATGAAGTTAATGTAGTTAAGAATACTACAAAAGTCACCCGATGTCCTCAAAGTTCCTCGTTAGTCAAATACAGACTGACTCCGCGCTAGCGTCCCGGCGCTTATAGATCACCTGATCGAAAATTCCGGATCTGTCTAGAAGTAATAATAATGGCGCATAATTCAACAGGTACTTTATCCAAGACGAGTTTCTAGTAATTTTGATGTCGACACTTGGTTGACAATATTGATGAAACCTGTACCTTTCGGTAGGCCAGCCTAGGGCAAGGCGTTTATATATCGTACCTCTACGATGCCTAGGTCTCAAGATATAGGGTTTAAAAATTACGTACGGTACATATTTCACGCAATATTGAACCTTATGCCATTGACATAAGGTGAATTCGTAACAATAGTAGTAGTAGTTTAATACCTCAGCGTGGCTATCAAGAGTAGTCGCATAAGCAGCGATCTCTAACTGTTAAATATGACCCTACGTCCTCAAGAATTCCAACACATATTATGATATCTCCTCTTCTTTTATTTTTATTCTGCCTACAGTATTTGTAATCGTCGTTTGTAACCGTCTTCCTTCCTATTCACCGAGTTTTTTAAGTGAATAGGCTTAATTAACTACCGCGCTTTACCATCAACGATTGCATTACTGCTTACTATCAGGCGGAATTGCAGTCAAGCACTAGTTTATAATGATTAAGAAAAAAAAAACACCTTGATTATGTTAATTTTATTTTTACTTTCTTTTTAATTTTATAATTTGTATTCATCATTCACAATGTATTTTCCATTTTATTATTATTAAAGTTCTCGACATGTTTACAGAAGACTACCTTCTGTAATTGGGGGAGCATAAGTAAAATAACTTTTTCTGTTATTATATATTTATATTGTATATGTGTATCCTTAGTCGTAGATCCCCAATAAATAAATAAATAACAAAATAAAAATATCTCTATCTGTACCTTTAAACAATATTGGTGAAATGCGCAAAATGTGTGAAACGGATAACCATTACTCCAATTAATCATTTATTTAATTATATTAAGTATTAAATGGGCACTAACAACAGAAATTCTCACCAAACTCCAAGTCTTCCAGCGGGCGGTCGAACGAAGTATGTTGGGACTGAAACTGAGAGACAGAATCCGAAACTCTCAAATCAGAACTAAAACCAAACAGACGTGGCAGACTTGGCCTGTAGGTTATAATCGCGCGCGCAGTGGACGGACGCTGGAGTGAACGTGTGCTGCAATGGAGGCCGCGGCGCTGCGGTCGTCCGGGCCGCCACTGGAGTGACGACGTCACGCGAATTGCGGGACCCACTTAGACCAGGATCGCTAAAGATAGGAAACTATGGAAATGCATGAAGGTTTTGGCTCAAAATTAGGTCCCACAAAAATAAAAACAGGTTATATTTTTTTGTATAATTTAATTTTTTTTAAATATATAATATACAGTGCTTACAGGTACGAATTTATTGAATCAAGTATTACTATATAACTACAAATTATAACTGCATATTATAACGTTATTATAATACTGAATAAGGTAGGCCTGGAGAATTACACCTAAAAGCTAATCACGCCTAAGTTCTGATAACCTAGTTAAATGTATATTAATCAGAGGTTTTATAACCCACACATAAAGATGATTATGTCTTGTTGAGCTTGCGGACCCCGCCCGCGACCACGCGTTTACTGTGATCTACTAGTAGCGGCAATTGCGTAATTTTTGTCAACGAGCAGCGGATGTTTTAGGGTAAAATTTTATTATATTCGTTTATTTTTTCCTTAACTTTTGCATTTAATATATAAAATAATTACTTGTTAATTACGCCTAGGCGTATTAACCCATGCCAATCGCCAGCATAGGCAGAGTTACCTTACACCCAGGCGTATTTAACTACGTTTGCACAAAAAATTAAGTATGTATGTGATTTTCTATATTGCACAATATCATTCGAATCTTTATTTCCCCAAATGTCCTCAACGTGACGTTGACGTTTGGACCCAAAGTGACTTAGAGGCGGCTATTACTTGTTAGATATCAGATAGAATTCCCACATTACTGCTGTTAGAGCAGGCACGTTATCTTAACAAAAGTACAAAAAGAGGTAATGAGAACGAAGGATATGATTAGTGCTGCTATTCTTGTCATTAACCACTTAAACACCCCGATGTGACAGCTGAGAATGCGTTGTACGTCCGAGCGCGCGATCGGTATCAAGCCGCGCCGAGCGCTCGTAAAATTCTCCTTATTTTGTTCTTATTTTTTAGTAGAAGTCTATTTAATGACTAAATATAAACCATTTATCTTGCAGGGATTATGTTGTCATATTTTAATATGTTATATCAAACAAAAACTTGACGAAAATCCGGCACACAATCAGCAATGAGTAATCATTTCATCGTCCACTTTAACACTCGTACAGACAACTTATCAGACATTGGATACAAAGTATTTGATACATGACCAGAAAGAATAAATCTCGATAATTATTTTAATATGTAACACATAAATAATTTATAACAAAATAAATAATTTATTACTCTTATTTTAATCGCAGAACTCACTTCCACTGTACAAAACTGCACTCACCGTTAATAAACAAACTATTTTTCAGACGTTAAAATCGTATTGCTGATATGAGGCGATGTGCAATTGTCAGAAATGCTACCACGAGGAATGCGTTGGATTGACAAAAGAGACTTGGAAGTATTTAATTGTCCTGGGTGTGACTAATTCACTATTAATAATTAATTGTATTTAATAGGTGACTTCGACCCATTTTGTTGATCTCCGTTAGATAGTATGACATTAACCCTAAGGGGAGAGCAGGTAGGATTCGTACAATTTTAATTCTAACTTTTGCAAAAGAATAACGAATCGTAATTGCAAAACGATTTTGATTCCCTTGTAGGTATAGCTACATTATCAGACTAAATATATAGTGTTGTTAAATTTTAATAGAAAAAATTACACCCGAGAAATAAAGATTTTACCAAAAAATGTAATTCGTACGAAAGCTCCCCATACGCGGGGTAGCGTCGTACACAGCATGGGGATGATTTTTGCGTAGCGGAGATGCCTTCGTGCATAGTAATAAAAACTAGACTTTACTGAAAATTAAACATAGATCCTCAAAGAAAGAAAACATCTTTTTAAACTAGATTTCTAATAATTAGGTTAACAAGTTTTACTTATAATCAACAGAGCTTTTTAATGTTAATTATACTCAAAAAGGTTTTTTTTTTTTTGTAAGGGATGGGAAATTAATCAAATGACCTCTCCCGCTCGGGGCGGAGCGGAAGGGCGTGTCAGGCTTTTACTAACTAAAACCCACCCGTGTTCCTTAATTTGCCTGTAGGCCAGGCCCAAGGTTTTTTTTCTTAACCAACCCACAGCCCTGACCCATGCGGCATCGGTCTTCGTGGACCCCGTATGGATGTGCTGACATCTCTTTGAGGCGCGCATGAAACACAACACGCCGTCGACTCGGCGCCTGGTCCATGCCTGGCGGCGAACTGCCCATTGCTAACCGCCCGCAAGTCCATGCCTACGGTGGCCGGGAGTTCGATATTGTCTCCCGACCAGGGCGTCTCCTGCGGCGGCTAGAGGCATAAGGGCGCTGGGATTCCCACTCCCTCACGCGCTCCACCTCCACCTTTGCTAGCATCGCTCATTCACAGAAGAATGTGATGGCCTGCCACGCCCGGTCGCTCCGGACCATGGCCTGGACCAAGGTAGCACCGCCGCGTCCTCGTGACGGCGCTCTACCCAAACCGGGAAAACCTCCACCATATGCTCCACCGTGTCCTCAGGTCATCCATACAGTGGTGACACCCTGGCATTTTCTCCCGCCTTATACGGAACAGGAACCTCACCGAACTGCTTACTGAAGCCTTACCGGTACTGGCAGGTGTACTTCCAGTCGATCTTGAGGTACCTACAGCCACGTGCTTCAATGTACTACGCCGCGAGGGGGGAGGCCATGAACACTAATTTTGTTACACAACGCGACTTTAATAAAATTTCTAGATTATTTAAACCTCAGACTGAAGTCTAGGAGGACCTCTTATCCGAATGGCAAAGTAGGTGGGGTAATTCCATCAAGGGCCGGCCGGCACCTCCATCTATTCTTTCCATCCGTTGGCGATCGGCTGGCTAAGACATGGCTGGAGGTTGACCACTGTGTTGCCCGATTTCTCACAGGCCATGGCAAGTTTAAAAGTAAACTGTATTCTTTTAAACTTGTTCCCTTGCCTTTGTACCAGTGTTCTATATTGAACTGTGAATTTGAACAGTCCGCACATCACATCTTGTGGGAGTGTATTCTTTAGCAGAATGAACGCAATATTATGTTGGATAGTGTACAAGTTACATCCGGAGTCGTTTATTATATGGACCTTGTAGAAACTAGAACCAATTTCCGTGCGTTCAGGCGTTTTTACCATGCCTATTATTGGAATCAAATGAACAGCAAATACCTAGTTAGGACCCATTAACTTAATCAAATTTTATTCCGTGGTGGCAACCTAGGCTTCTCCCAGTTGCAATAATGTCCCTATGTGCCGATTGGCCTAGTTCTGTTCTGTCTCCTATTTGTTATGGAGGAAGTGGAAAAAATATATTTTTTCTTACTCCTCCGCTATTCTTTTCTGAATAATTTCGTTGCGGCCCAAAACAGTTGAATCGTTTCTCCGGAACTCGTCGGGCTTCATTGCTGGGTGTTTTTCTGGCGTTCTCCACTGTTGATTCTGGCTTTCAGGAGTTGCAGTGGGTGGGAAAAGGGTGGCGGGTTTTATCCCAAAAAATAATAATAAATTTTTACTTCGCAGGGGACTTATATCTAGATACAGGTAAATGTAATGTGCTATAGGTACTGATGCTGCCACCCAAACTAAGCGAAAGCATATCGTTTGGGTGGCAGTGTTCAGTCGTTTAATGTGGCTCGGTAATTAAATTTACATCATTTGTGCGTGCGGGTGAACGTTATCGCTGGATAATTAATAGAAAACAAAAATAAAATGATTATTTAACTAAATATATGGGAATATTAGGTACTTATGTGGACCATGGATTGTTGAGTCGATATGTGTACAATGTAACAAAACCCCTGTTGTTCCTTTCAGGGACATATAATTTTACCTACAAACACATCATTAATAAAGTCATAATTAGAAAACAGTAATCATTGTCTAGTCGAGGGGTCACAATCAAATACCTATTAAAACCGACGAATTCTATTTTGTTTTTTTTTTAGAATATCTGACTTTATAAGTTAAATAAATTGGTGGGAACGTTCTACTTATGTCTAGTTTCTTCATGCAGAATTGCAGAGCTAAGAAATCTATTGCAGATTATAAATATTAATAATTAAACATTTATTTTAATTATTTTTGTTGAACAATTTTTATAAATTACTTGCTTTATTACGTCCGTATGCCGATTCTTAAAACGTAGGTTGAAATAACAACAGGGTTTTTGTTACATATTGTATAAGTGAGTGAGTGTGTGTGTGGGTGATAATGTGTAGGTATGTGTGTGATTTTGCAGTTGTGTTGGATGTGAATATGGTGTTATGAGGTAATGGTAACGTGTGTTTTTATGCGTGGGTAATTCTATGCGATGTATGTCAGTAACTCTTCTGTTTTTGTGTAGTTCTTATTTTGAAGCCAGTTAGTTAGGCTGGTTTTAAGTTTATACCTGTTTAATCCTGCGATGTTGAGTTCTTTGTGAATATCATTATATAATTTAGTGCTCATGTTGTTAAACTGTTCTCTGCCAAAAGAGGTCCTACAAGCAGTGCGTGGACATACTAACCTCCTGCTACGTCTGCTTGGATCGGAAGCAGAGATGTTTTGGTGTCTTCTCATGGTGGACTTGAGCACAAAGAGCTGTCGAACTGTTAGGACTTTGCAGCCTGCGTATAGTTGTTCAGTGGAGTGGCTTCTTAGTCATTACTTTGAGCACAGCTCTTTGTGCTTTTTCCAGACCCAGGAGGAGTGTCTTGCCGGTGCTTCCCCAGACCGGGATGCGTACTTAGTGGTTGTGTACATATTACTTGGACCTACTGCTAAAAGAAACTACCGTATCTGCTGACGAAGTTGGTCAGTTGGTAATTTGAATGTTCTCACTGTCAGAACCGGCTGTCTCCTTCCGAAGTACTTCCCTTACGTAGATTGTACAATGAGTTCTACAATAGAATTGCGTGTGGGGAATACACTTACCTTACACCGAATTATTCCCATGCCTCCCGATGGAAGCTGCCTATTCCATTCGATTGCATATTTTTTGTTTGGGTATAGTAATATACAACAAACAAATAGATTTCATGAGACTATAGTAGAGTATGTATATCGAAATAGAGTATCGAGCATGCTTTGTTCTACGACTTATGGAGCTGCTTCTGAATTAAAGGCTGCAGTAAATTTGCATAATATTAAAATCGATAGATACCTGCCAAACGTACTTGGAATAAAGCGTTGTTATTATAACTTCTAGACAAACTCGGAATGTTCGATTAGCGGGCCTATTTAAAGCGACGTGAGACCGGTTCGGAGTCAGTCTGCATTTGACTATCGAAGCGAAATAAGCGACTAGTAAGAAGCAATAATTTAGAAGATTTACACCGACAACTCAACGAGAACTTTGAGGACTACGTGAAGTAACTTCTGTGGTGTTATTGTGTGTGTACGACACGAATTTCTTGGACATAAGGGAAGATTCAGTGTAACATTCGCTACATTCTACTTGTCATTGCTTACTACCGACTATACCTTCGTTGCCAATAACCGTTGTAACCCCTAACCCGTAACAATGGTTTTATTTTATTTATTTATTTATTTATTGGGGATCTCCGGCAAAGGATACGCACATACAATACAAATATACAATAAGAGAAAAGGTTCTTTTACTTGTGCTCCTTTAATTACTTCAGCATGCATATATAACCAGGTGTAAACACAAGAATAACAAGAAAAATTAATTGTGAATGATTAATACAAATTATAACATTTTAAAAAAAGTCAAAAAATAAAATTAACATAATCGAGATCGAGCATTCATATTACAAATAGAGTACGCAAAATAAAAATCGAGTGAATATCAGAAAAAAATAATATAAATAAAGGGTGTATCTGACATCGACGCACAAACGAGTACCATGGATCCATTACATGTTTCTGAACCCCCCACGGGTGGAATTTTTCGTCGGTTTTTATGTTTAAAAAAATCAATATGCAGTTTTTTTTCATAATTGCTATACTTTTATAACCCAATAAAATTTTAAAGTAAAAAATAATTAATTCGCTAATTACACAAAAAAGCGTAATGTGAACAAAACTCGAAAAATTACAGTTAAAAATTCGAGTTCACATCAGGGGTCAATGTCATACCCACAAACACGCGCGGCAGCACGCTTGCAACGTTCAAAAGCCGAGCCGACATATTTTTTGAACCCTGTTATTTCTGTAACCGCTCATTAACGATATAAATGACTACTATAATTTTATTAGTGGCATGTGGTGTAGCCTTCTCGCAAAGTTTGCGTTACGATGTCAGATATACCCTGTATTATAAATTAAGTCAAGTCTGAGCATTTTTAAGAACAACAAATCGTCGCTTAAGTTCTAACACCGCGTAACTCAAAATAATGAACTTTTCAGGAGACTAAAGAAACTGTCTAAGTTTGTAAATAATAATAATTTTTTTTTTCGAAATAACGTGCCATCATTGGTTTAATCGCTTATTTGCAATTGGTCAAATGACGCGTCTTTCGATTCTTTATCCAATGATATGCATAACACATTTTGACCATTTTTTTGAGTTCCGCGGTGTTAGAACTTAAGCGACGAAATGTGCGCTATGGTTGGAATTCTTAAATACGTCATGTAGATGTTTAAAAGTTAGAGATCGCTGTTTATGCGACTACTCTTGATGTAGTGACGTTTGAACTATGAAACTAAAGATTTAATTCTTATAACTGATACTATGGAGCATAACACATATATCACGTCTCTAAGGTTGCTCACCCATCTGTATACAACACAAAGCTAGTGAACGCTTATGCATTGCTAATTGACTCTTTCTACGACTAAAATTGCTTTGACATAAGTGCATGTTAATGCCAAAAACCCTACAAGCGTAGTGACTCTATTTAGGAGGTTTTTTACCACTGTGTGTACGAACATGTCTTGTATAACTACTCTTTTTTTAGTAAAATTGCGTTGACATACTCCACACTTACATGGTTTTTCACCAGTGTGTACGCAAATGCCTTATTAAATAACTCTTCATAGTAAAATTACGTTGACATACATCGCACTTGTAAGGTTTTTCACCAGCGTGTATACGATTATGTCTTGTTAAATTACTCTCATCATTAAAATTACGTTGACATACTCCACACTTATATGGTTTTTCACCAGTGTGTGTACGCAAATGTCTTATTAAATAACTCTTCATAGTAAAATTACGTTGACATACATCGCACTTGTAAGGTTTTTCACCACTGTGTGTAAGCATATGCATTGTTAATTGACGCTTTCGGCTGAAATTGCGTCAACATGAGTGCATGTCAGGGCCAGAAACCCTATAAGCGTAGTGACATTTCTAAGATTTTTCACCAGTGTGTGTATGTATATGGATAGTTAAATTATTCTTTTGAGTAAAACTGCGTTGACATATTCCACACTTATATGGTTTTTCACCAGTGTGTATACGAATGTGTCTTATCAAAGTACTCTTTTGAGTAAAATTGAGTTGACATATTCCACACTTATATGGTCTTTCACCAGTGTGTGTACGTAAATGATTTGTTAAATAATTCTTCATACTAAAATTACGATGACATACATGACACTTATAAGGTTTTTCACCAGTGTGTGTACGGGTATGCGTTGTTAAATAATTCATTTCACTAAAACTACGATGACATACATCACACTTATAAGGTTTTTCACCAGTGTGTGCACGCATATGTCTTGTAAAAGAACTCATCCGACTAAAATGACGTTGACATATGTCACACTTATAAGGTTTTTCACATATATGCATTGTTGTACACATATGCATTGTTAAATAACGTCCACGACTAAAATTTCATTATTTATTAATTTAATGTCTTGTTAAATAACGCTTACGGCTAGAATTACATAGAGATACATCACACTGATAAAATTTATGACCAGTGTGTACGAATGTGAAATTTTAATTTACCATTTCATAAAACTACGTTGACAAACACTGCACTTGTACTCTTTTAGTACTTAATGAGAACTACGCAGACTACAGTAAAAGTCTCTTTGTAATATATACCAAGCTTGGACGTCCATGTCCGAGTTTTCTGGAGACTGCCATGTCTTTTCTCATTCGCTCGGCTATAATTACATCTCTTTCTTTGTTCTTCGTGTGTTCTGTTTTGGTTTCCTCACAACGGTTGCCTCTGTGGTAATAAAGATAGTAAGCACATGAAGAAAGAACATTGACATGAATTGTGATGAATTTCACCACTTTGTTAAACAACTTAATGACGCTGCGGTAAAGTGGTCAGAAGAAGGTCCAGACACTTGGTGGTAACCAACCACATCAAGCACCAGTTTTTAAAACATACCATCACCTTGATATTCCTCCTTTGGGTCAATAACAACATCTAGTTCCTCAAAAACTGCTGATAATTCCTCTGCGACAGCAATACATTTAGTTAGACATTCACGAAGAATAAATATTGATGGTGAATCTGCTTTATTGAAGATTTAAAAAACCCCCGGGGATAATTCAAAGCGGCTTCCATTTATTAGAGAATTTGCCCGGAAAGGGATGACTATATAATTATGAAAATACACTGTTGTAAAGTTTGTGGGACTATTCCACAAGCACAAACTTTGTGTTATTAAAATTACTTAAAAGAGCCCCAAGTAAGGGTAATTAAGTAATTTTCCAATGAATCCCGGAGAGTCGTCCATGCTACTAATGTAACTGACCACTGCGCTAGCTATTTGGTCATAGAATAATATTAATAATAATAATCCTTTATTTGCAAGAATGTAGGTGTACAAAATAGTAAGCTGTTCATAAAAATAAGTGTCCCATTTACATTCTACCAATAGATGTGGTGTGCAAATATTTAAATTTATATAATTAAAAAATGTTAAATTCGTCACAATATATTAGCTACTAAAACAAATTATAAAATGTCAGCTTGTATATAATAATTGAAATGTCCATAATTATTAGATATTATAATGTCAAAACAAAATTAATGCTATTAAGTCAATGTCAAATTAGAATAAATAAAATATAATAAGAACCAAATTTATTGACATTACTTTCTTTCAACATTAGTCAAAAATTCATTTACCGTGTAAAACTGTTTTTCTTTTAGCCACTGTATCAATTTCTTTTTAAATATAAGCAAAGGCAGTTCTTTAAATGCGTTTGGTAATTTATTATATACCTTAATAGCCATGACATAGGAATTTCTTTTAAACAAATTAAGCTTGCATTGTGGCAAGCAGAGCCTATGTCTGTCTCTAGAAGCAACATTCCTTTTGGTTATATCTCTATGCTTAATAAAGTTTTCAGGATGTTGTCGTACTAGTAGACACAATTCTTTAATATAAATACATGCTAAAGGTAATATATTGTACTTTTTAAAAAGAGGCTTACAGCTATCCATGTACTCCGCTCTACAGATAGCACGCACACACTTTTTTTGTACTATAAATACTTTATTGATATCCACCGAGTTACCCAACAACAAGAGACCATAGGACAGAACGGAGGAAACGTATCCGTGATAAGCACATAGAGCCGCTTCAGTTGAGACAGTGTCTCTTAACCGTCTTAATGCATAGGTGAATCTGTCCAATTTGTCACAAACATAGACGACATGCTTTTTCCAGTCGCAATTTTGATCCAATTGTATGCCCAGAAATCCCGCACTTTCTACTTGTTCTATAGTAGTGTCATTATATTTAATATTCAAATTTAATGGGTTTCTCCTGTATGTTTGAAATTGGATCATTTTTGTTTTCTCCATATTTATATGTAGGTTGTTGGAATTCAACCAGTCTATAACATATTTGATGGCTTCATTTATCTCATACTGGTAGGTGTCGGCCCTCTCACACTTCACGACAAGAGTCGTGTCATCAGCAAATAAAATGACTGAGTGGCGAGTGATATTTGGGAGGTCATTGATGTAGAGAAGAAATAAAAAAGGCCCCAATACACTTCCCTGTGGCACCCCGAAATTATTTTGCTGGTACTCGCTTCTATATGCCACTTTTTTACCATTACTGATTCTGGAGATTTCTACACATTGTTGTCGGTTTTTTAAATAGTTTCTTATCCAGTCGTTCGCTTTTCCTCTTATTCCGTATTTTTGTAACTTATATAAAAGCAATTCATGGTCTACAAAATCGAACGCCTTACTCATATCTAAGAGGATTGCCGCTACCGGTATACCTTCGTTTATCGCGTGGGTGACATTCCTCATTAAATTAAAACATGCCAAAGAAGTTGTACTGTTTGTCCTGAAGCCAAACTGTTCATCCTTAAGTAAATGATGACTAACCGCAAAATCTTGGAGCCTTCTCAACATGATTTTCTCCAAGATTTTTGACATAATGGGTATCAGAGTTACTGGCCTGTAGTTCGTCATGTCAGATGTGTTACCCTTCTTAAAAAGTGGCTTTACCACTGATTTTTTTAGAATCTCCGGGAATGCACCTTCCAAAAAAGATAAATTAATTATATAAGTTAGGGGTTGACAAATGCACGAAGCTCCCATTTTAATAACTTTTGTTGTTATGTTATCCATTCCTACTGCACTTGTATTTTTAAGACTTTGTATTACTCTGAATACTTCCGTAGCATCAGTAGGCTTAAGAAATATTGTGTGGTCATTATTGCTATCGGTCGTCTTGTTTATCTCGTCAACATTGTATTTAAAATTAGAATTATTGGTCGATTGTATATAAAATTGATTAAACATGTCACTTATTTCCTTAGGGTCATTAATTGTCCGTTTATCTACGTTTATTTCGTCAATTTGTGTTACAGCGCTTAAACCATTAATATTTTCATTAATCACCGTCCAAGTGGCTTTGCACTTATTTTTATTATTGACAATATACTTCTTACTTTGCAGCTGTTTAGATTTATATATACACTTTTTAAGAATGTCACTATATGATTTATATTTTTTGTTTAGTTTTTGTCTCTTAGATTTATTGTGTTGTTGACTAAGATAAAGTATCCTTTTTTTTACGCACGATTTTTTTATGCCTTTTGTCAACCATTTGTAGTTTTCCTTATAAGAAGACCTCTTTTTTAAAAATATTGGAAAGCACAAGTCAAAAAATAGTTTAATAACACCGTGAAACTCCCCAAAAGCTTCCTGAAATTCATGCTCTTCATATACATTAGAAAAACTGAGAGATGATATGCAATTATAGAACTTATCCATGTTTTCCTGACTAAAATCTCTGACCTCTTCATACCATGAGCATGTTCCGTACTTTTTATTTATCCTTAACGAAAGCGTCTGTCCCGTTTCATGATCCGACAAGGCAAGATGATGCACCTCTGGTTTAGCTTGCTTGAAATTGCTTGCTATCTGATCCAGGCACGCCATCTGTCTTGTGGGAGTTTTAATATGCAACACCAAATTAAAATTTTTCAAAAGGCTCTTCAGACTTTCACAGTATTTGTTTGGCTTTAACAAGTCCAAGTTCCAATCCCCGCATAAAATAATTTTATTATGCTTTCTCGTTAATCTAATTAGTAACTGTTCTAAATTTCCGAGAAATATTTGAGGATTACTATTTGGCGTTCTATATAAACAAATAATAATAATTTTATTTATTTCTACGCCACAACATTCGAAATTAAAATTACATGTCAAGTCATTAATATTACTATTTTTTTTATATTTAATATTATTGTGAAGCAGTATACACACCCCTCCTCGTTTATTGTCACGCGAGTATGATGCAACTAATTGGTACCCAGGAATTTTCAAAAGCATCTCTGTACCTTTTTTTATAAAAGTTTCAGTCAGACACACTACGTTTATCTTCAGCCCTTGTTGCGATAGTTCGTGGATTGCAAAAGTTAATTCTTCCGATTTGTTTATAGCGCCAGCAATATTCTGATGAAATATTCTAAAATTAAAATCCGAATTAGAGACGAAAACATTTTTGTGTCGGTAAAGGTAACTTTTTGTCGGATTGCATAGTTAAAGACGGTGTAACTTTTTTAAAATAGTACGGGATGGTTCCCTTCTTGTGGGTGTCGGCGTTTATCATTACCTGGTTACTCAAAGAGGCGGTACTAGTACTAATATTTTGGCCACTGTCGTTTGAATGAGCTTTCTTATTGGATTGAAAGTAAAATGGAATCGTGCCTTTCTTAGGAACAGTTGTGCCTTCTGTTTTAGCCATCACTGTATTAATTAATAACTTAATACTTTTAAAACATAAAAATGTCGTGTCAGAATAATTCGAGTCAATGCTAAAGTTAATTTTTTTACATACCTCTGACAAGTAGGCCTTCTTGTACTTGAAATTACCTTTTATATTTACAAATAAACAATTTTTAAAGTGACTACTTATCAATTTTAGGTTATTATTTAACAAATTACAGTTCAAATATTTATTTTGCAAAACATTAAATACAAGTATGTTTAGTTTTTGAAAGAATTTTAGCAGTGATCCTAATTCTAATAGTATTTTATTGGGGTTGGTATCATTTTCCCCTACACATATAATTAAATAATTATCTTCCAAATCTTCCAGTTTGTATATAGGCTTGAGAATCTCTTCTGTGGTAGCGTATGGTTTTGTACTGGAAAAAATATGGTAATTCTTGTACTTAGTATTGACTCTAGATTGTATAAGTTGTGCAGCCAATCCTGTAAATTGTTGTCCTCCAACTAAAAATAGTTGCACAGTTCGTCGCTCTGGGGGACTTTAATGCCTGCCACCAAGACTGGCTTTTCCCATACCAGAGGACCGACCACGCTGGGAGAGAAGCGCGAAACTTTGCGCTATCAATGGGCCTTTCCCAGCTGGTGGAAGAAGCGACTAGGGTGCCTGATGTGGCTGGTCATACCGCCAATTGTCTGGACCTTCTGCTGACCACTGATCCGGACAGATGTGTTGTTACAGTTTCCTCACCGTTAGGAACTTCAGACCACTGTCTGGTGAAGTCTGTGACGTCCTTCTCCCCACCTGATTGCGACTCGCGTGGTGAGCGGCGAATGTGGCGTTACAAGTCAGCAGATTGGGATGAGATGCGCCACTTCTTTGCGTCTTATCCTTGGCAGCAGGTCTGCTTCTCTTCTAGCAATCCATCGAGCTGTGCGGACGCTATAACCGACGTGGTGCGTCAAGCCATGGAGTATTTTATCCCCTTCAGTGACGTGCCCGTCGGTGGCTCGGCTCGCCCATGGTTTAACGCCGACTGTGTTCAAGCTGAACAGCGTAAGCACACGGCATTCCTCGCCTGGGTTGACGCTCGTGACCGCAGAGCTCTGGATCTAAGCTCAAAGAAGAGAGCCTTTAACCGTGCTGCCAA
This sequence comes from Sesamia inferens, assembly GCA_037179545.1. Taxonomy (NCBI): domain Eukaryota; kingdom Metazoa; phylum Arthropoda; class Insecta; order Lepidoptera; family Noctuidae; genus Sesamia; species Sesamia inferens. Next base: position 1,275,603 of record CM073946.1, on the reverse strand, counting down.
GTCCTACAAAAAGGCGCTTAAGAAGGCTCGCTTCGACCGCATTACTAACATTGGTAACAAGCTCTCTGCGCACCCTTCCGGTAGCAGATCTTTCTGGTCCCTAGCCAAATCGGTCGAGGCGAACTTCTGTCGGCCCACACTGCCTCCGCTGGTTAGGCCTGATGGAGCACTGGCCCATACGGCGAGAGAGAAAGCTGGTCTCTTTGCATCTCTCTTTGCCCATAGTTCGCGTCTTGACACTGGCAATGCTACTCCACCTAATTTACCTCATTGCGGAACTTCAATGCCGGAGGTTCGCATTAGAAACAAGGAGGTTCTGAGAGTATTGTGTCGTCTGGACGTGAATAAGGCTAGTGGTCCAGATGGTATACCAGCGATTGTTCTTAAGGCTTGTGCGCCTGAGTTGTCTCCTGTATTGACGCGCCTGTATCGCCTCTCATTTAGGACTGGTATAGTGCCCAAGTCCTGGAAGCTTGCCAACGTGCAGCCCGTGCCCAAAAAGGGTAGTCGTGCCGATCCTAACAACTATCGGCCGATTTCAATAACCTCCATACTCTGCAAGATTATGGAGCGTGTATTGAACTCGCGCCTCTTGGCATACCTGGAAGGTAACGATCTCCTCAGTGACCGACAGTACGGTTTTCGACGCAATCGGTCAACTGGGGACCTACTAGTGTATGCCACTCACTTGTGGGGCGAGGCCCTCGAGAAAAATGGGGAAGCGATTGCCGTCTCCCTTGATGTCTCGAAGGCCTTCGACCGGGTATGGCACGCTGGCCTTTTGAGTAAGCTTCCAGCGTACGGCATTTCCGCTGGCCTGACTGGCTGGGTAAAAGACTTCCTGACTGAACGGTCCCTCCGAGTTGTTGTCGACGGATGTTCATCTGAGCCCATGTCGACCAATGCCGGTGTTCCTCAGGGGTCTGTTCTCTCTGCAACTCTGTTCCTGCTGCATATTAACGATCTGCTGATGCCCGGTATCTATGGGTATGCAGATGACAGCACAGTTGTGGAGAGATACCTGCCGGAAGCTCGGGCTAGTAAGGAAACTATCCGGTCCGAAAGAGAGGCCATGGTAGAGCGTGTGAGTGCTGCACTGCAGGCAGTCTCCGAATGGGGCAATGCCAATCTTGTAGCATTCAATGCCGCCAAAACACAGGCGTGTCTTTTCACCGCCAAAAGGAGCCCGTTTACCTTGGCTCCTACTTTTCAGAATGTATCCTTGGAGTGTACCGACCGCCTTCAGCTTTTGGGAGTTGAGATTTCCTCGAGCCTTAACTTTGGGCGGTTCATTGAGTCCAAGGCCAGGGTGGCTGCCAGAAAACTAGGCGTCATCGCGAAAGTCCGGCGGTACTTCACACCTGGGCAGCTTCTAATTTTATACAAAGCACAGGTCCGTTCGTGTGTGGAGTACTGCAGTCACATTTGGGCTGGTGCTGCGAAATGTCACCTTGCAACTTTGGACTCGGTGGAGAGGCGTGCGAAGAGGCTGATCGGCGACCCGGACTTAACTCGAAGCGGTCTCCAAAGCCTGGAGCACAGGCGTAGAGTAGCCAGCCTTTCGGTCTTCTATAGGATGCATTCTGGTGAGTGTGCAAGGGAATTGCATGATTTAATTCCCCCATCTCCGTTCCATCATCTGACGACCCGTCGTACGGCGAGTTTCCACCCTTACGTTGTTGACACCACTGCGATCCGGACGAAGCGTTTTGCTTCCTCCTTTATACCGCGTACATCGAAGGACTGGAACAATTTGCCGGCGTCGGTGTTTCCGTCACATTACAATTTGAGTGTCTTCAAGGCTAGAGTGAATAGGCTCTTAATAAACTAGCGCGCTTTACCATCAACGATCGCATCACTGCTTACCATCAGGCGGGATTGCGGTCAAGCGCTGGTTTATAAATTATAAAAAAAAAAAAAAAAAAAAAAATAGTTGAGAATTTGATTTTATTTTGTCACTTTTAGTCGGTACTTTATTATTGTGTCTTAAATTCTCTGCATGCTGATTTATCAAAGCGCCATCTAGCTTGTTTTGATCAAACTTCTTCAAATCTGTGTTATTCTGTTGGATCGACTCACTCACCATCATTCGACCGTCAGCGCCATCTGTTACTTTTTCTTCGCACAATCTGGTCTCCAGATCGATTAAACTCTTATCAAGATTCTTTTGGTTTAATAAATCTTGATTATATACCTTACTAATCCTTTTTTTATAATTTGAGTATTTTTTGGTACTATTTGTTGGTTCGGTACATAGGTTTTTTAATTTTATTATGAGATTTTGTTGTTCTACTGTATGTTTCTTCAAAGTGCTGTTTTCCATGATTAAGTTATCTATTTCATTGTTAGCGGCAAGTAACTGCATTCTCAGCTGACTGATTTCTTCATTTAGTCTTTCAACCTCCTCGCAGCTTACGCTAGTAGCCATTTGCGGTAAACTTTGTGAAAGAAAATCAGAATTCGTTGATTCGAATGATGAATTTAGTGAGTTAAATGTTGGTTTCTTTCTACGTAAAGTTACATTTTCAACGTCCATATTTGCGAGACTTCTTTGTTTATAGAAATAACAAAATTGATATAATTAAGAACCTGTTTCTTCCTGCTGCCAATGCGACCGCCTTTACTAGGAGCCACGGGTACTATATTGCGTCTTTTCCAGTTATAGGATTTTCGAATTACGCAATATTGAATCAAGTCATTAATTTGACTCGTAATGATCATAAAAAACATAAAAAACAATGTTTTTATTTTTATTTATTTTTTTCTTCTTGCACCCACATCAAACACTTATTACTTAGTTATTTTGCTTTGAAACACCAGGTGCACTGATTTAGTCGAAATTATGGATTTATTTTCGTTTACTGGACATCAGGAAATGTATTGTACATTTGTTAAGAGTTGTTTTGACACTGGTTTGTGTACCTAAATGTTTTTTGCAACCTAATCTTCTTCGGAAGATTTAACACTGAATAACACTTTCACTTGTAGTTTGGAGCTTTAGGAACAATATTATCACTTTAGAGTTCAAGTTGTTAGTAAGTTAATCTTTATTTAACAAAAAATATTACGGAGATTTTTTTTTTTTTTTTATAAACAACAAATGTTATGAAATAACATTTCATAAGACTATGCATCTACATAAGGTTAAGGTATAAACTTGTGCTATTATGAGTCTATCTCAATATCAAACTATACAGTGAAGCTTTTTATTTGTATGCATTACTGTCCATACAATTATTAACAGCTCCAAGTCTCTAAGTAGATTACAATATATTGTTTGAATTAATATTTGATACTTTTATGTGAAAAACTTTTTTTTAAATTCTAAGGGTAGACAATAATAAATCTTGCTACAAATAACCTCTAGTTTGCTCACCATATGTAGTGTTGGCATACTGTGTATGAAGCCTATTAGTAGAAACTGGCAGTTTTTACATAAAATACAAACAACTAACAAAATATAGTTTAAAAAGAAAACATATAATTAACACACTGACCCCCTTATTCATAAACGCTGTTTAAAGTTAACTAGTGATTAGCGATTGTTTAAACATACATTTTAGACGTTGGCACGTCACTTAACTTTAATCATCGTTTATAAATAAATCCTTAAACTCTATGGTGTTTATTCATGAAGGATGATTAAAGGTAAATCTAATACCAATTACCTCTTATTTAATTTGGTAATATTTTTGCTTTATTGAAGAGTACACTGGTACAACTTAGAGTGACAACTGAATAGAGCTGGTATTGTTTTTATATATTTTATTCTACAACAAAAATATACATTACTTAAAGAATACTTTCAACACTACAAAATATACTATGGGCGGCCTTATCACTAATTCAATCTCTTCCAGGCAACCTTACAATGGACAGAGATTTAGATTTAATCCAGTAAATAAGTCATGAGGTTTTTTTGCTTCCCTTTAATTTATTACTTAAACAAATGTTGTATAGAGTAAATATTTTTTTTTTTATTTTTATAAACTAGTGCTTGACTGCAATCCCACCTGATGGAAAGCAGTTATGCAATCGTTGATGGTAAAGCGCGCTAGTTTATTAAGGAAAGGAAGGAAAACGGCAGTTGAGCGAGGTGATGGAATGTTAAACCCAACAACACGACCAACGATGCTGCGTCAAAGGGAGATTGATTTGAAGACCCTCCACGACCAAACTCCCGACACAACAACATTAGGCGCATCGTACCCGGCACACATCGCAACACAACTGCTCAGACCCGTACTCCGTACGGCTTCAGCAGACAACATGCCGGAACACGACGCTTGGCGGCAAGACTTTGTCTGGTGGGTGGTAACATCTGCCGGCGGCCGATGTTATGGCCTACCACCGATTCAAGAAAAATATTGTGCTAAAGGCGGTTTATTAAAAATAGATACACGAGTGCAAAAGACGTCAACATTACGGTCCCTAACTAAATGAACTCTAATTCAACTTACTGGAATATCAGTCAGCTTCTCATATAGTTTGTGCAAATCCGTGTTGGTCGCTATACACATCCGAACATTCTCCGATAAACAAATCCTTCAAATAAGTAGCCTATCTATATTTTAGCTCAAAAGTATAAGGCATTAGGTAACGAATATGTTTTATTTAATAATTAGGTACCATAATTTAAAAAAAGTAAGAAATTATATATCTACCCTTAAAACAAAATTACGTTTCATTGTGACAGTTTGATTGTCAATGTCACTATCAGCCAGTGTTGCCAACGCAAATTTTGAGGCGGCCGTGTATCTATGGTAAAAAAGCCGGGTTTATAAGGATAAACACCGACTGTCGGCCGTGTCTTTACCAAATTTTTTTGGAGAAAATAAAATGACCTGTATATTATTGAAGGAGATGGGCTGATAAGAGCCATTTTTCGGCCAACATACACTCGGAAAAAAAAAGTTTCGGACTCCGGCAATTTTTAAATGTATTTGTAAACTGGAAGGTATGTACTTTCTTATAATATAAGATTGACGTGATAAATAAAATAGTAATTCAAAGAAATTATTACGCAAAAACAGTATTTTGGGTTTTTTATACATTTAGTCGTTTTTTTTAGTTTCCAATTATTACTGTATTAAGAAGCATTCGATGAGGGGAAATCCCCGTCCACAGACTTTACAATCTTGGCATTCGGAATATTCGGATACACACTCGAAATATTTGTAAAATCTTTGTCCACTATAATAGTTACGATAAATTAATGAATTACTGTAGAACTTGCGAAAAGCCGTAAATTCTGCTTCCTTAAGGTGAGGGCCGTAGCCCGTAGATTTAGCGATTTTCTGACCTAAAAGCCGTAGTACGCGGTAATTGCCGTAGCAATGGCAACACTGCTATCAGCCCGCAGCACTTGACATTGCTATTGATTGATAATAATAATAATAATAATAATAATATATTTTATTTGCATTATTAGTAGGTACATAATGAAGATGTTCAGTTATACAAGATCCCTTACTAACTACCTTAAATTAGGCATGCAAAAACAGATTTTAAATGAATGTCGATAAGATACAAAAATAATGTCATTAAAACTAAGAAAATGTCATTAAAAAAATAAAAAAGTATCATGTCAGGTTAAATAAAATTACAAATAAAATAGTAAATAAAAAATTAATAACAAAAGTAAAAATAAAACGAATTATCAATATAAATAAAATTCAATCAGGATTACATATTCTCATCATTTATGAATTCGTCAATTGAATAGTAACATTTATTAATCAATAAATTAGACAATCTCTTTTTAAAAAGTGGAATTGTCTCATTTTTTATCTCATTGGGTATTTTGTTATATATTGTCGGGCCCATACATACAACACTTTTCTTTAATAGGGCCGTATTATGAGTACCAAGACGCAACATATTTTGATACTGTTTTCTTATAGGACCCCTTTTGCTTTCTGACATTTTGTTAAAAAGATGCAAATTCATCTTTACAAAAACGGCAATTTCAAAAATGTAAAGAGCTGGAAAAGTTAGCACTTTTAGTGATTTAAAAAAAGGAACACAGCTATCCGTTACTTTCAAATTGCACATTGCCCTTAAACAGCGTTTTTGAGCTTTGAATACTAGTTCCCTGAAGCTACTATTCCCCCAGAAAATGATACCAAATCTCAAGGTCGACGCGACTAAACCATGATATGCAACCAGTCTTGCCGCCATATTTACCTTCCTGGATAAGTTAAAGAGCACATAAGAAGCTGCGCTTAACTTTTTTGTTACTTCCTCCACTTGAGGCTTCCAGGTTAACTGACTGTCTATCATTATTCCTAGAAACCTTGCGACTGGTACTTGGTTAACTTTATGTCCATCATAATGTAAATTTAACACTTGTGGTGGTATGCGTTGGTAAAAATGCATAACATTTGTCTTGGATACGTTAATTATTAAGTTGTTATGGTCAAGCCAGTGTATAATGTCAATTAGTGTATTATTAATGTCCTGTTCATATGTTCTTACGTCAATACATTTAATCAAGGCCGTGCTATCGTCAGCAAATAGGATCATGGGATGATTAATGCAACGGGGCAAGTCATTTATATACAACAGAAACAATAAAGGGCCTAGCACACTACCCTGTGGAACGCCATACCTGACGATTCTGCCCTCAGATAAGTATTTGTTTTCACGCTTAGTTTTTAAACATATTCTAGATATTTCTGTATATTGCTTACGGTTTCGAAGATACGATTTTATAAGCTGTAATATGTTTCCTCTGATGCCTATATTGCTTAACTTATTAATGAGAGTTTCATGATCAACACAATCGAAGGCCCTCGTCATGTCTGTCAAAATTGCGCAAACTGGTACTTTTTTATCGACATTACTAATAATAACATTAATTAGGTCATAAACCGCCGTATTTATACCCCTATTTTTTCTGAAACCCTTTTGTTCTTCGCTGAGGATGTGATGTTTTGTCAAAAACTTGTCAATGGAGGCGTAAATTATTTTTTCCAGAACTTTTGAGAAAATCGGTATCATAGCAATTGGTCTATAGTTACCTAGATTTTCTTTATCGCTTTTTTTATAAATTGGCTTAACTATCACTGTTTTTAAACTGTCCGGAAATACTCCAGAGCTAATGCATAAATTCAATATATGACTTAAATGTGAAGCTATGTCATATGCTACATACTTCACTACAGCCGTCGATATGCCATCATATCCTGTGCTATTTTTATTTTTTAAGGATTTTATCGCCATTACGACATCCTGAGCCAAAGTTGGTTGCATAAACATTGACTGTGGGTTATTTAAGGGCGTGGTGGTGGTATTCAGTGTTGAATCTACTATCATATTGTTTTGAGTCCGGTCAATAAAAAAATTATTAAAGGCATTTGCAATTTCCATTGGATCCGTAATAATGGCATCTTGTATTTTAATCTGGGTTATAGGGTCGGTAATTCGTGGTTTATTATTTATTACCTGCCAGGATGCCTTAGCTTTATTGTTTGCGGTGTTAATGTAATAAATATTTTGCGCTCTTTGTGTCAATCGGATTATTTTGCGAAATCTGTGCGAATAATTCTTGAAATTATTTATATTAAATTTAGATGGCTCGCGCCTTTGTTTCCACAGTAAATGTCTTTGCTTTCTACTACACACTCGTATGCCTCGTGATACCCATTTAACATTTTTATTTAAATTAAGAGTTACTAATTTGTAAGGAAAGCAAAGATCATACAATAAAAGAAAGTTTTCCAAAAAATAATCATATGCCTCGTTAGGGTCTTCAGTCTGGTAGATTTCAGAGAATGAAAGGCATTTTAGGTGTTTTCTGAATCTATTTAAATTTTCGCTAGATAGGTCACGTTTTTTAATGCGCCAAGAGTTTATTACACATGATTTGGCAACCTTTACTTCTAATATCTGAGCAGTATGGTCTGATAACGCAAAGTCCAAGACTTGTGACTTACACTTTAACTGACAAGTACGGGCAAAATTGTCTAGACAGGTATTGCTGGCTAGCCTGGTGGGTTGTCGCAATTCTAACTTAAGATTGTAGCCCAAAAGAAAGCATTCAAAGTCCAAAGTTACGCTATTTCGTTTTAATGTATCTATGTTGAAGTCCCCACACATAACAATTTTTTTATCTTGTTTGATACTATTCATAATAATGCCCAGTTTTTCATAAAAAACATTTATATTGTTTGACTTCGGTGGCCTATAAACACACATAACAATTAAATTCTGATAAGTCAATTCTATACCACAGCATTCAATGACGTTAGGTATAGAATGCCGTGATATACCTAAGAGCTCTTTGTGTTTAAGATAGTTTTTGATAAGGATACATGCTCCTCCTCGCTTCTGGGATTGCCTTGTGTATATTGCAGCTAGCTTGTAATTGGTTAAATTCAAAAGTCTCTCGTGTCCGGTCATAACAAAGTGTTCCGTGATACAAATTATATCTATGTCTTTCTTTTCTCGTGATAGCTCCTGAAGATGGACAGTAAGTAAGTCAGACTTGTTTAGTAGTCCTGCAATATTCTGATGTAGTATATTTAATTTATTATAGACGAAAAAAGTCGTTGTCATTCGATGAGTCACTTAGAGGAGTATCTATTGGATAGCTTTTGATGTCTATAATCAGACGATCAAAGATACTCTTGAATATACATTTTGTTCCCTGTCTGTTTAGTTTGCCGGTGAGATTTGAGAACATGTCCAAGGAGAGGTTACGGTTCGTGTCAAAGAAATATGCATAATTATTGTTCTGTATATCCATATAAAGCAAGTTGTTAAACATTTCTACCCTAGAATTATGAATTAGTGCCCCTCTTATGTAGGTAGGGCAGCATATTATTATATTTGTATGGGTAAATTCTTTTAAGGATTCTTTAATCACTTTAATCAATTGGAAGTAATCTCCAGCGTTCCTGAAATCTTTATCGCCTATCATTAATAAACAATAGTCGTCTATAGTGAGATTTTTCACTTTCTGGCTAATATTCGTCACCATTTCCTGCAATCCACATCCTGATAAAACATAATGGCAATACTCGAATAGCTGGCTAAATGTGTTTTCTATAGTCTCTAAGGCGCCGATGTAGTTGCAATTACTGAGTATGTGTAGTTTCCGCTTTGGGTATACTTTTTTCGGCATGCAGTTGTTACTGGGTTCTTTGGTTTTACGCTTCACCTGTCTTACATTTTCAGTATCTACATCATTACTTACACTGTTAATCGTGAACGCTTGAGTTTGAGTTTGAACTTTTTTATTTTTCTTTTGTTCATTTATTGATGGCGAATTTGTTTTGGTTTTTTTAGCAAGTGCGGGGCTGTAGGTAATTTTTTTGTATAAATCATTTTTCTTTAATAAATCCTCGTTGCATTTTTTTAACCTATGATTCTCCAAAGAAAGAGACTCGATTTCCTGATGAGCGCTACTTAGTTCAAACTCAAGTTTGTTTATTCGTTCTTTTAATTTAAGTACCTCCTCTTCATTGCTGTTGACAGAAATGTCGGGTAGACTGTTGGTTGTGTCATCTAGGGTTTCGTTCAATATATTGGAATCCGATACAGTTCTTGCGCGACGGAACGTAATGTTTTCGAGGAAGTTCATCTTAAGTGTTGTCTATCTATGTGGCTAATAATCTATATTAATATTAGAATGACTTGGGTAGTTGTACTTTTAAAAATCTACAAATATTCCAAAAAGATGACTCGAGCGGACGATTCGAACCCGAGTCAGACGGCGACGCAAGATACTGTGTAGGCCGCTTAAGTAATTAGCCACAACGACATGTAATCTTTTAATCGAAATTGTTATTCAATAGGGTCTTCCGTACAAAAAAGTTCGTTACGAAATCAGTCACTTTTAAACGATTTGAATTATTTTTTTCTCACTGTGTCACTTTTGAATTTTTTTGATTTTATGTTATTTATTTATGTTTTCGTATGTCATTAGGTTCATGGGTCAAGTTAGTAGATGTGGTTGTTGTTAATAACTGTTTATTTTCACAAGCGAAACAGTTTTTATCACAATAATTTGTCCACTTTAATAGTCATATTTATTTAGTGTACGGTCTATAATTCTTTCTGATAACACTTGCACACACGTATTACACTATTTTACTAAAGTTTTAGTTATTTTAGAGTAGATACAGTTAACTAATTGAGAACAAAAAATACAACTTTAAGTACTGGCTACTGGGCCTTTAAGTGATTCTTTTTTTATACATATATCAATCTTTATTTTAGTTACTTTAGTTTATATTTAACACAAAATGAACATTTTTATTGTTTTCCCCGGAGGTATTGAATTCTGAAGTAGTTTAAAAATACATCATTTATTAAATGTTTGTGTTGGTGGATAGGAACTCTCACTAAATTCACAACATTTTATTTAAATTCCAATTTAAATAAATAGACGCTCGAAAATGGGTGACCCCATGTTACTTTGTTGATGACATCAAAATATTTTCAATGACGCTGAGGAACATAACTACAAAACATGAGTAGTCACATTTGGGATGGTGATACAAAATGCCACCTGGCAACTTTGGATTCTGTGGAGAGGCGTTCGAAGATGCTATTTTGCGACCCAGATTTGGTTCAAAAGAGAGTTGGTTGGATTGCAGCTCTTTTTACCACCAAGAGGGATGGCGGTCAGGCGCTAGTATATAACGTTAATTAAATTTTATTATTTCAGTTTCATGTAAATCAATGCAAATTTCATTGATTAGATATTTCGGAACAAATAGTTCCTGCAGTAAGGGCTGGAATTTTTCTAAAACCGCTAATACCAATTTTGATTGCAAATTGCAAATGTTGCAATCAAAATTGTCAAATTTTCTTCAAGAGTTATAGTCTATAGAGTAGTTATAAGTTTGTACGTACAATGTTTTCACTTTATGTGATGGGCATCTCAAAGTAGCGTTTTTATTCTGACACAGAGGAACAAGTATCACTTTTATTTTTTTCATTACACCAGGTAAAGCTGAGCACTTGAATGGTGTTGTACATTCCTGTAATTTGAAAAAAATTGTTATCAACATTGCTGGGTTTGTAAGCAGCACATTTTGACAATTTATTTAACATACCTTAACATTATTACCACAGGATCATAATTGTACAGAATAAACTGGTAAGTACTGCACTAATTAAAAGTCGTTTCGGTCTTGATGGATCATTTTTCATCATGGATTTAAAGTGTAAGCTACAAATCTTTGCTGATTCATAAAACTTTCCTTTAAATGGTATACTAGATAACCATTTTTGCCTTTTATCCAAGTCCTTGGGAAAACTGAAACAGAAAATTAGTTGTATTTCCTGAAACCAAGTTAACAGATGTATTGGAACCTAAAACTTTGAGTAATTAATTAAATTATGTTTTAATGACATGCTTTTAATGAAAGCATGTCTATTTAGACATATATTACCATTATTAGTATAAATCTTATTTTCCAGTAACCTAGACTCTCTCATCACTATGCTAGGTGAAATTAATTATAAGTTTATCCTATACTTGTGTAAATTGCCACAAATTTTTCATGTGTAAAACACGTGGCATATTCAATGAAATTAGGATCTACACGAAATTCAAACACTTCCACAAATTTAAAAACATCCATCTCACTGAAAAAATATGGCTACTCTTTTGTTCTTTGTTTACACAGATGCAATTTTGACGTTCAAGATTTTATTCGTAATAGTTAATGATGACATTAATTTATTAGAAAAATATTTTTGACACAGTTTTGAACAAGAAATATTGGCGGTTCTTTAAAATATAGGCTTGTATTATGTAGACATTGTGTGTAATTTAAAATCTGGTATCTCTGAACTTACCCACTACTTTGTATTTGATGTTGGGTTCCACATACTTCCACAATCTTTAACTACACAATACATAGTAAGGCACTCTAACTTAACTCACAAATCCTCGAATATATTCAGTAAAAGGTTTCAAGTAGTAGAAAAGCGATTGACAAAATAGCCATTTTTGTTAATAGCCTTCCAACAGTGTTGCAACCTTTGAAGTCGATTTAAATTATATTGTAAATTTTAGACACCTCAAATATAATTTTGATAAAAAACTACTTTACAATATCATGCATAAGTTTTGAATAACTATTAAAATATTAGGACCTTTAGGACCTGTATCTGGAGTTCAAATTATATTAAAAAAAAGTTAGTTTCTCTGTTTTCGTCGTATAATTATGATCAGGTAACTAAGAAAACTTCATTTTATTTTGGCAACTTTTAATTTTAGTGTGAACGAGATGGAAAACATAACAAAGGTGAATAAACTTGGCTTCAGTTATTTCTTCTAGGTACAACATCCACGGTTCTTATAACCATCTTTGTAAGAGGACTAAAATGTCAAAGTGTAAAAACAAGGAAAAATACATTGTGAATGATGAATACAAGTTATAAAATTAAAATGAAAGTTAAACAATTAAATTAACATTATCAAGATTGCGCATAAATATTACACATAGAGTAGCCAGAACAAAATAAAAATTGAGAATAAAGAACATTGAATAAATTTGAGAAAAAAGATAAATATTATAAATTAATAGGTCAAGAATGAACATTTATAAGAACAACAAATGTGTACTATGGTTAGAATTTTTAAGTACGTAGGGTAGATGTTGAACACTTAGAGATGGCTGCATATGCTACTACTCCCGATAGTCACGCAAGAGCTATGAAATTAAACTTTAAGGTTCCTAACCAGTGTGCTTACGAAAATGTCTTTTTAAATGACATTTCTGTCTAAAATTACGTTGACATACATCACACGTATAAGGTCTTTCACCAGTGTGTGTACGCATATGTCTTATTAAACTACTCTTCTTACTAAAATTACGTTGACATACATCACACGTATAAGGTCTTTCACCAGTGTGTGTACGAATATGACTTATTAAATTACCCTTCTTACTAAAATTACGTTGACATACATCACACGTATAAGGTTTCTCACCAGTGTGTGTACGCATATGTATTGCTAAATGACTCTTCCGACTAAAACTACGATGACATTTGTGTTTGTCAACGCCAAAAACCCTATAAGCGTAGTGACACTTATAAGGTCTTTCACCAGTGTGTGTACGCATATGATTTGTTAAAATGTTCTTTTGACTAAAATTACGTTTACATACATCACACGTAAAAGGTCTTTCACCAGTGTGTGTACGAATATGTCTTGTTAAACTACTCTTCTTACTAAAATTACGTTGACATACATCACACGTATAAGGTTTCTCACCAGTGTGTGTACGCATATGTATTGCTAAATGACTCTTCCGACTAAAACTACGATGACATTTGTGTTTTTCAACGCCAAAAACCCTATAAGCGTAGTGACACTTATAAGGTCTTTCACCAGTGTGTGTACGCATATGATTTGTTAAAATATTCTTTTGACTAAAATTACGTTTACATACATCACACGTATAAGGTCTTTCACCAGTGTGTGTCCGAATATGACTTATTAAATTACTCTTCTTACTAAAATTACGTTGACATACATCACACGTATAAGGTATTTTACCAGTGTGTGTACGCATATGTTTTGCTAAATAACTCTTCCGACTAAAACTACGATTACATTTGTGTAGGTCAGCGCCAAAAACCCTATAAGCGTAGTGACACTTATGAGGTCTTTCATCAGTGTGTGTACGCAAATGATTTGTTAAATTAAACTTTTTACTAAAATTGCGTTGACATACTTCACACTTATATGGTTTTTCACCAGTGTGTGTACGCAAGTGATTTGTCAAAATACTCTTACGAGTAAAATTACGTTGACAGACAGAACACTTATAAGGTTTTTCACCAGTATGTGTACGCATATGGGTGGTTAAACTACTTTTCCTACTAAAATTACTATGACATAAATCACATTTATAAGGTTTTTCACCAGTGTATGTATGCATATGCATTGCTAAAAGAATATTTGTCTAAAATTCCCTTGATATACACTACACTTACAAGGTTTCTCACCTGTGTTTACGAACATGTCTTGTTAATAGACCCTTTTTAGTAAAATCGCGTTGACATACTCCACACTTTTATGGTTTTTCACCAGAGTGTAAACGCATATGAACGGTTAAGTTCCTTTTTTATATTATAACTATGCTGATAAATAAGACACTTATGAGGCTTCACAGCACACTTGTAAGATTTTTCACCAGTGTGTACGAATGTGAAATTTTTAATTTACCCTTTTGTATAAAACAACGCTGACAAATAACATACTTGCACTCTTTTTTTTATTAATGAAAACTACGCAGAGTACATTTAAGTCTCTTTAAAATATGTGCTGGGCTGGGACGTCCATTTCTGAGTTTCTGGATAACATTCGAATCTGATATTTCTTTGGTCATTTGCTCGGCTGTTATTGCATGTCTTTCTTTTGTTCTTCTTGTGTTCTGTTTTGGTTTCCTCACAACGGTTGCCTCTGTGGTAGTAAATATAGTAAGCACATGAAGAAAGAACATTGACACGAATTGTGATGAATTTCATCACTTTGTTAAGTAACTGAATGGTGCTGCGGTATAACAGTTTGGCTTGTGAGTATAAGGACCCAGGTTCGATTCTTTCTTCAGCTGGTAAATTTTAATAAATTTTAGAATTCTATTGTGAGCATTTAGTTTTTTTTTCTAAATATGAAATTTGTGGATCAAGTTAGGAAGTTTAAAAATATCTATAGGTAGGATGCACGAAGTAAATATCAAGATGCGATGGATATTACCTAGCAGTTGCTTGCATGAGCGCGAGCGCCGTCAGTATTTTGTTTCTAGTTAGATTATCTTAGCAGTTTTATTGATGTCTCAGAGATGGCACGCACATAAACATCACATTTTTAAAACTGAAAATAATCATCCTTTGGGAACGAAATCAAAGTTTAAAGAGTATTCCTTTTATATTTTCATTTCTTCTTTTCATTGGAAATCTAACTTTTTAATTTACTTCCTTATAGAGAAACACACACTCTTAGTTGGAACTCAAGTAAAGTCAGAAATAGACAAAATTTAGACTAAGAAGTTATGAGAACTTGGTAATTAATGCGATTAAGTGACATTTATTTTAATATGGTAAATGGAATGAGATCAAGAATAGAAGAAGTTATAGAAAGTGAAGTTGTGTTCTTTCTCAGTAATTAGCTTATTGATACGTTATATGAGTTCATATAATTTACTTTTTTACATTACATAAATATGTAAGCTGTTACGCCCTTTATGCCTGGGGCTTCTTAGATAAGTAACAAGTTTTAGTTAATTACATTTTCATTTGAATATATATATATATTGTTTTGCTTTGCTGGTATTTTGACGTAGTAGCTGGCATATGGTAAATAATTTCATTGTTGTTGTATTTTATCGTGTTCATCACTATACATAGTATTGTATAAAGACATGTTTTTTTAAAAATGAACAGACAGCTGTGCTGCTGGGGAGTTTGTTCAGCACTAGGAAGTGTCGATGGGTGGGCGTTTTTGGGGGACTGTCTTATGTAATATTGACGTTCAAAAAGTGCTGATTTTTCAGCCTAATTTGAATAAATGACTTTTGATTTTGATTTTGAAGGTTACCCACTAAGTTATTAGTATAGTTTTGACCTCTCAAGTTAAGTTTATAGTTAAGTTTTTTTAACTTCATTGTTTTTTGTAAAGTTTTGAAAAATCTCTTGAGATGTAAATTATAGTTCTGTTTGCTTCAAACGTGGGTAACATGATGCTTCTTTTGAGATTTCATCAAAACTAAATTATCAAATTTACCAGTAAATAAATAAATAATACTACGTATATAAGTGAATCTTCCTTTATTTCGAAAGACCGCCTGCTTCCCTTCCTCTCAACCAGCAACACCCCGCTATCGCCCTACAGTTACCACCAGGGCCTAAATATGCTGACAATGGTTAGTGCATTACAACTTTGCATAAATAACGTAAATTATTGTTGATAATTGGGTATCTTGCACGCTTACTTGGGGAATCCATGTTAATCACTAGAGAACACTAACTTCATTGATGACATCGTAGTTCGAAATTCTAAAATTACTGCTGATATTAAATTTAAGAGCGTAATAACTTGAGTAGCAACTGGAGTAGATTCACACGCAAAGCGCCAAGTCTCTAGTTGAAAGGTACTAAGATAGTTTTGTAAATTATGATTATTGACTAAACAAAGCTATTTTTTTTTAATTTTAAACCTGAATTTAGTTTGTTCATAATAAGCAACTGAATCTATTCGAATCATTATGACACCGTGTTATATTTTTTTCCAAATACCCACGTTAGAAATTGTTGCAGTGTGGTTACTGAGCATGCAGCATAGCTGACGGATCATAGTACTAGGTGCAACAGATACCCCCCCCCCCCCCTCCCCCCAGCGCCGAGCCGCTGCAAACGCGGGCGGGCTAGCGGTGCGCTGACCGTATTTTTGTTGCAACAACCAGATAAGATTACAAGGTCATAACTTTATGGTTTCATATTAAACTAGCGCGCTTTACTATCAACAATTGCATCACTGATTACCATCAGGCGGGTTTGCGGTAAAGCACTAGTTTATAATTTAAAAAAAATGTTTATAGAAGTCGGTACAACATGGGCATTAGACATGATTTTCGTCTTCTCCATGTTCATTATAAGACTGACTTGCTCTAAGACTCTACTGAGGTCTCTCTTTCGAGGTCTGGTATGTATTCGAACTGAGATCGTGGTGTTTTCTAAAAAATCCTTCAGCGCTACAATATACTGTCTACTTGGCACGGAACGAGAGACTGCAGTACAGCCTAGGTCTCGGTCAAACCAAAAGCGGTTTCTTATTAGGAGCGCCACCCTGGCCGACACACTCTCGATCTTCACTACAGTGTCCACAAGGGACTTGCTGAACGAGGCACCCAACACAATCTTAGGATTGTTGGTCAAGCCAGCACTTCTTTGGTCATCTCCGCTTGTTCCGGCCCGGTGGAGGCACCATGGCAAGACATTTCCACATAACATGCCGGTTTTCGTAAGACGTGACCGTAGGCTACCCGGGTTCCTGCAGTTTGTCTGCACATAGCAGACGCGCGACTACACGGACACGAAGATTCCCACAGATGTGGGAGTTCCTGATGCAGTTTTTCCGCGTAACTCCACACATCCACCGCAGCATAATCATCTCCGTGACACGCAGCTGCTACTTCTGGCGCTCAAGTACAGGCTACGCCTCTGTTTAGGATAAAAAGGCCAGTCTCTCAAGCGGAAAAGATGGAGGTGGGGACTGGCGACGCGTAAGTTGTCAAAAGTCAATCGGAAACCAGACAAAGGGGCGCGCGGGCGCGTTGTCACTCGGTGCGATGAAATATAAAAATAAAAGATGGCGGATCCATCGTGCAGTGTGCAGTCTACCAGAAGTTTTGGTGTTTACAGGAGAGTGTGTTGGCATTTTAAAAGCCTTACACTACAAATATTTAATCCCATCAGCTAACAAGGTCAGTAATTTTTTCAAATTCCCGTAGTAGTATTCAGGCCCTTAAACAAAATCAATTTCATAGCAAAATTAATAGTAAAATCATTATGGATATAAAGAACTTGTTATTTGAATGCTACCATAACGGCTTGAACGTTGAGATAACCTGGAAACCCCGGTCACTCTGGTATTGCTGGCAATGAGTGCGCTGATTCGTTAGCGAAGTATGCCACATCGAATCTGGTTGATCAAAAACACTACGTATAATTACGATTTGTGGAATGGTGCCAGACCCAAGTTATTTAATTGGTGGTCTAAACAAGGAAGATGGCTGCTAAAATCAAGGGCATCTACTACGCTGCCATACAGCCTGAGGTTCAGCATAGGCCCTGGTTTTCTAAAATAATATCCTAAACTAGCGGCCGCCAGCGATTTCGTTCGCGTGGAGTTAGTTATGCTCAGCTCCTATTGGTCGGCACAAATTTTTCAATTCGGAATAGTAGTTCCTGAGATTCTTCTTCTTTTTCCTCAGCCTTCTTCTTCAGCGATGTCCACTGCTGGACAAAGGCCTCCCCTAAGGCTTTCCACCCTGACCGGTCTTGTGCTGCGCGCATCCATCGGCTTCCCGCAACCTTCACCAGGTCATCGGTCCACCTTGTTGGGGGCCTCCCTACGCTGCGTCGTCCAGTACGTGGCCGCCACTCCAGAACCTTACTGCCCCATCGGCCATCGGTTCTACAAGCAATGTGCCCTGCCCACTGCCACTTAAGTTTACCGACTTGCAGAGCTATGTCGGTAACTTTGGTTCTTCTGCGGATCTCCTCATTTCTGATTCGATCACGAAGAGAAACTCCGAGCATAGCTCTTTCCATTGCCCTTTGTGTGACTCTGAGCCTTCGTATGAGGCCCATTGTGAGCGACCACGGTTCAGTTCCGTAGCTCATCACTGGCAACACACA
Organism: Sesamia inferens; assembly: GCA_037179545.1. Taxonomy (NCBI): domain Eukaryota; kingdom Metazoa; phylum Arthropoda; class Insecta; order Lepidoptera; family Noctuidae; genus Sesamia; species Sesamia inferens. Next base: position 1,257,213 of record CM073946.1, on the reverse strand, counting down.
CTGGTCAAAGACTTTAGTCATGAGACACTGTGGTATCTTGGACAACGAGAAGATGTATCGTAGCTTCCCGAAAGCTGCCCAGCCAAGCTGGATTCGACAAGACACCTCTTTCTCGAAGTTGGACCTACCTAGTTGGACTGTTTGTCCCAGGTATATACTCTCATCAACAACTTCGAGTGCAGAGCAACCAACTAGAATTGGAGTGGGTGCGACATGAGAGTTCGACATGATCTTCGTCTTATCCATGTTCATCTTTAGACCCACTTGTTGGGAAGCTCTGCTGAGGTCAATGAGCATTTTGCCCAAGTCTTCCAGGGTCTCAGCAATGACCACGATATCATCTGCAAAACGGATATTAGTGAGGTACTCGCCGTTAATGTTGATGCCAAGTCCTTTCCAGTCCAGGAGCTTGAAGACATCTTCCAACGCAGCAGTGAACAATTTAGGAGATATGACATCTCCTTGTCTCACTCCACGCTGGAGTTGGATCGGTTTCGAGTCCTGATCCTGGAGACGGACTGACACGGTGGCGTTTTTGTACAAACACTTTATCACCTAAATGTATCGATGGTCAATTTGACACCACTGGAGAGACTGTAGCACCGCCCAAGTCTCGATCGAATCGAAGGCCTTCTCATAGTCCACAAGCGCCAAGCATAGTGCTTTGTTATACTCCTCGGACTTCTGTATAACTTGCCGCAGCGTATGTGTGTGGTCTATGGTGCTAAAGCCTTTTGGGAAGCCTGCTTGTTCGGGAGGCTGGAAGTCGTCGAACCTGCGAGCGAGACGATTCGTGATGACCCTAGAAAACAGCTTACAGACATGGCTCAGGAGGGATACCGGTCTGTAGTTTTTCAGGAGGGTTCCTGATATTAGCGCGGTTAAACAAACAAATTCTTCAGCTATATGTACTAGTATAGATGTAAAGAAAACCCTGTCCGAGCCGTAAAGATATTGTTAAGTATCGATGATTCTACTAATGCCTACAAAGTTGGGTTAAAGTTGAAAAAAGAATCCCCCTAAAAAAATAAATATTAATTCGTGAAAGGAGGTAAATTAATACATGCGCGGTAGGCTATAAATCCTCGGGCGAAGCGGGGCAGGCCAGGCGGCACCTGGTCGCATCGCTATTCGCTCATAATGATACCTACCGTCGAAAATGGTGTTTTCATTTATTAAAAATTACCAAATTTTCGGGAACTTGGAATTAATTCGCGGAAGGAAAAGCTTATTTCAAATCCTGGTTTTAGGCGCGATTGCGGTCAAGCACTACTTTATAGTTATTAAAAAAAATATTTCTAATTATGCAATTTAATTTAAAGATGGACCGAATTTAATTTTGAGTATTTATTATTTGTTTTATTTTATAACACAAAGTGGATGACATATTTCACAACATTATGTTGCTCTAAGTAGATTACAACACAGTATGTTAAGAAAACCCTGTCCGACCCGTGAAGGAATTGTTAGGTATCGATAACTGATTCTACTAATGGATACAAAACCGGGCTAAACTTAAAAAAAAATCCCCCTAAAAAAATAAATATTATTTCGCAAAAAGAGGTCACTTAATAAATCTGCGTTAAGCACCCTTCCGCAGGCGGCGGACGGTAGGGCACGCGGCACGTGGTCGCATCGCTATTCGCTCATAATAATACCGGTGTTGTCACTTTTTACAAAATTACCAAATTTCGGGGAAGTTGGAATTAATTCGGGGGAAAAAAAGATTATTTCAAAATTCATTTGTATTGGTACTATGATGATTACGTAAAATTTTATATTATATTTGGTCGTGTGTTTACCTAACTTTTATTATCATTATGGGTCGGACAGGGTTTTCTTAACATACAGTATATTGATTGAATTAACATTTGATATTTTTATGAAAAAAACTTTTTTATTTTATTCTAAGGTTAGACAATAATAAGTCTGTGTATGAAGCCTATTAGTAGAAACTGGCAGTTTTTAAATAAAATACAAACAACTAACAAAATATAGTTTAAAAAGAAAACATATAATTAACACACTGACCCCCTTATTCATAAACGCTGTTTAAAGTTAACTAGTGATTAGCAATTGTTTAAACATACATTTTAGACGTTTGCACGTCACTTAGCTTTAATAATCGTTTATGCATAAACCCTTCAACTCTATGGTGTTTATTCATGAAGGATGATTAAAGGTAAATCTAATACCAATTACCTCTTATTTAATTTGGTAATATTGTTGCTTTATTGAAGAGTACAATGGTACAACTTGGAGTGACAACTGAATAGAACTGGTATTGTTTTTATATATTTTATTCTACAGCAAAAATATACATTACTTAAAGAATACTTTCAACACTACAAAATATACTATGGGCGGCCTTATCACTAATTCAATCTCTTCCAGGCAACCTTACAATGGACAGAGATTTAGATTTAATCCAGTAACTAAGTCATGAGGTTTTTTGCTTCCCTTTAACTTATTACTTAAACAAATGTTGTAATGTAAATACATTTTTTTTTAATTTTTATAAACTAGTGCTTGACTGCAATCCCACCTGATGATAAGCAGTGATGCAATCGTTGATGGTAAAGCGTGCTAGTTTATTATCAGCCTAATCACTCAGGAAAACTAAGCGAATAGGAAGGAAGACAGCAGATGAGCGAGGTGATGCAATGTTAAACCCAACAACACGACCAACGATGCTACGTCAAAGGGAGATTGATTTGAAGACCCTCCACGACCAAACTCCCGACACAACAACATTAGGCGCATCGTACCCGGCACACATCGCAACACAACTGCTCAGACCCGTACTCCGTACGGCTTCAGCAGACAACATGTCGGAACACGACGCTTGGCGGCAAGACCTTGTCTGGTGGGTGGTAACTTCTGCGGGCGGCCGATGTTAGGGCCTACCACCGATTCAAGAAAAATACTTTGCTAAAGGCGGTTTTAAAATAGATACACGGGTACAAAAGATGTCAACATTACGGTCCCTAACTAAATGAACTCTAATTCAACTTACTGGAATATCAGTCAGCTTCTCATGTAGTTTGTGCAAATCCGTGTTGGTCGCTATACACATCCGAACATTCTCCGATAAACAAATCCTTCAAATAAGTAGCCTTTCCATATTTTAGCTCAAAAGTATAAGGCGTTAGGTAACGAATATGTTTTATTTAATAATTATGTACCATAATTTAAAAAAGTAAGAAATTATATATCTACCCTTAAACAAAATTACGTCTCATTGTGACAGTTTGATTGTCAGTGTCACTATCAGCCCGCAGCACTTGACATTGATTGAGAGCAAAAAAATATAACTTTAAGTACTGGCTACTGGGCCTTTAAGTGATTCTTTTTTTATACATATATCAATCTTTATTTTAGTTACTTTAGTTTATACTTTACACGAAATTAACATTTTTATTGTTTTCCCCGTACGTATTGAATTCTGAAGTAGTTTAAAAAATAAATTATTTATTAAATGTTTAAGTGTTGGTGGACAGGAACTGTCACTAAATTCACAACATTTTATTTAAATCCCAATTTAAACAAATAGACGCTCGAAAATGGGTGAGCCTGTGTTACTTTGTTGATGAAATCAAAATATTTTCAATGACGCTGAGGAGCATAACTACAAAACATGAGTAGCCACATTTGGGATGGTGATATAAAATGCCACCTGGCAACTTTGGATTCGGTGGAGAGGTGTTCGAAGAGGCTATTTTGCGACCCAGATTTGGTTCAAAACGGTCTCCAAAGCCTGGAGCACAGGCGAAGTGTAGCCAGCCTGATTGTGTTCTATATATAGGATGGATGTTAGAGAATGAACTAGGAAATTACATGACTTAATTCCCCCATCTCCATTTCAACATCGGACGACCCGACTTACAGCTAGTATCCACCCTTACGTTGTTGACAACACTACGATCCAAACGAAGAGTTTCGCCTCGTCTTTTATACCGCGTACATCGAAGGGCTGGAACAATTTGCCAGGGCGGTGTTTTCGTCTAACTATAATTTAAGTGTCTTCAATTCAGTCATTCAATTCAGTGGCTAGAGTGAATAGGTTTCTAATGAACTAGCGCGCTTTACCATTTATCAATGAAGCGATCGTTGGATTGCAGCACTGTTTACCATCAGGAGGGATGGCGATCAAGCACTAGTCTATAACGTTAAAAATCTATTCTCTAATAATATTGTAAACTAGTTTTCCGACCGCGGCTTCGCCCGCATTAACTTCGGTTATATCGAGCTTTTTAGATTTCTCTCGGGAATATCAATTTTTTTCGGGATAAAAAATACCCTATTATTTAATCCGGACTTCTAACTTTACGTCTGCAAAATTTTAAAGCAATCGGTTCAGGAGTTACGGCGTGAAAGTCGTACAAACAAACTCACTTTCCGATGTATAATATTAGTAAGGATATATTTGGTGTACACATACAAATATTCCAGTAATCTCCCTTGGGAACTTGATATTTTTTTTGGACCAAAAGTAGCCTATGTTACTCTCCATCTTTTCAACTAACTGTATTTTAAAAATCAGGTCGATTGATTACTGCTTAGCTACGGCGTGAAGGAAGGACAAACAAATAAACAAACACACTTTCACATTTATAATATTAGTATGGATTAAACCGGGAAAATTAACCGACTTATGCATTCTCATAATGAATACACATCGCTATTTTTGTATATGCGGAACCCGAAACACGTATCCAGTATTTTTAAGTAAAGGATCTTTTTACAAAATTGCCAAATGATATCCCTGAAAAACCACAAAGTTGTTTGTTATCTTAACTGGTCGTCCCAACCAAGATATGGTCAACTTACAGCTCGCCCACCTGTCTACTGTTACGCGACGCTTGTCAGCCCATTTTTTTTTTGTTGTCGCTGGGGAAATGACAATTACGCATCTCCGATCCCCGAAGGTGGACGGGAGGGGGATGTAGGACTCCCCGGGAGAGAGCCTCCCGGTATACCCACTAAAAACCCCAGCGGCACTCCGGCGTCGCCTTGGTGGCGGGGGACTGGGAAAAAGCGGAGCCTTGGCTACCAGCCCCGGACCGGCGTTATGCCCGCCTGATACGGCGGGCCCTCATTCGCCCCTTCGCAGGGAGGGGCCGTGGCTCAGCCACCACCAGTTATAGCTACAGCTGTTCTTCATAATATATGTCGAGAAAGAAATGATCCTGAGCTAGATTCATCAATACAGATACAAATAAGGAATGATGATAGTAATGTTCCTAACTCTATAGATAATAGCAATGGGCAAATTATTATCAGTAATTTAATTCAAAATTACTTTGACAGGTCAGTTAAAAATAAATGTTTAATCAATCAATAATGCACATTAGTATATTTTCAAATTGCAAAATTATTTTCGGATTAGCGGCACATTGAAGATGAGGTGATGAACAAAATTTAAAATTTCAGTGTCTATTTTTTGTAACCTACTATCAAGATTGTCAGTTTGAAATATATAAAATTAAAAAAAGGCACATAAAATTGTAAAAAATAAAACTTTATTATAATTTATTATGCTATTTTCTTTGTTAAAATTTCAATTTCTAACTTCATTTGTTCATCAGTCATGAAGTTCTTGCTTGCGTTTTTCATCATTTTGAAGCAATTCTATCTCTAAACGTGCTTTTTCTTCTTTGAGATGGATTAGAGAACTTTCTTGTTTGCTCCGAAGGTTTTCGGTTTTTTTTCGACGAATCGCTTGGCGGCAAGACTTTGTCTAGTGAGTAGTAACTTATGCCGGCAGCCGATCTTATGGTTTTCACATCAACCAACTCCTTTTTCTTTTCTGCTAATCCTAAAAAAGAAATTCTTGTTTGATGTGGAGTGGCATTAATTTTTTTTCTTTGCATTTTATTTCTTGAACTTATAGGCGTTGATTGTTCTACTTGTTCTTCTATGTCTACATCGCGTACCTCAACTGTACTATTGTTTTCATCCATCACATTAACTGTGGCAAAAACTGATGCTGCAGGTGATTCATCAACCATGTTGTAGGAAACATCTCCATCATATTGTGAGTCAAGCCCAGAAACTGACTCTTTTAGAATTCCAGCCACCCACTCATTAGTTGTAGATAATGGAGCTGGTGGTGGGCCTCCACCACTCTGCCTTCGTAAGCGGTTCACTTTTCCAACCTCTTTTCTTGCAGTTTTTTCAAGTATTCCCACTTGCTTTTTAGTTGTTTGATACTGCGATAAGTGCTGCTTGAGGCATTAAATTCTTTTGTTAATACTTCCCAAGTGTCTTCTTTTTGTTTTATTGATAATCCATTGGTTTTTTTATTCAAAATTACTTTAGCGTATTTGTTTATTAGCTTCTTCAAATGTTCTACATCATTGCTACTGAAGTTAGAAACTCTGTCACTGTAAACAATAAACAACATTACAATTAGGAATTTATTACAAAAATGTGGAAATGAAAATTAACCTAAAAATCTAACATGTGACTTTGGTCAAAAAATAAGAATGTAAGATTTGATTAATCGAAAATATACGAAAACAAAATGTTGTTAGATATACATATAAAAACATTACAAAGTTTTTAAAACTTCGTGATGCTTTTGTATGTACCTAAGTCTGTCTCTGTTCGTCATAAAGACAACATTCCTGGGCGTTAAATTCATGTCCAAATATTGTTCATTTTCCTCGATAATCTCCATATTATTGTTATAAAATCTACTTCTGTTATTTATCGATTTAAATTCAATAAAAACATTCGGCGTTCGTTTATAAAGAATAAAGTGACATTTGATTTATGGCATTCCTTGACGGAGGATGTTACGTGTTGTCATAAGTAAAAAAAGCTCCCCACGTTTTTTTGGGTAAATACGACGTCTGTGTTGTGGCAACCCTATTGACTTTTAGTTTAGCTGTTACTTTGATGAAGAAACACATTTGCTACAAAATCAGTAATAGTCAAGTAAAAGTTAATACTTTTACTGATAGTTTTAGTTGTTGATGAAGAAACTGGCTGTTGGTGATGCTGGATTGTTGCTCCGAGCAGATGTGGAGGTGATGAGTATTTTGTCTGCTAGGTTTTTTCCTATGCTAGCGATTTTATTTATTTTGTGGGGGAAAAAAGTCTTACTACACTGTATTTCGAATTTAATTTATGACTAGGTCAATCTGAAGTTTATAAGGTACCTATACTTCAATATCTGAAAGTATTGTTTCACCTTTATGAAACACTGAACTGAATGTGAGATCTAAATGGGTGCCAAGTTCAATGGCCAGGACTGAAATTCATTTATAATAACATAAAATATTCCTTTTACAGATAGTACTTAGTGGTTATGTACATATTGGACCTACTGCTAAAAGAAACTACCGTATATGTTGACGAAGTTGGTCAGTTGGTAATTTGAATGTTCTCACTATTACTATTGTACAATGAGTCGTACAATAGAATTACGGGTGGGGAATACACTTACCTTACACCAAATTATTCCCATGCCTCCCGATGGAAGCTGCCTATTCCAGTCGATTGCATATTTTTGTTTGAGTATAATAATATACAATAAACAAATAGATTTCGTGAGACTATAGTAGAGTATGTATATCGTAACTGGGATGATATAAAAATTTATTATAATTTATTTATTTAATTTATATTTATAATTAATTACAACGGCTTGCGCCAATTAAAGTAATTAAGGTATACACACATAAAATAAAATAAAACTAATAAAGATGTTTGCGCTCGTTTATCGGTCGAGTCCGATTGTTAGTTAGTCGAGTTTGATAGATGGCGCGACCTGTACGGGCGAGCGTAATTATTATAATCTGTGGTGATCAGTGACGCGCTATCACACAACGTTTTCGGGAGAACGTTTAGACAGACCGTTTCTAGAACTCTTGCCAAAATCATCGCGCGTGCGGGGCGCGTATTGACGATTGATTTTCGGGATATCTACTCCCGGGCCGCGGTTTGAACACTTTTCGCGTTTTGATGCCCGTGTGTTTGAAGTAGTTACCTGGATTGTAACCCGTAACAGTGCCGTCTTTAAGTTGAGTTGAATTTGAATCTGAAACGTGGTTTCATTGCTGATCGTTTGTCGGGCGTGGATTGACGCTGCTAAATAACGGTTTCCTATGCTGGTGAGCTTTGGTGTCCTCCTGGAGGAACTTTAATGTGTCGACTGGTATTGGACAATCAGTGTTTTGGAAGCCATCCGGACGGCGTTTGGAAGTCGGCGCGCGCGCGCTGACCCTCCGGTGGTACGACGGAACACACTGTGTCCTAAGGTAAGTACCTTAGTTTTGTTGTGGAGTGGTCGGAGATTGATTTCTTGTGGTATAAGCCGTGACTGATGCGCGGTGAATGAGCGTGCTGTACTGGGGCGCGTACAAAAGATAAAATTAAACATATTACATGAGCAAACATCATTCAAGAAAAAATAAATTAGAGATCAGACAAAATATTTAACTTAGAAAATTAAAATAAAATACCCAAAATAAAATAGAAAAAATTTACATTAGCGCTCCAAACTAGGATCCTTACTGCTCTGAAGAAGAGTATCGAGCATGCTTCGTTCGACGACTTATGGAGCTGCTTCTGAATTAAAGGCTGCAGTTAATTTGCGTAATATTAATATCGATAGATACCTGCTGAACAAACTTGAAATTAAGCGCTGTCATTATAACTTCTAGACAAACTCGGAACGTTCGATTAGCGGGCCTATTTAAAGCGACGACCGACAACTCAACGAGAACTTTGAGGACTACGTGAAGTAACTTCTGTGGTGTTATTGTGTGTGTACGACACGAATTTCGTGGACATAAGGGAAGATTCAGTGTAACATTCGCTACATTCTACTTGTCATTGCTTACTACCGACTGTACCTTCGTTGCCAATAAACGTTGTAACCCCTAACCCGTAACAATATTTTTATTTTATTTATTTATTTATTTATTGGGGATCTCCGACAAAGGATACGCACATACAATACAAATATACAATAAGAGAAAAGGTTCTTTTACTTGTGCTCCTTTAATTACTTCAACATGCATATATAACCAGGTGTAAACACAAGAATAACAATAAAAATTAATTGTGAATGATTAATACAAATTATAACATTTTAAAAAAAGTCAAAAACTAAAATTAACATAATCGAGATTGAGCATTCATATTACAAATAGAGTACGCAAAATAGAAATCGAGTGAAAATTAGAAAAAAGTAATATAAATAAAGGGTGTATCTGACATCGACGCACAAACGAGTACCATGGATCCAATACATGTTTCTGAACCCCCCACGGGTGAACTTTTTCGTCGGTTTTATGTTTAAAAAAAGCAATATGCAGTTTTTTTCACTTTTAACCGTTCATAATTGTTATACTTTTATAACCCAATACAATTTTAAAGTAATAAATAATTAATTCGCTAATTACATAAAAAAGCGCAATGTGAACAAAACTCGAAAAATTACAGTTAAAAATTCGAGTTCACATCAGGGGTCAACGTCATACCCACAAATACGCGCGGCAGCACGCTTGCAACGTTCAAAAACCGAGCCGACATATTTTTTGAACCCTGTTATTTCTGTAACCGCTCATTAACGATATAAATGACTACTGTTTGCGTTACGATGTCAAATATACCCTGTATTATAAATTAAGTCAAGTCTGAGCATTTATAAGAACAACAATTAATGTGCGCTATGGTTGGAATTCTTAAGTACGTGGGGTAGATGTTTAAAAGTTAGAGATCGTTGTTTATGCGACTACTCTTGATAGTGACGTTAGAAATATGAAACTAAAGATTTAATTCTTATATCTGATACTTAATATGGAGCATAACACATATATCACGCCTCTAAGATTGCTCACCCATCTGTATACAACACAAAGCTAGTGAACGCTTATGCGTTGCTAATTGACTCTTTCTACGACTAAAATTGCTTTGACATAAGTGCATGTCAATGCCAAAAACCCTACAAGCGTAGTGACTCTATTTAGGAGGTTTTTTACCACTGTGTGTACGAATATGTCTTTTATTAACTACTCTTTTTAGTAAAATTACGTTGACATACTCCACACTTATATGGTTTTTCAGCAATGTGTACGCAAATGCCTTATTAAATAACTCTTCATACTAAAATTACGTTGACATACATCACACTTGTAAGGTTTTTTACCAGCGTGTATACGATTATGTCTTGTTAAATTACTCTCATCATTAAAATTACGTTGACATACTCCACACTTATATGGTTTTTCACCAGTGTGTGTACGCAAATGTCTTATTAAATTACTCTTCATACTAAAATTACGTTGACATACATCGCACTTGTAAGGTTTTTCACCACTGTGTGTAAGCATATGCATTGTTAATTGACGCTTTCGCCTGAAATTGCGTCGATATGGGTGCATGTCAGGGCCAGAAACCCTATAAGCGTACTGACATTTCTAAGATTTTTCACCAGTGTGTGTATGTATATGGCTAGTTAAATTACTCTTTTGAGTAAAATTGCGTTGACATATTCCACACTTATACGGTCTTTCACCAGTGTGTGTACGTAAATGATGTGTTAAATAAATCTTCATACTAAAATTACGATGACATACATCACACTTATAAGGTTTTTCACCAGTGTGTGTACGGGTATGCGTTGTTAAATAACTCTTTCGACTAAAACTACGTTGACATACATCACACATATAAGGTTTTTCATCAGTGTGTATACGCATATGTCTTGTCAAATTACTCTTTTGAGTAAAATTGAGTTGACATATTCCACACTTATACGGTCTTTCACCAGTGTGTGTACGTAAATGATGTGTTAAATAATTCTTCATACTAAAATTACGATGACATACATGACACTTATAAGGTTTTTCACCAGTGTGTGTACGGGTATGCGCTGTTAAATAACTCTTTTGACTAAAACTACGTTGACATACATCACACATATAAGGTTTTTCATCAGTGTGTATACGCATATGTCTAGTTAAATAACTCTTTTGACTAAAACTACGTTGACATACATCACACATATAAGGTTTTTCATCAGTGTGTATACGCATATGTCTTGTAAAAGAACTCTTCCGACTAAAATTACGTTGACATATGTCACACGTATAAGGTTTTTCACCAGTGTGTGTACACATATGCATTGTTAAATAACTTCCACGACTAAAATTTGATTATTTATTAATTTAATATGTCTTGTTTAATAACGCTTACGACTAGAATTACATAGACATACATCACACTGATAAAATTTATGACCAGTGTGTACGAATGTGAAATTTTAATTTACCATTTAATAAAACTACGTTGACAAACACTGCACTTGTACTCTTTTAGTACTTAATGAGAACTACGCAGACTACAGTAAAAGTCTCTTTGTAATATATACCAAGCTTGAACGTCCACGTCCGAGTTTTCTGGAGACTGCCATGTCTTTTCTCATTCGCTCGGCTATAATTACATCTCTTTCATTGTTCTTCGTGTGTTCTGTTTTGGTTTCCTCACAACGGTTGCCTCTGTGGTAGTAAAGATAGTAAGCACATGAAGAAAGAACATTGACATAAATTGTGATGAATTTCACCACTTTGTTAAACAACTTAATGACGCTGCGGTATAGTGGTCAGAAGAAGGTCCAGACACTTGGTGGTATGACCAACCACATCAAGCACCATTATTTTTGTTTTTAAAACATACCATCACCTTGATATTCCTCCTTTGGGACAATAACAACATCTAGTTCCTCAAAAACTGCTGATAATTCCTCTGCGACAACAATACGTTTAGTTAGACTTTCACCAAGAATAAATATTGATGGTGAATCTGCTTTATTGAAGATTTAAAAAACCCCGGGGATAATTTCAAGCGGCTTCCATTTATTAGAGAATTTGCCTGGAAAGGGATGATTATATAATTATGAAAATATACTGTTGTAAAGTTTGTGGGACTGTTCCCACAAGCACAAACTTTGTGTTATTAAAATCACTTAAAAGAGCCCCAAGTAAGGGTAATTAAGTAATTTTCCAATGTATCCCGGAGAGTCGTCCATGCTAGTAATGTAACTGACCACTGCGCTAGCTATTTGGTCATAGAATAACATTTCATAAGACTATGCATCTACATAAGGTTAAGGTATAAACTTGTGCTATTATGAGTCTATCTCAATATCAAACTATACAGTGAAGCTTTTTATTTGTATGCATTACTGTCCATACAATTATTAACAGCTCCAAGTCTCTAAGTAGATTACAATATATTGTTTGAATTAACATTTGATATTTTTATGTAAAAAACTTTTTTTTTTAATTCTAAGGGTAGACAATAATAAATCTTGCTACAAATAACCTCTAGTTTGCTCACCATATGTAGTGTTGGCATACTGTGTATGAAGCCTATTAGTAGAAACTGGCAGTTTTTACATAAAATACAAACAACTAACAAAATATAGTTTAAAAAGAAAACATATAATTAACACACTGACCCCCTTATTCTTAAACGCTGTTTAAAGTTAACTAGTGATAAGCAATTGTTTAAACATACATTTTAGACGTTTGCACGTCACTTAACTTTAATAATCGTTTATGCATAAACCCTTAAACTCTATGATGTTTATCCATGAAGGATGATTAAAGGTAAATCTAATATTAATTACCTCATATATAATTTGGTGATATTGTTGCTTTATTGAAGAGTACAATGGTACAACTTAGAGTGACAACTGAATAGAGCTGGTATTTGTTTTGTTTTTATATATTTTATTCTACAGCAAAAATATGCATTACTTAAAGAATACTTTCATCACTACAAAATATACTATGGGAGGCCTTATGACTAATTCAATCTCTTCCAGGCAACCTTACAATGGACAGAGATTTAGATTTAATCCAGTAACTAAGTCATGTGGTTCTTTATGCTTCCCTTTAATTTATTACTTAAACAAATGTTGTATAGAGTAAATACATGAAATTATTCATGAAAAATACTGTGCTAAAGGTGGTTTTAAAATAGATACACGAGTGCAAAAGGCGCCAACATTACGGTCCCTAACTAAATGAACTCTAATTCAACTTACTGGAATATCAGTCAGCTTCTCATATAGTTTGTGCAAATTCGTGTTGGTCGCTATACACATCCGAACATTCTCCGATAAACAAATCCTTCAAATAAGTAGCCTTTCCATATTTTAGCTCAAAAGTATAAGGCGTTAGGTAACGAATATGTTTTATTTAATAATTATGTACCATAATTTAAAAAAGTAACAAATTATATATCTACCCTTAAAACAAAATTACGTTTCACTGTGACAGTTTGATTGTCAGTGTCACTATCAGCCCGCAGCACTTGATATTGATATTGATTGAGAGCGAAAAAATATAACTTTAAGTACTGGTTACTGGGCCTTTAAGGGATTCTTTTTTTATACATATATCAATCTTTATTTTAGTTACTTTAGTTTTTACTTTACACAAAATGAACATTTTTATTGTTTTCCCCGGAGGTATTGAATTCTGAAGTAGTTTAAAAAATAATTTATTTATTAAATTAAGTGTTGGTGGACAGGAACTCTCACTTAATTCACATCATTTTATTTAAATTCCAATTTAAACAAATAGACGCTCGAAAATGGGTGACCCCATGTTACTTTGTTGATGACATCAAAATATTTTCAATAACGCTGGTGATACAAAATGCCACCTGGTAACTTTGGATTCGGTGGAGAGGCTATTTTGCGACCCAAATTTGGTTCAATTGGACGACCCGTCGTACAGCTAGTATCCACCCTTTTTTTTTTATAAATTATAATCCAGCGCTTGACCGCAATCTTACCTGATGGTAAGCAGTGATGCAATCGTTGATGGTAAAGCGCGCTAGTTTATTAAGAGCCTGTTCACTCTAGCCTTGAAGACACTCACATTGTATTGTGACGGAAACACCGACGCTGGCAACCCTTACGTTGTTGACACCACTACGATCCGAACGAAGAGTTTCGCCTCGTCTTTTACACCGCGTACATCGAAGGGCTGGAACAATTAGCCAGCAGTGGTGTTTCCGTCTAACTATAATTTAAGTCTAATTCCAGCTGGATATTTTTAAGAACTTTCATAATTTTGTCCATTGTTTTTCTTGTTGTTTGTTTACGCCAAGGTTTATTTATATATATCTAACGACCTCTAGCGGCGTAACTTTGTATTTTTTGCATTGAACGTAATCGATCGATGCAGTGTCACAGAATAGACAGACCCCAAGGAGTGTTATACATCTATGAAGTAATACGTGGTTCATTCAACAGATGGCGTTGCTTGCGTGGAAGTGCTATAGATGACTTCGCATGATTACTTAGCAAAAACAAGTTACCAAGTTTTAACTAAAATGTATTTAAAAGCGCTTCAGCTCGTTTCTGATCCCTCGCAAGCATAGAATAGTTGAATAAAGCTTAAACAAAATGTCTTATAGTGGGTAATAAGCACGAAATGATCACAAGTCACTGATTGTCTGAGTTAGTTGTCACATAACTTTAACTTTTTGAGTCCTTATTGTTGTTTTTAGTTGGTGACTTCAATATATCACGTTATTTATCAAATTTTCTTTTGCAATAATACTTTATTTCATTTTGGTGTTTTGAATACTTTTGAAGTGAAACTTCTTTACGCACGCTTGACTTGGGGAGTAAGCTGGCGAACGCGTGACGTAAGCGTTACGAAAAGTGATCGGGCAAGGCGAACGGAAGTTAAGTGGCGCGAGCTTGGTACTACAAGGTCTACAACGAGTTTTTTTTTTTCAATAAAAATAGAAGATCTATGCAAAAATATTAATTTACCAATGAAACCATGAAATAAATTTAGATATTTATAGAAAATTAATATATGTATATGTGTATACATGTATATATTGTACACACATATATATATATATATATATATATATATATATATATATATATATATATATATATATATAGATATCCCTTTGGGCACTTTGTGGCTCAGACGTGCCGTATAGGTAGTAATTTGTTGATCCATTTTCACTTGTTGATCCGGGGGCCTTTTGTTGATCCGATGCCATCTGACCATAAATATGTGGCTCCGTTCGGAGCCACATGTGTCACGTTCAATAATAATAAGTAATAACAATAATTAAGGGCTGTTTTATACAAATCCACCTTTTTGGCGTCTGGGCAGTTGTTGATCCAATTCAAATGGGCCAATCAAGGCGCAGCATTTGCCAAGGGCGCGAAGCGATTGGTTAAGCAGCCGTTTTGTTTTTTATGTATGTTCACTTTATTAATCTTAGATATTAATCTCAGACACCTGGACTGATTTGCTAAATTCTTTTTTTGTTTGAAAAGGTAAACTTTCTAAATGGTCCCTTAGTCAAGATCTGATGATGAAAGACTAGAGAAATCAAGAGCAACTTCCAAAAATCGTAGGGGCGACTAGTGCATTTCTAAGTATCTTCATTAAGTATTTCAAAGAACTATAATTTGATAAAGGTCTGATGTAGCTGATGATGGAGCCGGAAGACAGTCGAAGGAAGTCCTCAACGATTGATAGCAGTTACCTTGAGTTTGTGCTTGATTAATTTGTATTAATTAGGACTTTACACCAAGATGAGTTGTGACTGTCATTAAGGCTCTGATGATGAAAACAAAGGCCAGTTCCAGAAACTCCTCAAGGTTTACAGTAGCTACTTTGTTTTTGGACTTAATTCCAATACCCATATAGCACATACAATCCGAGAGTCCAGTGTCCTGTCCCCTCCTACTCTCCCCTCATGTTGTGACCCCAGGTGGACAGGATCCTCCCAACACTTAGACAACACCCCCACTCACCTACCCCTAGACTCAACCTAGCCTCCAACCCCTCTCCTCTACACTCACTTACCCCCCCCCCCCCACTTGCTCCTCAGGCCACCTCACCCCCCCGCGGTCTATCTCGGGATCCGGAGGTCCTAGACTAGCCGAGTTTGGGCTCTTCGGAATCGGGAGGAAGAGCCCAACATTCTGACCCCGGGGGATTCCGCATCCCTCCATCCATCATTTCGCATTCCACACTGACTCACCTGGTGCTGGCGCGTGCAATTGTTGGGACATACAGGCTGTATCTTTAGGTTAGTTTAGTTTTAAATTTGGTGTTGTATTTAGTCGTGGACCGTCCCCCTATTGGGGACGCTAAGTTTTAATCTTTATTAATGTTATTATATTGAAGTAAAACTTCTTCGCTATTTTTTTCTAAGAAATTTCACTTCTTACGTGTGTACACTAGTACACGCACACATTTTTTTTTGTTTCTAAAAACGAATATACTAATACCAAAGACATACCCGACTTCGGAAATTAGTTATTTTTTACGTTGTAGTGTTTTCTGGAAGAGGGTTGTTTTTTTTTACACTTTTGTGTTATGAAAAGTGCTGTGCAGGTCAAAATGAACGCTGATACTAATATAGTTGGGAAAAGGCCTGTAAACAAACGACGTAATTTTGAATAATGTTATTATTACCCGTAATTTTGGTTTAAAAACGAAACCACTGAACCGATTTCTATAAAATTAATACGAGGTCAAAATGAATGTATGAACAATGCTAGACATGACGCGATTACGCAACTTAAATTCAGTTTCTTGATTATAATTGATTGTTGCTTTAGCATGACATGCAGGTACTAGTTCTTCAGTGATAAACTTCAATGCTGTAAGCTTTTTAGGAGTTTCCTCGACTCCTGTTGGTCTTCATCACCAGATTTACGGACGCGACCGACAGACCTTCATTTTAACCCACATAGGTGCAAAGTTCTAATCAATACAAATAAATCAAGCACAAACGCAAGGTGGCTGCAGGCGATCGTTGAGGAGTTCCCTCGTCTGTCTATGTTCTTCATCATCAAATCTACTGCAGATTTTCATAGTAATCCATATGTGTGAAAATCGCTCATCAATATACATTAATTAAATTCAAACACAAGGAAACTACTGTAAACCGTTGAGGAGTTCCCTGAAGTGGCCTTTGTATTTATCATCAGAGCCCTAATGACAATTAAAACCGATCTAAGTGTAAAGTTCTTATTAATACAAATTCATCAAGCTCAAATACAAGGTAGCTGCTATGAATTCCCGAGGAGTTCCCTCAACTGTCTCCCGGCTTCATATCTACTCCAACATCAGATCTACTCCAGATCATTAGTAAATTGTAGTACTTTAAAATACTTCATGAAAATATTTAAAAAAATGTACCTAGAAATGTACAAGTTGCCTCTAAAAATTTTGAAAGTTTCCTTGCTTTCTCTAGTCTTTCATCATCAGAGCCTGGTGACTATGGGACCACCCTTTTAAATAAAAAAGAATTTTGCAAACGGATCCAGGCTTCTTACAGTAATCGGTGAACATACATAAAAAAAAGGTTGCGACTAATTGAGAACCTCCTACTTTTTTTGAAGTCGATTAAAAACTTAAATTGCCAAAAGAAAATAATTTTTCTGTTGACAATTTAAACTTTATAGGATTTTGACATTGATTACTAACTTTTTCCAATATAAGTTCATTCCCGGTATTAGAAAAAATGCCTGGGGTCGAATCCTCTCGTCGCAATGCCCGCGCTGCTGCGATGATAATAGTATCATACTAAGCAATATACGGTCAAATCACGCAGGCTCTTACTTACTACTTTTCTCAAACAATCCGAGGAAATAAAAAACATAATTTTATTTTTTAAGTTCAATGACGAATTGTTGATATGAAACAATAATTATTTTTCCCACGCTATGGCGCTATTATGATGTTCCTTTGTTTTTTTTTTTTCAATAAAGCGTCCACTATTTATCATTTCAATATTGTGTCTATTTGCAAGACAGTCCGAAATTTAAATAAAACCTTTTATTAGTTACCTCCTTGGTGTTCCATGTTTCGAATTTAGTTTTTTTTTTTCGAAAGAAATTCAAACTAGGACGCTGGAACGAAACGCAAACTACCTAATTCGAAATTACGGCCGCTTAAATTTACATTCCATGTGTCTAATGCGTTCCTGTACCTTTTATTTATTTATTTTATTTTTTATTAAAATTATAAACTAGCGCTTGACCGCAATCCCGCCTGATGGTAAGCAGTCACGCAGTCGTTGATGGTAAAGCGCACTAGTTTATTAAGAGCTTATTCACTCAAGCCTTGAAGACACTAAAATTGTAGTCCGACGGAAACACCGCCGCTGGCAAACTGTTCCAGTCCCTCGATGTACGCGGTATAAAGGAGGAAGCGAAACGCTTCGTCCGTATCGTAATGATGTTCGCTAAAATATAACGCGACTAAGTGAAATATTTTTTATAATACACGTAGGAATGTAACTATGAGTAGATTGAGAAAACATCTACCAGAATGACAAACGCACTTCGGCGGATATATGTACTCGTACTTAGATCTTTATTACCTTTATTACTAAGTAGTAAATATGATTTTATGTCCACTAACGTGCGGTTGAGTTTATCTTTCTTAATTTATAAAAATATTATTAATGAGGTACACATGTTTAATTTACAAACTACGCTGCGATATCTCAATGTTCTTTATGAATTATTTACTGAATGCACTTTTTACGACATAAATTACGCACTTTTATTTAGTAAACAACACTATGCATAATTTAAACCTCCAATGAAAAATTAACGTGACACTCGGCTTAACTTTCCCGCCAAAACTCCAGACACGGGTTATGACATCAAGATAACATTGTTTTATTTTGAGTACTAGGCTTTTTAGTAAATTATATTACTTTGCCTTTTTTTTTCTTTTTCTTTATTATGTGTTTATTATTGTTTTAGTGTATTATTATTATAATGTGCGTTCTGTTTGGGCGGAATAAAGAATTTTTCTTTCTAGATCAGGAATCATTCAGGATCGGTTTTTTTAGGAATTAATCAGATGATTTATTCCTAAAAAAACAGCTACGGAAACTTCAACCCTTAAAAATTAACATTAAAATTTAATAATAATATGTATTCGCATACAAATACCAAAGGAGTCTATACAAGCAGTGTCAATTGCATTGAATGTTACAGAGGCCGTCCACACAATATTTTCGGCACAAAACATACAGCGGCGATATCATGTTTAGACCCATTAGATTGGTTTCGATGAATAGAGTTTATCACCAACCACCACACCAACAACCTTTTCATCGTCCCACTGCTGGGCACAGGTCTCCTCTCATACAGAGAAGGATTGAGCGTAATCACCACGCTTGCTCAATGCGGGATGGCGATTTCAGACTTATAAAGTCCAGGTTTCCTCAAGATGTTTTCCTTCACCTTCAGTCATTGGTGTCCAAGATATACTTAGAAAGTACATATAACTTTAGAAAAGTTACATTGGTACTTGCCTGACCTGGAATCGAACCTGCGCACTCATACTTGAGAGGCTGATGTTTTAACCACTAGGCCACCACGACTTCTGAATAGAGTTTAAAAACTTAAAATTAATGGTAAATTAGAAATAAAGTATAAAAACCTTAGACATAAAATTCAATCTCTTTAAATATTAATAACAATTCAAACTAAAAATAATTACCTATTTAGATCAAAATTTGTATTACGAAGTATGAGTAGCTAAATGGATCAACAAAGCATATGCTTTTTGGAATATATTTCCAGCCAAAAAGTCTTCGAGCATTTAAAAAAAATTACGTTATGGATCCACTAATGCATGAAATGTTAACAAATATATATAGATCTTACAATGTATGGTGCATTGCGAATATAAAATTTCTAGATTAGGTTTAATAAATTCATAATTGATCAACCGTTACGGTATAGGTATCGGATCAAAAGAAGTATTACTGGAAGTGCGAGTATATAAATGGATCAATACAAGTTATTGATTTTTGAAATATATGCAGAGCTAAAAAGTCCTGGTGGGTTCAAAAAATATAGCCGTTACGGATCCACTAATGCATGAAATTACTGAAAATTTTTTGTCGAGTATATGTCCTAATTGACGAATATATTTGGCCACATCCCTAAATAGAATACGACGTTGCCACTCCCCCCAAGAAATATGCAACTGGAGTAAAGTTATTCCGTGCTAAAGGTGGAGTCTATAATGAACGGCATCGTGGCTGGATCAACTAAGTGCCCAAAGAGGTGTTTATATATATATGTGTACAATGCGTTAACCACCCTTCTCCTGCACGCGGCACGTGGTCGCATCGCTATTCGCTCATAATAATACCGGTGTTGTCACTTTTTTAAAAATTACCAAATTTCGGGGAAGTTGGAATTAATTTGCGGAAAAAAAAGATTATTACCCGACTGCCAAAGAAGGAGGGTAATGTTTTTCGAGTGTATGTAAGTATGTATGTATGTCTTTTCCTTTGTGACCTCCTGTAGCCTAAACGGCTTGATGGATTTTGATGTATGAGGTATCGTTAGATTTGTCTTGATTACGGGAGTGTCATAGGATACATTTTATCCTAAAAGTCCCACGGGATAAAGACATAATAATATTTTTTCTAAATTTCCCTTTAAAAAAATATGTATGCGGTATCATTAGATTCATTTCAATCACGGGAGTAATTAATATAGGATACGTTTTTTCTCAAAATTCCCACGGGAACATGTTAATTCTGCGTCAACGCAAAGCAACTCATGCGTTAGCAAGCAAAAAGATAGGGAGTGGCCTGGCATGCGGCATTTTCGTTAAATAAAAACAGCTAAAAAGTTATAAATAAAAAAATTATTATTAAAAAAACAAAATACCCGACTGCACACTAAAAAAAGAGTAAAATAACAAGCAACTACTTACTACTTATTTTGAATACAAATTTACTGAATATAATTTATAAATGTTGATGGAAAGCATCGCAGGCGGGGACCAACAGAGGCTTACTTATAGTCATTTCGGTTGTGCACCATTTAGCAGAATTTTCGTTGGTGGCGGTCAAGGTGGTCCCCGCCTGCGATGCTTTCCATCAACATTTATAAATTATATTCAGTAAATTTGTATTCAAAATAAGTAGTAAGTAGTTGCTTGTTATTTTACTCTTTTTTTAGTGTGCAGTCGGGTATTTTGTTTTTTTAATAATAATTTTTTTTTCAAAATTCATTTGTATTGGTACTATGATGATTACGTAAAATTTTATATTATATTTGGTCATTTGTTTACCTAACCTTTATTATCCTTATGGGTCGGGCAGGGTTTTATATACAGTATGTTAAGAAAACCCTGTCCGACCCATAAGGATAATAAAGGTTAGGTAAACAAATGACCAAATATAATATAAAATTTTACGTAATCATCATAGTACCAATACAAATGAATTTTGAAATAATCTTTTTTTTCCGCAAATTAATTCCAACTTCCCCGAAATTTGGTAATTTTTAAAAAAGTGACAACACCGGTATTATTATGAGCGAATAGCGATGCGACCACGTGCCGCGTGCAGGAGAAGGGTGGTTAACGCATATTTATTAAGTTACCTCTTTTTGCGAAATAATATTTTTATTTTTAGGGGGATTTTTTTTAAGTTTTGTATCCATTAGTAGAATCAGTTATAAATAGTATCGATACCTAACAACACCTTCACGGGTCGGACAGGGTTTTCTTAACATACTGTATATATATATATACAGTATACACGACTGAAGTGAAACTTCTTTCGCTCCATCTGTATATATATATATATATATGTGTCGGTCTCCGTGGCGCAGCGGTCAACACGCCTGACTGCGACGTGGAGGCCCCGGGTTCGATCCCCGGCCAGATCATGATGGGAAACGATCTTTTCCTGATTGGCCTGGGTCTTGGATGTTTATCTATATATATGTATCTATTATAAAATATAGTATCGTTGAGTTAGTATCCCATAACACAAGTCTCGAACTTACTTTGGGGCTAGCTCAATCTGTGTGATTTGTCCGTATATATTTATATATTTATATTTATTTATATATTTATATTTATATTTATATATATATATATATATATATATATATAGATATCCCTTTGGGCACTTTGTGGCTCAGACGTGCCGTATAGGTAGTAATTTGTTGATCCATTTTCACTTGTTGATCCGGGGGCCTTTTGTTGATCCGATGCCATCTGACCATAAATATGTGGCTCCGTTCGGAGCCACATGTGTCACGTTCAATAATAATAAGTAATAAAAATAATTAAGGGCTGTTTTATACAAATCCACCTTTTTGGCGTCTGGGCAGTTGTTGATCCAATTCAAATGGGCCAGTCAGGGCGCAGCATTTGCCAAGGGCGCGAAGCGATTGGTTAAGCTGCCGTTTTGTTTTTTATGTATGTTCACTTTATTAATCTTAGATATTAATCTCAGACACCTGGACTGATTTGCTAAATTCTTTTTTTGTTTGAAAAGGTAAACTTTCTAAATGGTCCCTTAGTCAAGATCTGATGATGAAAGACTAGAGAAATCAAGAGGAACTTCCAAAAATCGTAGGGGCGACTAGTGCATTTCTAAGTATCTTCATTAAGTATTTCAAAGAACTATAATTTGATAAAGGTCTGATGTAGCTGATGATGGAGCCGGGAGACAGTCGAAGGAAGTCCTCAACGATTGATAGCAGTTACCTTGAGTTTGTGCTTGATTAATTTGTATTAATTAGTACTTTACACCAAGATGAGTTGTGACTGTCATTAAGGCTCTGATGATGAAAACAAAGGCCAGTTCCAGAAACTCCTCAAGGTTTACAGTAGCTACTTTGTTTTTGGACTTAATTCCAATACCCATATAGCACATACAATCCGAGATTCCAGTGTCCTGTCCCCTCCCACTCTCCCCTCATGTTGTGACCCCAGGTGAACAGGATCCTCCCAACACTTAGACAACCCCCCCCCTCACCTACCCCTCCCCCCTCCCCCTAGACTCAACCTAACCTCCCACCCCTCTCCTCTACACTCACTTACCCCCCCCCCCACTTGCTCCTCTCTCGGGATCCGGAGGTCCTAGACTAGCCGAGTTTGGGCTCTTCGGAATCGGGAGGAAGAGCCCAACATTCTGGCCCCGGGGGATTCCGCATCCCGTACTATATTTACCCACCTCGAAGTCCTTCCCCATATCCCTACCTAAAATCCCGGATATCTCGGAAACGGCTGGGAATTTCAAAATTCTGACAAAATCCCCCCCCCCCCCCCCCCTACTAGCCCCCCGCAGCCGGAACCTGCCCCATTTTGACCCCATAGTACCTGACCCCCCAATACCCATATAGCACATACATTCCGAGATTCCAGTGTCCTGTCCCCTCCCACTCTCCCCTCATGTTGTGACCCCAGGTGGACAGGATCCTCCCAACACTTAGACAACCCCCCCTCACCTACCTCTCCCCCCTCCCCCTACCAACCTAGCCTCCCCACCCCTCTCCTCTACACTCCCTTACCCCCCTCCCCACTTGCTCACCAGGCCACCTCACCCCCCCGCGGCCTATCTCGGGATCCGGAGGTCCTAGACTAGCCGAGTTTGGGCTCTTCGGAATCGGGAGGAAGAGCCCAACATTCTGACCCCGGGGGATTTCGCATCCCGCATCCCGCATTTCGCATTCCACACTGACTCACCTGGTGCTGGCGCGTGCAATTGTTGGGACATACAGGCTGTATCTTTAGGTTAGTTTAGTTTTAAATTTGGTGTTGTATTTAGTCGTGGACCGTCCCCCTATTGGGGACGCTAAGTTTTAATTTTTATTAATGTTATTATATTGAAGTAAAACTTCTTCGCCATTTTTTTCTAAGAAATTTCACTTCTTACGTGTGTACACTAGTACACGCACACATTTTTTTTTTGTTTCTAAAAACGAATTAGAAAGAAAAGAAAGAAAGACAAAGACATACCCGACTTCGGAAATTAGTTATTTTTTACGTTGTAGTGTTTTCTGGAAGACGGTTGTTTTTTTTTACACTTTTGTGTTATGAAAAGTACTGTGCAGCTGCATCCGGTCAGAATGAACGCTCAAAATGAATGTATGAACAATGCTAGACATGACGCGATTACGCAACTTAAATTCAGTTTCTTGATTATAATTGATTGTTGCTTAAGCATGACATGCAGGTACTGGTTCTTCAGTGATAAACTTCAATGCTGTAAGTTTTTTAGGAGTTTCCTCGACTCCTGTTGGTCTTCATCATCAAATTTACGGACACGACCGACAGACCTTCATTTTAACCCACATAGGTGCAAAGTTCTAATCAATACAAATTAATCAAGCACAAACGCAAGGTGGCTGCAGGGGATCGTTGAGGAGTTCCGTCGTCTGTCTATGTTCTTCATCATCAAATCTACTGCAGATTTTCATAGTAATCCATATGGGTGAAAATCGCTCATCAATATACATTAATTAAATTCAAACACAAGGGAACTACTGTAAACCGTTGAGGAGTTCCCTGAAGTGGCCTTTGTATTTATCATCAGAGCCCTAATGACAATTAAAACAGATCTAAGTGTAAAGTTCTTATTAATACAAATTAATCAAGCTCAAATGCAAGGTAGCTGCTATGAATTCCCGAGGAGTTCCCTCAACTGTCTCCCGGCTTCATATCTACTCCAACATCAGATCTACTCCAGATCATTAGTAAATCCTAGTGCTTTAAAATACTTAATGAAAATATTTAAAAATGTACCTAGAAATGTACAAGTTGCCTCTAAAAATTTTGAAAGTTTCCTTGCTTTCTCTAGTCTTTCATCATCAGAGCCTGGTGACTATGGGACCACCCTTTTAAATAAAAAAGAATTTTGCAAACGGATCCAGGCTTCTTACAGTAATCGGTGAACATACATAAAAAAAGTTTGCGACTAATTGGGAACCTCCTACTTTTTTTGAAGTCGGTTAAAAACTTAAATTGCCAAAAGAAAATAATTTTTCTGTTGACAATTTAAATTTTATAGGATTTTGACATTGATTACTAACTTTTCCAATATAAGTTCATTCCCGGTATTAGAAAAAATGCCTGGGGTCGAATCCTCTCGTCTCAATGCCCGCGCTGCTGCCGATGATAATAGTATCATACTAAGCAATATACGGTCAAATCACGCAGGCTCTTACTTACTACTTTTCTCAAACAATCCGAGGAAATAAAAAACATAATTTTATTTTTTAAGTTCAATGACGAATAATGAACAATAATTATTTTTCCCACGCTATGGCGCTATTATGATGTTCCTTTGTTTTTTTTCTCAATAAAGCGTCCACTATTTATCATTTCAATATTGTGTCTATTTGCAAGACAGTCCGAAATTTAAATAAAATCTTTTATTAGTTACCTCCTTGGTGTTCCATGTTTCGAATTTAGTTTTTTTTTTTCGAAAGAAATTCAAACTAGGACGCTGGAACGAAACGCAAACTACCTAATTCGAAATTACGGCCGCTTAAATTTACATTCCATGTGTCTAATGCGTTCCTGTACCTTTTATTTATTTATTTATTTTATTTTTTATTAAAATTATAAACTAGCGCTTGACCGCAATCCCGCCTGATGGTAAGCAGTGACGCAGTCGTTGATGGTAAAGCACACTAGTTTATTAAGAGCTTATTCATTCAAGCCTTGAAGACACTAAAATTGTAGTCCGACGGAAACACCGCCGCTGGCAAACTGTTCCAGTCCCTCGATGTACGCGGTATAAAGGAGGAAGCGAAACGCTTCGTCCGTATCGTAATGGTGTTCGCTAAAATATAACGCGACTAAGTGAAATAATTTTTATAATACACGTAGGAATGTAACTATGAGTAGATTGAGAAAACATCTACCAGAATGTCAAACGCACTTCGGCGGATATATGTACTCGTACTTAGATCTTTATTACTAAGTAGTAAATATGATTTTATGTCCACTAACGTGCGGTTGAGTTTATCTTTCTTAATTTACAAAAATATTATTAATGAGGTACACATGTTTAATTTACACACTACGCTGCGATATCTCAATGTTCTTTATGAATTATTTACTGAATGCACTTTTTACGACATAAATCAGGCACTTTTAATTAGTAAACAACACTATGCATAATTTAAAACTCCAATGAAAAATTAACGTGACACTCGGCTTAACTTTCCCGCCAAAACTCCAGACACGGGTTATGACATCAAGATAACATTGTTTTATTTTGAGTACTAGGCTTTTTAGTAAATTATATTTCTTTGCCTTTATTTTTTCTTTTTCTTCATTATGTGTTTATTATTGTTTTAGTGTATTATTATTATAATGTGCGTTCTGTTTGGGCGGAATAAAGAATTTTTCTTTCTAGATCAGGAATCATTCAGGATCGGTTTTTTAGGAATTAATCAGATGATTAATTCCTAAAAAATCAGCTACGGAAACTTCAACCCTTAAAAATTAACATTGAAATTTAATAATAATATGTATTCGCATACAAATACCAAAGGAGTCTATACAACAAGTGTCAATTGCATTGAATGTTACAGAGGCCGTCCACACAACATTTTCGGCACAAAACATACAGCGGCGATATCATGTTTAGACCCATTAGATTGGTTTCGATGAATAGAGTTTAAAAACTTAAAATTAATGGTAATTTAGAAATAAAGTATAAAAACCCTAGACATAAAATTCAACCTCTTTAAATATTAATAACAATTCATACTAAAAATAATTACCTATTCAGATCAAACAGTATTACGAAGTATGAGTAGCTAAATGGATCAACAAAGTATATGATTTTTGGAATATATTTCGAGCCAAAAAGTCGTCGAGCATTTAAAAAAAATTGACGTTATGGATTCACTAATGCATGAAATGTTAACAAATATATATAGATCTTACAATGTATGGAGCATTGCGAATATAAAATTTCTAGATTAGGTTTAATAAATTCATAATTGATCAACCGTTACGGTATAGGTATCGGATCAAAAGAAGTATTACTGGAAGTGCGAGTATATAAATGGATCAAAACAAGTTATTGATTTTTGAAATATATTCAGAGCTAAAAAGTCCTGGTGGGTTCAAAAAATATAGCCGTTAGGATCCACTAATGCATGAAATTGCTGAAAAATTTTTGTCGAGTATATGTCCTAATCGACGAATATATTTGGCCACATCCCTAAATAGAATACGACGTTGCCACTCCCCCCAAGAAATATGCAACTGGAGTAAAGTTATTCCGTGCTAAAGGTGGAGTCTATAATGAACGGCATCGTGGCTGGATCAACTAAGTGCCCAAAGAGGTGTTTATATATATATATATACATACAGATGGAGCGAAAGAAGTTTCACTTCAGTCGTGTGATCATAAGCACACTCGTATTTTTTTTTTTAAATATAATATAACAGAGCTAATGTAAACTGTGACACAGTCGCGTCTACCCTCGGCAGAATTAGATGCACAAAAGAAAGCAATTCGAGAGAATGGAAACAAGGTGACTGAAGAAGTGACACAAAATATAAATAGAATGTTGGTAGAAATTTTTTTTGCATTGGAAGAGAAACATGAAAAATTAAAAGAAACAGTGGACAAGCAGGAGAAAAGGATCTATTTTCTCGAAAAGCAGTCGAGACAAAGAAATATGGTGTTCTTCGGCATCGAGGAATTGGAATCTTCATACGATACACTAGAAAAACATGTGCTCAAATGGATAGAACAGCATTTGTCGCTCAAACTCTCCTTTAGTGACTTACAAGAAATAAAAAGACTAGGAAATAAAGGCGATAAACCACGCCCAGTAGTGGTATCCTTTTTGAACCTGGGCACAAAGATCAAAATACTAAAGCAAAAAACAGCATTAGAAAACACAAGTTACTATATGACAGAAGACTACCCTAAACACGTTCTAGAAAAAAGAAAACAATTACAAGACCAGTTAAAAATAGAGAGAGAAAAACGAAATATGGCTTTCTTAAAATATGACAAACTGGTCATATTGAAACAAACACCCAAAGCAAAGCTGTCTCCTTCACCCAAAAAACCCACTGTGGACATGTCAAAGGGAGGAAACACACAGTCAAGCAAAAAGAAGAAATCACAAGAGCATGACCTCTGGGGGGAAGATCAAATAGCACCTCAGATGGAACAACTAAACCGAGCATGCTCAATTTCTTAAAAAATAAAAACCTTGAAAATAATCTAGACACCTCCAAAAACAGCGCATAGCAACCACCCTCTCTCCTCCATACAGATTCAACAATGAAACATTTAAATAAACAAAACACACCAAATCCTCCAACCCGGTTGGTCACCGTGGGGGATCATGACCATAACCCTCCAAAGAAAATCACAAATTCAACAAACAACAAGTTAGAGACGTATGGGCATCTTTGGAGGAGGCCTTTACCCAAAACGGGGTTCTTGCTGACTAACTCTATTGCTATAGTAATAACATGTTTTCTTTTTGTAAAAACTTAAATTTAAAACTAACAAACCTAACTTTTAAGTATTTGCTACAATTAGAGTTACTAACAAATTACATATATTTTTCTTTTCTTATGTAGTATAGATACTTTAATATTGCATTTAAACTTGTAATTTTCAACGTGTAAAAAGCAAGAAATAAAATATTTATTATTTATAATTTAAGTGACTTCAATTCAGTCATTCAATTCAGTGGCTAGAGTGAATAGGCTTCTATTAAACTAGCGCACTATTATATATTATAATATACTATTCATTACCATTAATCAATGAAGCGATCGTTGGATTGCAGCACTGTTTACCATCAGGAGGGATAGCGGTCAAGCACTAGTCTATAACGTTAAAAATCTATTCTCTAATAATATTCTAAATTAAACCGGGAAAATTAACCGACTTAAGCATTCTCATAATGAGTACACGTCGCTATTTTTTGTTTAGGTATGTGGAACCCGAAACACGTATCCAGTATTTTTAAGTAAAGAATCTCTTTACAAAATTGCCAAAAGATATCCCTGAAAAACTACAAAGTTGTTTGTTATCTTAACTGGTTGTCCCAACCAAGATATGGTCAACTAACATCTCGCCCGCCTGCCTACTGTTACGCGACGCTTGCCGGCCCTGTCCAACTATGCCCACGCCGCGCTATTAGTACTATGATCTACAATCAACTGTGTCGTGCGCTCGGTAACCACACTGCAATACTTTCTTAATGTATTAGTGATTAACTATAACTTGATGTAACAAACTACTTATATTCAGGTTTCGTATCAAGAAAAAATTACGTTGTATATTGAGACCTTCTTCGTGGTTTTTTTCTCGTTCTCTTTTGGTAGACTTTTAGTAGATTTAGTAGTTTTCAACCTCTACAAGCAGTAGATTTACTTAATAAAATCTGGTCACGCTAATAGCACATCAGTCACTATGCCAATTTATTATAATACTTTTATATTGACAGTTACAGATGCGCGTTCGATTTCTTTATCGATAATATATTTTATTATGATAAACATCGATCACTTAAATACTAGATACACAGTCTCGAACAAAACTGTTCTCAAAAATGGCAACAAGTCTTAATGAGCAATGTCATAAATAAAAAATGGTATACTGTTACAAAGTAACTTGTTACTTAATAAAATATCAGGTTTTAACATATTCTTAAGCCGGCGCCAGACCCAGACAAATATTTGCACATGTGTAGCAGGTTACGCAAACATTCGAACACAGACAACTTTGAACGCTTTGATGTGCGCTCGAAATCGCCAACGAATGGCAAAGTACAAATGTTTTAACAAAGTTTTGAACAAATACTCAAATACTCGTGCTACACATGTGTCCAAAGAAGTATTCAAATAAGTGATCAAATATTTGAACTAAGGCCGGCTTTAGACATGTTTAATATACTTCAACATTAATATTCTAGAGAAATCAGCTACAGTGAATGAATTTATCTCATTATTCAAGTCCTATAATTTGTACGCAAGATTCTTTGAGCCGACTAGAATAACTGCCACAAGTGCCACCTGCTTAGACAACATCTTTACTAACCTAAGACCTTCTGACCATTTAATTATAAATGAGTTAGACTCTGATCACTGTGGCCAGTTAGTTACTTTTCCTCAGAAGAGTGAAGTCAGAGCTCAAAGAAAACTTGTGAGTTTTGTTCCTGTAAATGAAAATCGTTTAGGACAATTTAAAAATAATTTAATTGAAAAGCTACCGGGCTTGCCTCATCACACCAACCCGGATCATGCATATAGTATACTATTTAACTTGATTAATTGTGAATTTATGAAAGTTTTCACAAAAAAAACGTTGCCTGTTAGCGACCGCATTATATTTAGTGACTGGGCAACCCCAGGTATTTATAAAAGCAGGGAAAAAATGTATGAATTGTATCAGGAAAAAACATATAACCATGATGTAGCTTTTCAAGAATTCGTTAAAAAATATTCAAAAACTTTTAAGAGAGCCTGTTCCTCAGCAAAAGCCATACACATTAAAAATAAAATAAAATCTTCTAGAAATAAAATCAAAACAACTTGGCAAATTATAAATTCTGAAACTGGAAGAACCAAAGTACAAAATCGCGATTTCCATCTTAAAATTAACGATAAAGATATAAAGGTGGACTTGGAGGTAGCAACTGAGTTTGAGAATTTTTTTACTAGTATTCCAATAATAACAACAAAAACTTTGTCTTCTTCCTCCACTTCTGCCTACGCCATACTAAAAGAATGTGTTCCAGAGTGTGACAAACACTTTGAATTTACGTTTGCGACTGCTAAAGACATTATAGAATCTTTTAAGGATCTTGATGTAAAAAAAACTGCCGATCATTGGGGTTTGTCAGTATATACTGTAGCTTCAATAATAGATGTTATCGCACCTTTCTTAGCAATTGTTTTTAATTCTTGTGTCACATCTGGTATATTTCCTGATTTGATGAAACTTAGCAAAGTAATTCCACTGTTCAAATCTGGTAGTACAACTGATCCCACGAATTTTCGGCCAATTTCTATATTACCAACTTTGAGCAAAATTTTTGAAAAAATAATTTTGAAACAGTTGTTGAGACACTTCAACTTATATAATTTATTGCACGTGAAACAATTTGGTTTTACAAAGGGTCGTTCAACTACCGATGCGGGCGTGGCGTTGCTAAAGAACATATTTGGGGCCTGGGAGGAATCGCAAGATGCTCTTGGTATTTTTTGTGATTTGTCCAAGGCCTTTGATTGCGTACATCATGATACTCTTATTAGGAAACTGTACCATTATGGTTTAAGGGACAGAGCTCTCGACCTTCTGACTTCTTATCTGAATAATCGAATTCAGAGGGTTGATGTTAATGGCAACAAATCGGCAGGATCTGAGGTCACCATGGGCGTTCCGCAGGGCTCAATTCTAGGTCCTTTCTTGTTTTTAATTTATATTAATGACTTACCTCATAGGTATAGAGGAGAGGTGGCGCCACCGCTACTGTAAACAACTAGCTCCGTACTTAAAATTATTAAAAAATTGTAAATCACCATAAAAGTGCATAAAAGTGTAACTAAATTGTGAATAAACGATCAATAGTTGCTAGATAACGTTTGAAGCATCTTTGTGGGAGAATTCGTGGTAAAAATTCTGTCGGTAACTATATAAACAAAAAGTGAAAATTTTAAGTGATAATAAACATTACAGTGTGTTGTGAACTATACTTTGCCATACTTTTACCTTTCTGTTGGCAATTACAATATAATTAATGAAAAAAAGAAACACTAATTCAAGTGTTATAAGAAGTGGAAAATTTTCAAACGGTCATTTTTTAAACCACAAGTCATACAATTGCAGATACAAAAAATTAAAATAGCGCCATCTATCACCGAGTAGCAGTATTACTAGGAGCTGCTGTCACTTGCGTCTGATGATTTAGTGTTGCCAATCAATAATAGCGCCATCTAGGTACACCTCACAGAATTGAGTTGTATTTATACATACACTACACGTATCGAAAATAACATGTCATCTCATTCTACGACCACAAATACTTCAAACAAAGGCCACAAGATGCCAGTAGTAGTAGTATGTTATAGATGTAAAAAAACTGTTGACATTAAGAAAACTGCATTGTGTTCGATGTGTAACAACAGAATTGAGCCCGACTGCGATGGTTATCCGGAATACACGTATCGATCACTGAATCAAGAATCCAAAAATAAATGGCGCTGCAAATTATGTATTAGGAAAAAAACTATCATTCCTACAGAGCCATCCAATATAACAATGAGGAAACCACATCCTACTATAAAAACGCCGCTCCAAGCTCTGACAAAGAGTAAACAATCGTCTCCTGACCAGGATTCTCATATATTGACGGATTACGACACATCTTACGAAACTAACTCCACACCGAACAAACTCTCAAAAAGCGTTGACGGCACTACGACTAATATATGTTCAATGTCTGAGATGCAAGATACAATTGCCCAGCTGACTTCAAAACTAGACAGCACGGAGAATGAATTAGAGAACACAATACTAGAAAATAATGATCTAAAAAAACAAATAAACAAGCTGACTCAAGAAATTAATGTGTTAAAGTCGTTGTGTCACTCTTCTACAAATAAAGAAAGCAGCCCTATATGCTTTGATAAAAAGAAAAGACATTCTCGGCTAAGTCTAATTACGTCTTCAACTCCCTCCTCGCCGAGACTTACTAATATTGACAACCTT
Organism: Sesamia inferens; assembly: GCA_037179545.1. Lineage (NCBI taxonomy): Eukaryota > Metazoa > Arthropoda > Insecta > Lepidoptera > Noctuidae > Sesamia > Sesamia inferens. The sequence continues at coordinate 1,224,645 of CM073946.1, read as the reverse complement.
AAATATTCACAATTGCAACAAAATATCACAGCCTTACAGGAAGAACTACAAATCGCAGGAAATGAGATAAAAAAAATGAATTTACAAATCCAGGATCTGCAGCAATCACTTAGGACTGCACCTAAACTAGAGCAGATTGTTTCAGCCAATACCACTACAGCTAACCCATTGGCCTCAGACCTAAAACATAACTCAATTGGAAAAATAATTAGGATTTTTGGGGCGCAACAATGCGTCGGTCTGGCTTCTGCTCTTATACATTCAAGGATGACTACACAGTATGAAAGATATGGTGTCGTCGCCATTACGATGCCAAATGCACAGAGCGACACAATAGCGAAAAGCTGTACCAGCACACACCTTGGACCTGATGACAAAATTGTTATATCTTTAGGTGAAAATGACGATAACATGGGACATGTATTAGCGCAGTTAAAAATTATACTAAAGACATTTTATAAGAATAGTATAATTATTTTAAACGTCTTAAAAAGTAGCCATTTAGATGTCGACAAACTGAATTATCGCATCAAAAATATTAGCAAGCATTATAAAAATTGTCATTTTATTAATTCTGTAAACCATGACTTATCTAGTATTTGCAAAACCATAAACTACGCCTTAGATTGTGATTATTATAAACAAAAATATTTAAATCCAGCCGAGCTCAGGAAACACATCGCGAATAGCAAATCAAGTTCTTTACCTAAAAGGAAGACTAGTGTACCTAAAAAAGGAACTATTCCCTTTTATTTCAGAAACAGTATTAGAGCGGAACAAAACGTAGATTCCCATCCATCTTCTGTAGAGCACAAGAAAGGGACTATACCGTATTATTTTCCCACACTTGCAAAGAGCAATAATTTTTTTCGTACCCAATAACACAACACCGACATCTCATAACTTTAGAATACTACACCAAAACATTGCAAGTGTCTTATCTAAACGGGAACTATTGGAGTTAACGTTACAAGAAATGCGTGACTTACATAATGACCCCCATGTAATTTGTCTCTCCGAAACTTTCATGAAGAAAGGTAATGAGAATTATCTCAAGTTATTGGATTTTGAAATGGCTGCAAATTATTGCAGAGAAAAACACAGAGGTGGCACTTGCATTCTAGTCAAAAAGGGTCTACACTACAAAGAATTAGAGTTTATAAAATCATATGCAACGGTGAATACGTTCGAGGCATGTGGCATAGAGCTAGATAATAAGAAATTGGTGATTATTTGCTTATACCGAACGCCTCTATCAGATCCTAATCAATTTTTAACTAAGTTAGATAGTATCTTGCACGATCTATACAGGAAATATAAGCCTAGAACTCGCGTAGTCGTAACAGGTGACTTCAATATTAATACATTAAAAAAAAGCAATATCACTCAAGAATTCCAAGACTTAGCAAACAATCACAATTTAAAAATTCATATTGAGGTAGCTACCCGAAAGTTGTCCTGTATTGACCATATTTTGAGTAATATACCTGACGCAATACCATCAGTGCTGCCTCTTTATTTGTCTGACCACGACACAGCACAGATGTTAAGCTTCCCTTTGACGTTTCAAACAATAAAACCCACGATATATCATACCTACAAAAGAGACTACAGTTTAGAAAATAAGCGCAAATTCAATAATTGCCTACAAAACCTATCGTGGACAGATATTTATATGGAACTCGATGCAAATAAAGCATTCGCAGCTTTTCATGAATTGATGTGTCTGTTTCACAATCTCTGCTTTCCTAAAGTAAGGGTAAAGATAAACTTTAACAATAAAATAAAGCGAACGTGGATAAGTACTGGCCTTAAGCAAAGTTCTAAAACGAAGCGCTACTTACGATATAAATACTACAGTAATAAAACTATAATGAACAAAAATATATATGCCACGTACTCGAAACTTTTACAAAAGTGTATTCACAATTCCAAACGAAACGCTAATATAAAATTTATGTATAATAATGACAACAAATGTAAAGCTGCATGGACAGTCATAAGAAACGAGATATACAATACGAGCCCCAAAGATAACATTGACCACATTAAAGTTCACAATGCCATAGTTACCAACCCAGCAGAAATAGCCTCTGCTTTCAACAGTCATTTCGCGAATTCTACTCCTACAGAATATCGTACAACTAGTTGCCGCAGTAATACCTTAACTGCTACCTCTATGTTCCTCACACCGGTAACCGAAAATGAGATGAGGAAACAGATACTTTCGTTAAAAAATACGAACTCTGAAGGTTACGATGAACTTAGCACCCGAATTATTAAGACCTGTGTAAATGAAATAACCGGGGTGTTGACCTATCTCATTAACCTGTCCTTCTCACAAGGTGTATTTCCTAACGCTTTGAAGGTATCTGTCGTCAAACCGATACATAAAAAGGGTGAAAAATGCGACATGAATAATTATCGTCCTATAACACTTATACCCATCATGTCAAAAATCTTTGAGAAATGCATGTATCAGAGAATAGCTAAATATTGTGAGAAATTTAATATTATAAATAAGGAGCAATTTGGCTTTCAGAAGCATAAGTCCACTACCCTAGCCATCTTTTCACTCTTGAAAGAAATATTGACTCATATTAACAATAAACAGCTAACTACAGGGCTATTTTTTGATTTAAAAAAAGCATTTGACCTAGTTTCACATGAACTATTATTACTTAAACTTGAGAGTATCGGTATTAGAGGAGTGCCGCTTCAGTGGATATCGTCGTATTTAGCTAACAGACAACAGAGAGTCACTGTTTCTAAACTTGACGAAAGCGGGAACATGACGGAATATTCATCTGAATATATACATTTAAAATGCGGCGTCCCCCAGGGTAGTATAATGGGTCCTATCTTATTCCTGCTATACATAAATGACATAGTTAATGTAACCAATCATAAATGCTTCCTCTTTGCCGATGATATTTCTATTATCGTTGCAACCAATAAAAAGTTTAAATCAATTTTGGATCATGAAGCGGACATTAATAACACAATAGATAATTTAATTGACTGGTTGAATGATAATAATTTGTGTATCAACCTTAATAAATCAGTATATATACAATTTAATCAATCATATAATAACTTATTTAATTTTAAACTGGACATACCGAAAATTGCGCATATGACACAAACTAGGTTTTTAGGAATTATTATTGACGAACATTTAGACTGGAAAGCTCAGGTTGATGCTGTTTGCTGTAAGATACATAAATTTGTCTATGCTCTGAGACAAATAAAGAAAGTCACCAATATAAAAACGGCTGTAATGTTATACCGCGCATACGTTGAGTCCACTCTACGGTATGGATTGCTTATGTGGGGAAATAGTACGGACTACAATAGAGCATTTGTAGCCCAAAAAAAATGTATACGTGCCCTATACGAAATTCCATCTGACGTTTCATGTCAACCTGTATTCAAGGAGCTTGGTTTGCTACCACTACCTTCATTATATATTTATGAAGTATGCATGTTTGTTCAAAAACATAAAGAATTATTTAAAACTGCTCAGGAAATAAGCTCTCGAAGTCGGCGTGATCAATACAGAATTGTGCTGGATGAGCTGCCTAGATCAGCGAAATATAATAAAAATGCACTGGCTATGTGTGTGCGATTGTATAATAAATTACCAAGTATGTTTAAAACGTTAAATTGTAAATTATTTAAAATTAAATTATATAAATGGCTCAATAATAATAACTTTTATAATATCAATGATTTTTTAAATGGAATTCCAATGTGACTTATTATTATTATTTCAATGTTAACAAATGTAATAATTTTGCATGCTTTAGGTACTAAGCAAAACATGTTCGATCGAATTATTTTTTTTTTTTATATCACCTTGTATACCATGTTTTAAGCAAATAAAATATCTTATCTTATCTTATCTTATCTTATCACGTGAGGGATAATCACAACATAGTATTGTTCGCGGATGACACTTCTCTTATTTTTAAAGTCAAGCGTCAGCTAGCAAATTTTGACGAAGTTAACAATGCACTTTCGAAAGTTGTCCATTGGTTTAATGTAAATAACCTTCTTTTGAATGAAAAAAAAACTAAATTCATTAAATTTTCTACGCCAAATGTCAGGCAGTTAAGTACCAATGTTCAACTGAATGGAGTAGAGTTGATCCCTGTCGAGTCGACAGTTTTTCTTGGATTGACTATTGACTCCAAGTTACAATGGGGTCCTCACATTGAGAAGCTGTCGGGTAGACTCAGTTCTGCCGCTTATGCTGTTAAGAAAATTAGACAGATAACTGATGTGAATACAGCCAGAATTGTTTATTTTAGTTATTTTCATAGTCTTATGACTTATGGGATTCTTCTCTGGGGAACTTGTGCGGACATCAATACCATCTTTGTTTTACAGAAAAGGGCTGTTCGAGCCATTTACAACCTTGGTCCTAGAGATTCTCTTAGAGAAAAATTCAGAGAGGTGAACATTCTGACTGTAGCTTCGCAATATATATTTGAAAATCTTATGTATGTACATAAAAATATTTCTAATTTTAAGAAAATGAGCGATATTCATAATGTGAATACCAGGAACAAACACAATCTTGCTGTACATCACACTCGTCTCCACAGAGTAGGCAACTCGTTCATGGGTCAATGTATACACTTTTACAACAAGCTTCCCATGGACATTCGAAACTTACCCATTAAACGATATAAAACCTATATAAAGGCCAAACTTTGCAAAAAGGGGTATTATAAAATCTCAGATTATTTAGAGGATAGAGAGGCTTGGGACTGAGCTGCTCGCTCTGTTAAGCATTGTTATTAAGCAATATGCGTAATTATAACGTAAATTATTGTAAACATTTTCATTTTTAATGTCTGGACTTTAAAAAAGACGATGATCCCTGAGTTTGTTTCGGCTATTTCTTCTCAGAGGTAGTCAGTTAGGAAATGCCGGCTTCATCTAGTTAAAAAAAAAAAATAAAAAGAATAAAAAAAAAAAAAAAAAAACATATGACGTGTAAAAGTGATCGGTGATCCTACTTGCTTAATAAACGATTTCATTTCATTTCATTTTATAATTCGTGTAGATGTTATTTAATGCGGTTGAATTTAATTATGACAAAAAACATCCCGTATTGTTAAGTGACAAACATCGTTTTTCCAAGGTTGTTGTGTCAACATGAACACAAGCGACTACTTCATGCTGGACCTCAACTTCTAGTATATTCCATGCGTGAAAGGTGCTGGATCTTAGGAGCTCGGAACTTAGCCAGACAAGTAGTACACAATTGCGTCATATGCAAATGCATGATAGGTAAAACATTGACCCCTCTGATGGATAACTTACCTTCGGAAAGGTTAGAGTGATGATAGCAGTAATACTTTAATATCTGTCTACGTCCGTCGGTTTAGGTACAGGGCAATTCATGAGTTATTGCATGCGTGAAGTTAGCCGCTAGCAACTTTAACGCTTGTGTACTCGTAAATAAATCACTAGGTTAAAAAATAATAATACCGTTAGCTATTGTTATTGCTGTTATCAACTGTTATTGGTATTTATTTTATCGTAAGTTGTACTGTAGTTAACTAAAAAAACTAAAAAATACAGTGATGTCCATAATATAAATACTAGAAACAAGCACAAATTTATTGTACCTGCAACAAGGCTCAAGAAAATAGGTGGCTCTTTTAGATGCCAATGTATACATTTTTACAATAGACTTCCAGAGGTGGTTCAAGATCTGAGCCTGAATAAATTCAAATGCTTCATTAAACGTAAGTTGTGTCAGAAAGCATTTTATAGTGTTAAAGATTATATTGACGACAAAAAGGCTTGGGCTTGAGCTGCGTCCGATTTCTATGCTTGCACTGATTGTTCTTTGATTTTTCCTCTCGTAGTTTAAATTTGCAATTGTTTGTTTTTTTTTTAACTCAAGCCAGTACACACTATGTAACCAGGCATATTATACGTTACGGAATTGCATCGCTGACAGTGATATTCGGCATTGGTGCAGCTGCACAGGAGCTAAACTTAGCATTCGGGAACACCGTTGGAGCTGCTGAAACTGTCTTTGCATTGTATAGATTCAATTTCTTAGTATTGTATAATTGCATGGAACACGTGTGAGCACGATCTATTTGCTGTAAAGCATCTATTTGTTGGGTTAGTCGTTTATTGACTTGATAGTGCTATGGCCGTTGAGAGTATGTCATGCTCACTCAAATGTCTCGCTGGTGGTGGCGTGTGTGTTGGGTCATTAGGTTCCCTTCAATATGGTTGAGCTGAATGATGCTGATCCATACGTCATGTTCGTGAACGGACGCCGTCAGAGGGGACTGGTCATCTCTTAGCTGCTACGGCGTATTTTAATTTCTGAATTGTTGTTTTTTTTTCCATAATGGACGCTCTCAGCGTACAATATATTTCTGCATCGTTCTCACACGATTGATTTCAAAATGAATGATGTAATCAAATATTTGTATCAATAGCTTAATATTTTAAAAGAGTGTCCATGGAGTTTCTTGCCCGTTCTTCTCCATAGGTACCTACTCTTTGGAATGGGCGACTAGCTTCACCTTACTGACTGACCGACCTTCTGACAATTCAAAAGTGCCTGTAACTGGTTTATTTGAAATAAATGCTTTGATTTGATTTGATTTGAAAGGTCAAAAACCGGCCAAGTGCGGGCTCACGCACAAAGGGTTCCGTACCATTGATTTACGAAATTTAAGTTATCTGTATGAAAGATTACGCGGTAGTAAGCGGTTTACGATTTACGAGGTATTGAAAAAAAACTAGGTACTAGATCTCGTACAAAACAATTTTCGTTGGTAGTTTTTACAGTAATGTATATCATGTTTTTTTTTTAGATTTTACATTTTCTTATTTATTTATTTATGGAAACGTCTGTCACGCAAACTATTCGGTTTAGAAAAAGAATATTCTAGAAACCTCAATATAATTTTTGAAGCCCTATCCATAAATACACTACACGTATGTGTTTGATGAAAAAAAAAAATTTGAGTTTCAGTTCAAAGTATGGGGAGCCCCTAATATTTATTATTATTTTTTTATGTTTACATCAAAATCTTAATGCGGTTCACAGAATACATCTACCTACCAAGTTTCAACAGTATAGCTCTTATAGTTTCGGAAAAAAATGGCTGTGACATACGGACGGACAGACGGACAGACAGTCATGACGAATCTATAAGGGTTCTGTTTTTTGCCATTTGGCTACGGAACCCTAAAAAATCATATCATGTATGTGTTTTTATTTTAACAAAGTCTTATAAAAGATACACAAAGGTTATTTAAATTCAGTTTCTATCCTAACATAGATTTTTTGAAAACTACATAATTCCAGATAGGCTGTTTATTATGTAGATTTCCAATATACCAAACTTCTTACTCTTGACCCAGATACATACATTATTGTAGGTAAATTATATAGAAATCTGCTGCTCCGTATAATTGTGTTTAGCTTGCTTTTACTTCTCGCGATTTCGAGGTTGGTCCAACTTGTTTAATTGTTTAAGTAAACTTGTAGAGCACTTACCCAGACAGTCTTTTAATCTACATATTTCAAGCTGGCAGGATATGTAAAAACAAATCATTTAAACAAACTTTTTTTAATAACAAATCAAAAATTTTATCACAATTGTAAAATAAAACTATTTTGTGTAATTTCTGCCTTCTGGGGCGAATGTCACCCAAAAGCTTTTGGGTATGATTTTTAACACTAGAAGCTCAATCATATTTCACTGGCTATAAAGCCCAATCATACGTAAAAACGACGTACGAAACCAAAACTTCAGAGTTTTAATATTTTTTCTAGAATTGAATAATATCTTTGCATCACTTATTATAAATATAGTTTTAGTTAACAAATAAAATACATTTCATGTTAATATACTACTTAATAAATCAATTATAAAACTTTACTTGAACCTTAGAGAAAAATCAACAAAAATATCAAGCCCCTGACATTTTTTCTTAAATTATGTAATAATAACAAAAATCAATTATTTTTAAATGTTTTCATAAAATTAAATCAATTTTTAATAGTCAAATCAAATCAAACCAAATGATTTATTTCAAGTAAACCAGTTACAGGCACTTTTGAATGAAATGAAATGAAATCGTTTATTAAGCAAGCAAAAAAAAAACAAGAGGTGTAAAAGTGATCAGTGATCCTGTCGCTGACCACTTTTACACCTCTTGTTTTTTTTTTATTATTTTTTAAAACTAGATGGAGACGGCATTTCCTAACTGACTACCTCTAAGAAGAAATAGCCGAAACAAACTCAGGGATCATCGTCTTTTTACAAGTCCAGACATTAAAATGAAATTATTTACAATAATTTACGTTATAATTACGCGTATTGCTTAGTAACAATGCCTAGCAGAGCAAGCAGTCCCAAGCTTTTGAAAGAATTGTTAGAAGGTCGGTCAGTCAGTAAGGTGAAACTAGTCGCCCATTCCAAAGAGTAGGTACCTATGGAGAAGAACGGGCAAGAAACTCCATGGACATTCTTTTCAATTTTCAAATCAATCGTGTGAGATTCATTATGGAAAACACACAAAAAAAAAACATCAATTCAGAAATTAAAATACGCCGTGGCAGCTAAGCGATGACCAGTCCCCTCTGACGGCATCCGTTCACGAACATGACGTATGGATCATTCAGCTCAACCATATTGATGGGAACCTAATGAACCAACACACACGCCACCACCAGCGACACATTTGAGTGAGTATGACATACTCTCAACAGCCAGAGCACAAACAAGTCAATAATAAAGACTAACCCAACAAATAGATGCTTACAGCAAGTACATTGTGCTCATACCTGTGCCATGCAATTGTAAAATACTAAAAAATTAATCTACACAATGCAAAGATAGTTATGTCCAAGGATCAGCAGTTCCAACAGTGTTCCCGAATACTAAGTTTAGCTCCTGTGTAGCTGTACCAGTGCCAAACACCCCTGTCAGCGATGCAATTGCGTAACGTACAATATGCTTGCCATTATAGCGTGTAATACTGGCTTTGAGTAAAAAGAAACATAAACAAATACAAATTAAAACTACACGAGGAAAAATTAAAGAACAATCAGTGCATAGAAATTGGACGCTGCTCTAGCCCAAGCCCTTTTGTCCTCAATATAATCCTTAACACTATAAAATGCTTTCTGATACAACTTATATGTATCTGGATTTCACAATATATTAAAAATAGTTAGTTTCTTCTGTTTTTTTCATATATTCATGATCAGGTAACTAGGAAAACTTCATTTTATTTTGGCAATGTGGTTGTGGATGTGTCGTAAGGAGAAAGCAATTAAACCAAGCCACTTGAGTTCAGTTATTTATATTACAGTTCTAGCACAATCACAAGCACATGCGGAAGGAAGGAGAAAGAGTCGATATGCGATTATAATAGCGCAAGTACAGGCTAAACAGAGGAGTCCAGATACTTGTTACGAGCGTCGGAACGTAAACAAAGGCACGGGAATATTTTTATCGGCGGCGAGCGCTCCGCGTCACTTGGAGGTAGGAGACTGCACGCTTGCCGGGCGGCGGCGCTGCCGTCGCGCACTTCGTCCCCGTCCCGCGGCCGCCGCGTCCCCCTCAACATTCCAATGCCCGGAGCGAGTCTCGGTGACGCGGTCACAATATCTAATACGATCCGTCCGGCGCGAATATGTTTGTATGTTGCAATGGAGTACGCCACATCACCCCCCTCCAGAGACCGTCGCTACGGGCGGTAATAATCTGGAAAGTGCACCCTGCGTCCTGATCGCGTTTGTCCGACCTTAGGATCATCGGGTTTAGGAGTAGAATTGGTGACTAGTGTTTTTTGTGGTGGCTTTGTAATAATTGTGTTTTTGTTGTTATTGTTTGTTTGTGTGTTCGTTGAGTGTGTATCGTTAAGTATGTAGGCTGGCTTGATTCGGTCTACTGATACTGTGACTTCTTTACCACTAATGAGGAGTTTGAACACTTTGTCTGACCGTTTTATAACTTTGTAAGGCCCAGTGTAAGCTGCCTGAAATGTTCTGGGGGAAGTATCGTCTCTTAAAAATACATGTGATGCCGTGGCCAAGTCTTTAAAAATAAATATAGCTCGATTATTGCCGTGTCGTGATGCCGGTGATGGTTGTAAGTTTCTGGCGAACGTGCGTAATCTGGTCGTATACTCTGTTATGTTCGCTGTGTTGTTTTCTGGTTGGAAGAACTCTCCTGGTAGTCGTAGTGTTTCCCCGTATACCAGTTCAGCTGTGGTCCCTTTTATGTCTTCCTTGTAGGCGCTTCGTATGCCGAGAAGGACTATAGGTAGCGTTTCGACCCAATTTCGATTGCCATGGCAGGCAATGGCTGTTTTTAGCTGCCTGTGAAAGCGCTCGATTAGTCCGTTGCTAGCTGGGTGGTAGGCTGTCGTTCTATGGTGCTCAAAGCCCGCTATTTCTGACAAACATTTGAAGAGGTTGGACTCGAATTGTCTGCCACGATCAGTAACAATCTGTGTGGGACAGCCGAAGCGTGAAATCCAACCGTATAACAATGCTTTTGCCACCGTTTCTGCTGTAATATCCTTTATAGGTATCGCTTCAGGCCATCGCGTAAAGCGATCGATGGCGGTGAGGCAATATTGAAACCCTTGTGACGATGGCATTGGCCCGATTAGGTCGATGTGAATGTGCATAAAACGGGAACGTGGTAATTTGAAACTACTGAGTGGTGCGTGGACATGACGAGTCACTTTCGAACGTTGACAAGCTATGCAGTTCTGGGACCATTGCCTGCAGTCCTTTCTCATCTCTGGCCACACGTACCGTTCCGCGACTAGCTTCGCGGTGGCGTTTGCTCCTGGGTGGCAGTGTAAGCTGTCGAATACTTGTCGGCGAAATTCCTTAGTGACATACGGTCTTTGCGTCTTGCTTCTCTCATCGCAGTACAGTTCCAACCCCGATCCCGGCAGTATTACCTTCTTCAAGCACAATGAGCTTGTACCGCTCCGGAGTTGCTTGAGTTCTGAGTCGTTTCTTTGCGATTGTGCTAGCTGGTTTAAATTGATGGGCTGCACTATTTCTTCGACTCGTGTCAATGTATCGGCTACTACGTTGTTTTTTCCTGATATGTGTCTGATATCTGTGGTAAGCTGCGAGATGTAGTCTAAGTGCCGGAACTGTCTTGGTGAGCAATTTTCCTTACGATTTTGCAGCGCATAGCATAAGGGCTTATGGTCCGTGTAGATCGTAAATTCTCTTGCTTCAACCATATGCCTGAAATACTTGATCGCCTCGTAAATTGCGAGCAGTTCTCGGTCGTACGGTGAGTATTTCTGTTCTGTTGGGCTTAATTTGTGGGAAAAGAAGGCTAATGGTTCCCAGGCATCGTTCTTTAACTGCTGGAGAACTGCGCCTAGCGCGGTGTCTGAGGCGTCTGTTACCATAGCGAATTTTGCTCTGGAGTCTGGGTGTGCTAGCATGGCAGCCTGGCAGAGACCTTTCTTACATGCTTCAAAGGCGGCTTCCTGCTGTGATGTAAAATTCACAGGGTGTGAACCTTTTGCTGACCCTCCTAAAAGTTCGTTGAGAGGCGTTTGGTGTTGTGCGGCGTTTGGTATGAATCGTCTATAAAAATTTACCATTCCTAAAAATCTTCTCAATCCACGTATGGTCTTCGGCGGAGGAAAGCTGCTGATGGCCTCCACTTTTGCTGGTAAGGGTTTTGTACCATTGGGAGTGATGTTGTAACCTAAAAATGTTACCTCTTGTGCACCGAACACGCATTTTGAGGTGTTTATAACCATCCCGTATTTCTGTAGCCTGGAGAATAGTTGTCTCAGATGATACTTATGTTCTTCTTCGTTTTTTGAATATACCAAAAAATCGTCTAAATAACTATAGCAGAAGTCTAGGCCTCGCGTCATTTCGTCGACAAAACGTTGAAATGTTTGCCCTGCGTTGCGGAGACCAAACGTCATGAACGGGAATTCGTATAGGCCAAACGGTGTAGTGATTGCTGTCTTTTGAATATCGTCTGGGTTCACTTTTACCTGGTTATATGCTTTTACTAGATCGATAGTAGAGAAAACGTGGCTGCCAGAGAGATTGTGTGAGAAGTCGTGTATGTGGCGTATGGGATATCTATCGGGAATTGTTCTAGCGTTTAACATTCTGTAATCGCCGCACGGGCGCCAGCTGTTGTCTTTTTTTTTAGCGAGGTGTAATGGTGAGGACCACGGTGAGTCGGAGGGTCTGGCCGTGCCCATTTTGAGCATAGTTTCAAACTCCTCCTTAGCGATTTTTAGCTTATCAGGGGCCAACCGACGGGGTGTGGATGACACTGGTGGTCCTGGTGTTGTGCGTATGTAATGTACGGTGTTGTGTGTTGGTTTGTTATGAATACCTGATGGTCGGGTTATGTCTGGAAATTCTCGTAATATATCATGATATATGGTGTCACCAATTCTTACCTTTACCGAAGAAACAATATCGGAAAAACGCGCAGGTGAAGCCGGGGCGACTAGCGTTGTTTCGCCATCGATGAGGCGCCGATTTCGTACATCTACTGATAAATTGTAGTAAGATAAGAAGTCAACCCCAATAATCGCCTTATTAACGTCTGCAACAATAAATTTCCAAATGAATTCGCGGCGCAAACCTATATTCAATTTTAATTGTATGTGTCCGTAAGTGTTTATTACACTTCCGTTAGCCGCGCATAGCTCGTAATTGGTCTTAGTACGACGTTCCTTCATTGCTGACCTGGGGTAAACGCACACGTCGCTGCCAGTATCGACGAGTAGCTGCGTCTTCGTTGTTTGGTCCGTCACAAATAGGCGACCGGAGCTATGGCAGTCATCGGTCGCCGTTACTGACTGCCTGTTGCATTTCCCGAATGATCACAGGGTTTCGTACACTTGGTGGCTCTGTCGCCAAACTTGAAATGGTACCAACATATAGGAAACTGCCTGTAGTTTGAGTTGGATCTTCGTGACGGTGAGCGTCTTCCGTTGTTGCTGCGGGATCTTTGTCTTGAGCGTGATAATCTTTCCACTTGGGAGGTGAGAGCTTGCACTTGCTTCGTTAGTTCAGCGATCTGGCAGCTCATCTGGTCTGTGTTGCTGCCTGGTGCACTTGTGGACGTGGCCGCGACTTGTGGGTTAGGTGGTACGACGTCATGAATGCGGTCCGCCAGTTCTGCTACTTCTTCCAAAGCCGTCTTTGACTGTGTGGCTACGATTGTCTGAGTGCTGCTGGGTAAGCGGCTGGTCCAAATCGTACGTAAGAAATCTTCCGGGACGTTCGGTCCTGCTAGGTGGCGCAGGTACCTTAGGAATTGTGAAGGTTTCCGGTCTCCGAGCTCTTCTTGGGTAAGGAGCTGATGCACTTTTTTCTCTTGCGACGCTGATAGTCTCTTCACCAGTTCTGTTTTTAACCTCTCGTATTTGTTCGGTGCTGTCGGGTCGCTGATAATGTCCTCGACTTCGGATGCATAAATCGGGTCGAGGTTCCCGATAGCGTAATGGTATTTGGTTGCGTCGGATGTTATGTTGGCTAACACAAACTGACTTTCTAGTTGTAAAAACCAGAGCGCTGGTTTTTCTGGGTAAAAAGGGGGTACCCTCACGCCAACACGATGCACGTCGCAGTGGTGTTTCGCTTCGCCGTCTTGGTTTCCTTTACCTTGACTCATCTTGTGTTCCTTGTGGGGTCACCAATGTGGTTGTGGATGTGTCGTAAGGAGAAAGCAATTAAACCAAGCCACTTGAGTTCAGTTATTTATATTACAGTTCTAGCACAATCACAAGCACATGCGGAAGGAAGGAGAAAGAGTCGATATGCGATTATAATAGCGCAAGTACAGGCTAAACAGAGGAGTCCAGATACTTGTTACGAGCGTCGGAACGTAAACAAAGGCACGGGAATATTTTTATCGGCGGCGAGCGCTCCGCGTCACTTGGAGGTAGGAGACTGCACGCTTGCCGGGCGGCGGCGCTGCCGTCGCGCACTTCGTCCCCGTCCCGCGGCCGCCGCGTCCCCCTCAACATTCCAATGCCCGGAGCGAGTCTCGGTGACGCGGTCACAATATCTAATACGATCCGTCCGGCGCGAATATGTTTGTATGTTGCAATGGAGTACGCCACAGGCAACTTTTAATTTAAGTGTAAGCGAGATGGAAATTAATATTTTTAATTAATCCTATATCAATATTGTAACTAAAAAAAAATAAATAACTGAAATAAATCACAAAAATAAGAAATTCGATACAATTGCAAAAGTTACACAAAACCCAAATATACGTCAAAATGACTACAACCTCTCCATTACACCAAAATGGTGGCACTTACCGAGATTATGCAAGTAAGTCCTGCTAGGTCTCAACGGCTACCGAGTTGGTTCGGGTGTTCACAAGGACCCGATGGTAACCATGAAAGATAGAGATATTACACCGTGGTATACGTCAAATTTATGTAGATGGGGCTTCTAGGGTTAAGATAAAAGTAAATTCTTATTTTAAAAAACACATTTGCAATAAATTGTATTATTTCAGTTTCATGTAAATCAATGCAAATTTCATTGATTAGATATAGATATTGCGGAACAAATAGTCCTTGCAGTAAGGGCTGGAATTTTTCTAAAACCGCTAATACCAATTTTAATTGCAAATTGCAAATTTTGCTGTATTATAGTCTTCAAGAGCTATAGTCTATAGAGTAGTTATAAGTATGTACGTACAATGTTTTCACTTTATGTGATGGGCATATCATTAAAGTAGCGTTTTTATTCTGACACAGAGGAGCAATTATTAGTTTTAGTTTTTTCATTACATCAGGTAAAGCTGAGCACTTGAATGGTGTTGTACATTCCTATAATTTGAAATAAATTTTTATCAACATTGCTGGGTTTGTAAGCAGCACATTTTGACAATGTATTTAACATACCTTAACACTTTTAACACAGGAACAGAATTGTACAGAATAAACTGGTAGGTACTGCACTAATTAAAAGTCGTTTCGGTATTGATGGATCATTTTACATCATGGATTTAAAGTGTAAGCTACAAATCTTTGCTGATTCATAAAACTTTCCTTTAAATGGTATACTAGATAACCATTTTCGCCTTTTATCCAAGTCCTTGGGAAAACTAAAACAGAAAATTAGTTGTATTTCCTGAAACCGAGTTAACAAATGTATTGGAACCTAAAACTTTGAGTAATTAAATTAAATTATGTTTTAATGACATGCTTTCATTAAAATTTTATTAAATTTTAATGAAAGCATGTCTATTTAGACATGTATTACCATTATTAGTATAATTCTTATTTTCCAGTAACCTAGACTCTCTCATCTCTATGTTAGGTGAAATTAATTATAAGTTTATCCTATACTTGTGTAAATTGCCACAAATTTTTCATGTGTCCCCTAAAACACGTGACATATTCAATGAAATTAGGATCTACACGAAACTCAAACACTTCCACAAATTTAAAAACATCCATCTCGCGGAAAAAATATGGCCACTCTTTTGTTCTTTGTTTACAAACATGCAATTTTGACGTTCAAGATTTTATCATCATCATCATCATCATTTCAGCTGAAAGAAGTCCACTGCTGGACATAGGCCTCCCCCAAGGTTCTCCACGACGACCGGTCCTGCGCCTCCCCCATCCAGCGGTTTCCCGCGACCTTCACCAGGTCGTCGGTCCACCTTGTCGGGGGCCTACCCACGCTACGTCTTCCGGTGCGTGGTCGCCACTCGAGAACCCGTCGGCCCCATCGGGCATCGGTCCTACGGGCAATGTGTCCAGCCCATTGCCACTTCAGTGTTGCAATTCTTCGGGCTATGTCGGTTACTCTCGTTCTTCTGCGGATCTCCTCTTTCCTGATTCGATCGCGCAGTGAAACCCCAAGCATAGCCCTCTCCATTACCCTTTGAGCGACTTTGAGCCTTCTTGTAAGGCCCATTGTTAGCGACCACGTCTCAATTCCATAAGTCATCACTGGCAACACACACTGGTCGAAGACTTTTGTCTTGAGACGCTGCGGTATTTCGGACGAGAAGATTCTACGTAGCTTCCCGAAAGCGGCCCAGCCGAGTTGAATTCGATGATTGACCTCTTTCTCGAATTTGGACCTTCCTAACTGGATAGTTTGTCCCAGGTACACGTAGCTGTCAACAACATCGAGAACAGAGTCTCCAATCTTTATAGGAGTGGGTAAAACAGGGGCATTAGACATGACTTTCGTCTTGCCCAT
Source organism: Sesamia inferens (assembly GCA_037179545.1). NCBI lineage: Eukaryota > Metazoa > Arthropoda > Insecta > Lepidoptera > Noctuidae > Sesamia > Sesamia inferens. The sequence continues at coordinate 1,208,387 of CM073946.1, read as the reverse complement.
GTTTATTTTAAGACCGACTCGATTGGAGGCCCTGCTGAGGTCTTCGAGCTTTGTACTCAGGTCCTCCGCGGTCTCAGCCATGACTACGATATCATCAGCAAACCGAAGGTGTGTCATGTACTCGCCATTGATGTTGATGCCCAGTCCTTTCCAGTCCAGAAGCTTGAAGACATCCTCCAATGCAGCGGTGAACAGTTTCGGGGAGATAACATCTCCCTGTCTGATACCACCACAGACCTGCAGAGGTATTGGTTTCGAGGTCTGGTCCTGTTTTCGGACTGACATGGTGGCGTTTTCGTACAAACCCTTCAGCCCTTCAATATACCAATAGTTTACTTGGCACCGCTGGAGAGACTGCAGTACAGCCCAGGTCTCGATCGAATCAAAGGCTTTTTCGTAGTCCACAAACGCCAAGAAAAGGGGTAGGTTATGGTTATAATACTCCTCGGCCTTCTGTATAACCTGCCGCAGCGCGTATGTATGTGGTCTACGGTTCTGAAGCCCTTTCGGAAACCGGCTTGTTCGGGCGGCTGGAAGTCGTCAAACCTGCAGGCGAGACGATTCGTGAGGACTCTTGAAAACAACTTATAGACATGACTCAGAAGTGAGATGGATCTGTAGTTTTTCAAAAGGGAGCGTTGTCACCCTTTTTGAAAAAGAGTACCACCACACTTCTGTGCCATGCCTGTGGCGTTTTTCCCTTAATTATGACGGAATTTAATAACTTCTGAAGGGCCCTAAGGATCGGTTCACCTCCCACTTTCAGTAGCTCTGCCGTTATTCCGTCATCGCCCGGCGCCTTGTTGTTTTTAAGCTGTTTCAGAGCCAATCGAATCTCCTGCAGACTGATGTCCGGGATATCTTCAGTGTAGTGTCGGGTTAATCTTGCTCTAGGGTCTTCAGCAAGATTTAATGCGGGTCTTGTCGTAGAAGTGTAGAGCTGTCCATAGAAATTCTCGACTTCCCTCAAAAGCTCGGGCCCGGACGTTATGATCTTGCCGTCGTCAGTCTTCAGCTTGCTTAGCCGGCTATGCCAAATAGTCAGATCTCTAGCGAAAACTTTAGAGCCTCTGTTTCGCTCTATAGCCTCCGTTATACGCTCGGTATTATACCGACGTAGCTCGCGCTTCAGAGACTTTGATATCTGCTTATTGAGCTGCCGGTATCTGCAAGCATCACTTGACGAACGCAAAATCATCTCACGTCTGTCCTTCATGAGCTCGAGAATGTAGTCCGAGAGCTTTTTAGTTCTATTTGTACGGCGGGTCTTAAAATACTTCGTCCCGACCGTACGGACAGCTTCTATGTAACAGTTAATGATGACATTAATTTATTAGAAAAATATTTTTGACACAGTTTTGAACAAGAAATATTGGCGGATCTTTAAAATATAGGCTTGTATTATGTAGACATTGTGTGTAATTTAAAATCTGGCATCACTGAACTTACCTACTACTTTGTATTTTATGTCGGGTTCCACATACTTCCACAATCTTTAACTACACAATACATAGTAAGGCACTCTAACTTAACTCACAAATCCTCGAATATATTCAGTAACAGGTTGCAAGTGGTAGAAAAGCACAATCGCTTTTCTACATATATTAATTTTCTATAAATATTTAAATTTATTTCATGGTTTCATTAGTAAATTAATATTTTTGCATAGATCTTCTATTTTTATTGAAAAAAAAAAAAGTGGATTCCTCGGGGCCAAAAGGTCGGGCTCTTCCTCCTGAATCAGGGGACCCCATGTATGTATAGTGTTAAGTGTAAATAAATAAATAAATAAGTTTATCCGTGTCTCAAAATTTAAAAAAAAAAAAATTGCATAGATCTATTTTTATTGAAAAAAAAAACTCGTTGTAGACCTTGTAGTACCAAGCTCGCGCCACGGGCGCCTCTGTGCTTATATCCCCCACTTAACTTCCGTTCGCCTTGCCCGATCATTTTTCGTAACGCTTTCGTCAGTTTACTCCCCAAGTCAAGCGTGCGTAAAGAAGTTTCACTTCAAAAAGTTAGTTTTTCTGTTTTTGTGATACATTTATGATCAGGTTACTAGGAAAACTTCATTTTATTTTGGCAACTTTTAATTTAAGTGGAAGCGAGATGGAAAAAATAACAAAGTTGAATAAACTTGGCTTCAGTTATTTCTTCTAGGTGAAACATCCACGGTTCCTATAATATTCTTGGTCGGATACAGTGAGTGAACCATCTTTGTAAGAGGACTAAAATGTCAAAGTGTAAAACCAAGGAAAAATACATTGTGAATGATGAATACAAATAATAAAATAAAAAAAAAAGTTAAACAATAAAATTAACATTATCAAGATTGAGCATAAATATTACATATAGAGTAGGCAGAACAAAAATAAAAATTGAGTATAAAGAACATTGAATAAATTTGAGAAAAAAGATGAATATTGAAAATTAATAGCTCAAGAATGAACATTTATAAGAACAACAAATGTGTACTATGGCTGGAATTTTTAAGTACGTAGGGTAGATGTTGAACAGTTAGAGATGGCTTCATATGCTACTACTCTCGATAGTCACGCAAGAGCTATGAAATTAAACTTTAAGCTCCCTAACCAGTGTGCTTACGAAAATGTCTTTTTAAATGACATTTCTGTCTAAAATTAAGTTGACATACATCACACGTATAAGGTTTCTCACCAGTGTGTGAACGCATATGTATTGCTAAATGACTCTTCCGACTAAAACTACGATGACATTTGTGTTTGTCAACGCCAAAAACCCTATAAGCGTAGTGACACTTATAAGGTCTTTCACCAGTGTGTGTACGCATATGATTTGTTAAAATGTTCTTTTGACTAAAATTACGTTGACATATATCACACGTATAAGGTCTTTCACCAGTATGTGTACGCATATGATTTGTTAAAGTGTTCTTCTTACTAAAATTACGTTGACATACATAACACGTATAAGGTCTTTCACCAGTGTGTGAACGCATATGGTTTGTTAAAGTGTTCTTCTGACTAAAATTACGTTGACATACATGACACGTATAAGGTTTCTCACCAGTGTGTGTACGCATATGTATTGCTAAATGACTCTTCCGACTAAAACTACGATGACATTTGTGTTTGTCAACGCCAAAAACCCTATAAGCGTAGTGACACTTATAAGGTCTTTCACCAGTGTGTGTACGCATATGATTTGTTAAAGTGTTCTTATGACTAAAATTACGTTGACATATATCACACTTATAAGGTCTTTCAACAGTGTGTGTACGCATATGTGTTGTTAAATTAAACTTTTTAGAAAAATTGCGTTGACATACCTCACACTTATATGGTTTTTCACCAGTGTGTGTACGCAAATGATTTGTCAAAATACTCTTACGAGTAAAATTACGTTGACAGACAGAACACTTATAAGGTTTTTCACCAGTGTGTGTGCGCATATGGGTTGTTAAACCACTGTTCCTACTAAAATTACGTTGACATAAATCACATTTATAAGGTTTTTCACCAGTGTATGTATGCATATGCATTGCTAAAAGAATCTTTTGTTTAAAATTGCCTTGATATACACTACACTTACAAGGTTTCTCACCTGTGTTTACGAATATGTCTTGTTAATAGACCCTTTTTAGTAAAATCGCGTTGACATACTCCACACTTTTGTGGTTTTTCACCAGTGTGTAAACGCATATGAACGGTTAAGTTCCTTTTTTATATAATAACTACGCTGACAAATAAGACACTTATAAAGCTTCACAACACACTTGTAAGATTTTTCATCAGTGTGTACGAATGTGAAATTTTTAATTTACCCTTTTGTACAAAACAACGCTGACAAATAATATACTTGCACTCTTTTTATAATTAATGAAAACTACGCAGAGTACATTTAAGTCTCTTTAAAATATGTGCTGGGCTGGGACGTCCATTTCTGAGTTTCTGGATAACATTCGAATCTGATATTTCTTTGGTCATTTGCTCGGCTGTTATTGCATCTCTTTCATTTGTTCTTCTTGTGTTCTGTTTTGGTTTCCTCACAACGGTTGCCTCTGTGGTAGTAAATATAGTAAGCACATGTAGAAAGAACATTGACATGAATTGTGATGAATTTCATCACTTTATTAAGCAACTGAATGGCGCTGCGGTATAACAGTTTGGCTTGTGAGTATAAGGACCCAGGTTCGATTCTTTCTTCTGCTGATAAATTTTAATAAATTTTAGAATTCTATTGTGAGTATTTCGATTTTTTTTTAATATGAAATTTGTGGAACAAGATAGGAAGTTTAAAAATATCTATAGGTAGGATGCACGAAGTAAATATCAGATGCGATTGATATTACCTAGCCGTTGCTTGCATGAGCGCGAGCGCCGTCAGTATTTTGTTTCTAGTTAGATTATCTTAGCAGTTTTATTGATGTCTCAGAGATGGCGCGGACGTAAACATCACATTTTTAAGAACGAAATCAAAGTTTAGAGTATTGCTCGAGAATTAAATGTCGACATAAGTGTAATCTAAAATAATTCCCGTTTATATTTTCATTTCTTCTTTTCATTGAAAATCTAACTTTGTAATTTATTTCCTTATAGAGAAACACACACTTAATTGGAACTCAAATAAAGTCAGAAATAGACAAAATTTAGACGAAGAAGTTATGAGAACTTGGGAATTACTGCGATTAAGTGACATTTGTTTTAATATGGTAAATGGAATGAGATCAAAACTAGAAGAAGTTATAGAAAGTGAAGGTTACCCACTAAGTTATTTGTATAGGTTTGACCCCACAAGTTAAGTTTATAAATTAGTAGTAGTTGTTTATAGTTACTTAATTGTTTTTTGTAAAGTTTTGAAAAATCTTGTGAGATGTAAATTGTAGTTCTGTTTGTTTCAAACGTGGGTAACTAAATTATCAAATTTACCAGTAAATAAATAAATAATACTAAGTACGTATATAAGTGAATCTTCTTTTATTTCGAAAGACCGCCTCCTTCCCTTCCTCTCAACCAGCAACACCCCGCTATCGCCCTACAGTTACCACCAGGGCCTAAATATGCTGACATTGGTTAGCGCTTTACAACTTTGCGTCTATAACGTAAATTTTTGTTAATAATTGGGTATATTGCACGCTTACTTGGGCAATCCATGTTAATCACTAGAGAATACTAACTTCATTGATGACATCGTAGTTCGAAATTCGGAAATTACTGCTGATATTGAATTTAAGAGCGTAATAAGTTGAGTAGCAACTGGATTAGATTCACACCCAAAGCGCCAAGTCTCTAGTTGAAAGGTACTAAGATAGTTTTGTAAATTATGATTATTGACTACACAACGTTATTTTTTTAAATTTGAAACCTGAATTTAGTTTGTTCATAATAAGCAACTGAATCTATTCGAATCATTATTACACCGTGTTATATTTTTCCGAAATACGTTAGAAATTGTTGCAGTGTGGTTACTGAGCTTGCAACATAGCTGACGGGTGATAATACTAGGTGCATGAGATTCCCCCCCCCCCCCCCTCCAGCGCCGGACCGCTGCAAACGCGGGCGAACGAGCGGTGCGCTGACCATATTTTTGTTACAACAACCAGGTAAGATATTTTCGTAAGATGTGACCGTAGGCTATCCGGGTTCCTGCAGTTTAACAAGGTCAGTAATTTTTTCAGATTCCCGTAGTAATATTCAGGCCCTTAAACAAAATCAATTTCATAGCAAAATTAATAGTAAAATCATTATGGATATAAAGAACTTGCTATTTGAATGCTACCGGCTAACGGCTTGGATGTTGAGATAACCTGGAACCCCGGTCACTCTGGTATTGCTGGCAAAGAGTGCGCTGATTCGTTAGCGAAGTATGCCACATCGAATCTTGTTGATCAAAAACACTACGTATAATTACGATTTGCTGAATGGTGCCAGACCCAAGTTATTTAACTGGTGGACTGAAACAAGGAAGATGCCTGCTAAAATCAAGGGCTTCTACTACGCTGCCATACAGCCTGAGGTTCAGCATAGGCCCTGGTTTTCTGAAATAATATCCTAAACTAGCGGCCGCCAGCGATTTCGTTCGCGTGGAGTTAGTTATGCTCCGCTCCTATTGGTCGGCACGAATTTTTCAAATTTCCTGAGATTCTTCTTCTTCTTCTTCAGCGATTACCACTGCTAGACAAAAGCCTCCCCCAAGGCTTTCCACGCTGACCGGTCTTGTGCTGCCCGCATCCATCGGCTTCCCGCGACCTTCACCAGGTCATCGGTCCACCTTGTTGGGGGCCTCCCTACGCTGCGTCTTCCAGTACGTGGCCGCCACTCCAGAACCTTACTGCCCCATCGGCCATCGGTTCTATGAGCAATGTGCCCTGCCCACTGCCACTTAAGTTTAGCGACTTGCAGAGCTGTGTCGATGACTTTCATTCTTCTGCGGATCTCCTCATTTCTGATTCGATCACGCAGAGAAACTCCGAGCAGAGCTCTTTCCATTGCCCTTTGTGTGACTCTGAGCCTTCGTATGAGGCCCATTGTGAGCGACCTTGTTTCAGTTCCGTAAGTCATCACTGGCAACACACACTGGTCAAAGACTTTAGTCATGAGACACTGTGGTATCTTGGACGACGAGAAGATGTACCGTAGCTTCCCGAACGCTGCCCAGCCGAGCTGGATTGGACGAGACACCTTTTTCTTGAAGTTGGACCTACCTAGTTGGACTGTTAGTCGCAGGTATATACACTCGTCAACAACTTCTAGTGCAGAGCAACCAACTAGAATTGGAGTGGGTGCGACATGAGAGTTCGACATGATCTTCGTCTTATCCATGTTCATCTTTAGACCCACTTGTTGCGAAGCTCTGCTGAGGTCAATGATCATTTTGCCCAAGTCTTCCAGGGTCTCAGCCATGACCACGATATCATCTACAAAACGGAGATTAGTGATGTACTCACCCTTAATGTTGATGCCAAGTCCTTTCCAGTCCAGGAGCTTGAAGTTATCTTCCAACGCAGCAGTGAACAATTTAGGAGATATCTTGTCTCACTCCACGCTGGAGTTGGATCGGTTTCGAGTCCTGATCCTGGAGACGGACTGACATGGTGGCGTTTTTGTACAAACACTTTATCACCTCAATGTATCGATGGTCAATTTGGCACCACTGGAGAGACTGTAGCACCGCTAAGTCTCGATCGAATCGAAGGCCTTCTCATAGTCCACAAACGCCAAGCATAGTGGTTTGTTATACTCCTCGAACGTCTGTATAACTTGCCGCAGCGTATGTATGTGGTCTATGGTGCTAAAGCCTTTTGGGAAGCCTGCTTGTTCGGGAGGCTGGAAGTCGTCGAAACTGCGAACGAAACGATTCGTGATGACCCTAGAAAACAGCTTATAGACATGGCTCAGGAGGGATATCGGTCTGTAGTTTTTAAGGAGGGTTCCTGACATTAGCGCGGGCAAACAAACAAACAAATTCTTCAGCTTTATGTACTAGTATAGATGTAAAGAAAACCCTGTCCGACCCGTGAAGGTATTGTTAGGTATCGATGATTCTACTAATGCCTACAAAGTTGGGCTAAAGTTGAAAAAAGAATCCCCCTAAAAAAATAAATATTAATTCGTGAAAGGAGGTAAATTAATACATGCGCGGTAGACCATAAATAATCGGGCGAAGCGAGGCAGGCCACGCGGCACCTGGTCGCATCGCTATTCGCTCATAATGATACATACCGTCGAAAATGGTGTTTTAATTTATTAAAAATTACCAAATTTTCGGGAAGTTGGAATTAATTCGCGGAACGAAAAGCTTATTTCAAATCCTGGTTTTAGGCGGGATTGATGTCAAGCACTACTTTATAGTTATTAAAAAAAATGTAATTTAATTTAAAGATGGACCAAATTTAATTTTGAGTATTTATTATTTGTTTTATTTTATAACACAAAGTGGATGATATATTTCACAACATTATGTTGCTCTAAGTAGATTACAACACAGTATGTTAAGAAAACCCTGTCCGACCCGTGAAGGAGTTGTTAGGTATCGATAACTGATTCTACTGATGGATACAAAACCGGGCTAAACTTAAAAAAAAATCCCCCTAAAAAAATAAATATTATTTCGCAAAAAGAGGTAACTTAATAAATCTGCGTTAAGCACCCTCCGCGGGCGGCGGGCGGCAGGGCACTTGGCATGTGGTCACATCGCTATTCGCTCATAATAATACCGGTGTTGTCACTTTTTTAAAAATTACCAAATTTCTGGGAAGTTGGAATTAATTCGCGGGAAAAAAAGATTATTTCAAAATTCATTTGTATTGGTAGTATGATGATTACGTAAAATTTTATATTATATTTGGTCATGTGTTTACCTAACCTTTATTATCCTTATGGGTCGGACAGGGTTTTCTTAACATACTG